>WFKH01010931.1:50413639-50448950 GCA_016163765.1 Magallana hongkongensis
ATTTCACCGTAGGTTCACGTCAAAACATGGCTGAAGCAAAATAATTTTTGTAATAATGCGAGGTCATTTGAATTTTTGATGTGTAATGTTTCCTGGGGGGGGGGGGGGGGGGGGAGGCATTTTGTAGTTTATTTGCAATATGTCTTAATTTATAAGTATAGATTCATGATCAGCAAACACAATATAACAACAAATAATTATTGTTCGTTAATTATGACACAATCTCCTCTGTGAGAGAATGTTAATTATTCATTGTGTATGAATGGGTTTTTCTTTTCTTTTTTAATTACGGAATGGTAATGCAACACCCGCACAGATTTCTGATCGCACTCTTGTATAGGCATGGGCTATTTGTTGCGGGTGCAATTGTAAAGACGTCGCGATAAAATATAGTTCAGCAAGCTCTGCATAAGTTTTGTAAATCAAATATCGTTTTTAAATAATAAAGCTATGTAAATTGTTATTAAGTATTATTCATGGTAAAGTAACAAGTACAGTTCAGCAGATTTCTACACTAGTGCAGCATTATTTTCCCGCGATATGTCGAAGAGAGAATAGACCTAACTGTTAACAACCAATTTGTGTCAATGTAAGTGTGTTTGGTACGGATATGAAAAACTATCTACAGCGATTTCTTAACAAGTTCGGTTTTGATAACTTCAAAATCAGCTGAGCAGAGTGAAAATTCAAGTACATTGTATAATTTTAAAGTCAAATATATTTGGAGTAACCTATAAGAATATTTATTCTTGTTTATGGCGGGGGTCATTTTTCTACGGGGGTCATTTCTCTTCATGTTTAACATGAAGAAAAATGACCCCTGGGTCTTTTTTCTTCAAAAAAGTACAATTATTCTACACCTGGGGGGCATTATTCTACGTCGAAAAATGACCCCCCCCCGGTCATTATTCTACGGGGGTCATTATTCTTCTTTAAACCGGTATAACCACTAATTATTTATTGTATCTCAATGATAAAGTAATTGTCCTTTTAGGATACAGTATATCTAGAAAATAAAACTGCGTAGAAAACAATTTTTGCAGAAATAAGTGCCAGACAGATCAACGTATAAAGATTAATAATTCTTTAATGAACGAGATCCAATAATAAAATCACCTTAGATTCAGAAACTAATAATTTTGACGAGAAGGTATCTTCTTGCGAAAGCTTTTCTATAAAAAAAGAAAAAGAAAATGTCAATATATGCAGCACATGTCAATGTTCGATTCAATACACTATATTAAGGTGGAATAACACATCATCACAAAATGGCTGACCTCTGATCGAAACGACATTTCGTTTTATTAAAAGGATTTTATCGACGGCAACATGTAACTTACGCCATAGCCGAGTGGATAAAGTGTCGGGTTTGTAAAAGATAAAAAAAAAAAAGTGTCGGGTTTGTGATCCGTACATCCCGAGTTCGAATTCCGCAGGGGCTTTTGTTGTTACTTACTGAATTGAATTTTTTATATATTCATTTTTTATCCCCAAACTGCACATTTTTCGCTTATTTGACATATATACAGTTTATTTATCATTATATCTTTCATAATCAAATAATTTACTGTTAATTTGAGTGACTTTTCCCAGGTGTGTTATTCCACCTTAAGATTTTTTTTCAATTAAGTATATTTGATATGTTATAATACAAGTTTACAAAAGGAAAATTCTAACTATATTTAGTTTAGAATATTTTAACAAAAGATAAGAAAAAATACATCCTAAAGTTTTGGTGGTATCGAATCCACAACCTAAAACCCTAGTTCTATAAAGTTACCTAATGTCTGTTGCTCTAACCACTGAGCCGTTTCAGTCACAACAAAGTGTGTTGTTTAAATGCTATATGAAACTATGGCCACGAATTTACGCACTTCTATTACTTTTCTAAAACGTTGAATTGTTGGGATACAAAATGACATTTTAAAAGTATAGTGGGTCATCTCTCCACGTTTTTGTTGATTGAAATCGGTTTGATTACCATTAAACGTTATTAAGACTATGACAAAAATATGGAGCTCAGACCCACTCTATAAAAGATAAGGCATTGGGGTTCTAAAAATGCCACTATTTGAAGGTTTTGACACGCATACGCTAATGTTAATAAACCTATTCCAAATATTTAACATTCTTAAGGGTTATAAGCCGATGTTTTGTTGAATATTCATTCTTTTCAATAATTTAAAGAAAAATTATCAGATTTGTTGATATTTTAATTTTGCAGTATCTTATTTCTCATCATATAGGCATTTTACACGCCTTATTCACCCATCTTCTTTATTTGCCTTTTAAATTCAGGAACATACCGGTAATCTTACATGAAGATAAGTAGTCTTTAAGTCAAATTAAAGTGTGGAAGTAGTTAAAAAACTGGGCAATTGTTTAGAAAAAGATTAGAAAATTCGGATCCAACTTTTGCATCATTTTACATTATTGACCCAACATTTTATTTGATTATGAAGGGAATCTAGACAAACTGTATTTAAGTGATGGTAATATTCAAATCTTGACAAACAATATTTAACTGATGTTAATACCGTATTCAAATCTAGACGAACTGTTTTTAATTGATGTTATTCACAGCAGACCTTATATTTGACATTTTTCATGTTAGAATTTCACCAATTTTATGCGCTCAAAGTTGCTACGTCTTGTAAATTCTAATACCAATGGGGCGAAATTTGTATCATTTTGACCTTTTTGCATTTCAAATGTAAATTTCGCCCTAACTATGTTTAGAAAAATTTGATATCATCTCACTGACGAGTGAAAAACCAGATTAGGATAGGGTTATAAAATTTTGCATCATTTCGCGTCTGTGGGCAGATAATTCTTTTTCTCAAGGAATTAAATATAATCCTCCTTTTATGGTGTATATTAGTATAGGGTCTATAATAAGATCATTTTGAGCGACACTTCGGAGTGAGCAAACCATTTACAAGACTCTCGCCCGCAGAAAACTTGGCCTATATTGTTCCATAACCAAGATCGCAAGACAAGATCTTTCTTGATCATCCGAATGTGAATTGAATTTTTTAAAAACAAATTTGAAACAGATAATAATCGAGTAAATAAAAAATATGGCATCTATTTCAATCAACGGCATATAACGGTTCAAATGTTTAAGATAGTTAACAAAAAAACTCACAAGCTCCTCATTTTAAAAACAAATATGATTACATGTACGGTAAGATAAAATTAAATAGGTCATTATTTAATACATGTTAAGAAATATTGGTTATCAGCACCAGATAACGAAGAATATATCATCTAAAAATGGGAGGAAGCACAAAAACTGTTTTATTCCAGGCTCTTGTATTGGAATGCTTTTGCATTTTAGTGTCAGTCCAGCTCAATCTTACCCACACGACATCGAACGACGAATCAGATCTCTACATCAGGAAACTAACACCCTCAGACAAGACTACAACAATTTTCTTTCAGACCTAGCTAGCATCCGAAAATCAATGAGTATGTAGTTCTCTCTCTCTCTCTCTCTCTCTCTCTCTCTCTCTCTCTCTCCCCGGGTGTTGCTAAAACGCGGACCGGAAAACGGAACGGAACGGAACACGGAAAATTTTATGTAATGTTATTTACTTCATAGATTTGTGAATCATGCCAAATACGATATACTTTATGTAATTTTAAAATTTTTTTTTGAAAGATTATCAATATGAGATTATTTATTCACAAAATATATGATTTCCTCAAAATTAACAGTACATGCATTGACCACTATATTAAAATATATATACTCTGTCCCAAGATATCCTCAATTCACATTTTGCTGAATAACTCGATATTTATATATACCCCAGGGTTCAAGCGATGTTCATTCAGAAGTATGAAAAATTCTCAAGATTTCTTCTTTAAAACGCCCCCTCTAACTCATCAGGTTTCAATACATGGCTAAAAATAAAGAAGTCTACGGGGTTTTGCATTGCAACAGACCGAATGTTAACGTTGAAAAATTGTGCGAGGTCTTCCGAAAGACTTCCGATTGGAGAAAAGATGTCAACATTTCCCATTATAAATCTCCGTAGGAAATCTGTTTTCGATCCTGTGAATTTTTCCGATTAAAAAATGACAATGTGTCAATGACGTTTTCTTGGATATTTTCCGTTTCATCTATTTCAATTGCACTTCTTTTACAGGTATGCGTATTTTAAAAAAAATTGTTCAGATGTGCTGTATAAATATTTTGGGACAGACTATAGTCCCAATTTATAATCGGAAAATGAAACCAGACAACGTCTAGAGCTCTCCATTCGGATCATATGTACATATAGCTGCAGGAATGAACAACTTCTAAGTAAAGCAAACGTAAACAAATACTAGTATAGTATAGTACTAAGTATTTAAAAATAGAAGATTTAGACAACGAACGCCGATATTAGAGGAAAGAAATAAAACATAACGACATCCAAGCGTTATTGGTCAAATTAAATGATGCTTTTTTTTATTAAATGTATTTACAATAGCGGGACAGGTCTGCAAATAGATGATGCAGCAAGACTTCGTAAAGATGATCATAGATGTCGTCAGTCATACGTGGTTTTTTTTAATATCTCAATGATACTGAATCTTCTATATGATTTAGGATCGTATAGAACACCGAAAGTTCAATGTTGATGTAAGTATATACATCATATTTGAAATATAATAATATTCATAAAACGCATCAAACGCTTTCACTAACTGCGCTACGCTGTTGGGCCAGCAACACCATATAAGAAAAATAAGTAAAAAGTTATACCTTATTTACTCCTAATATTTCACAATTTGTGTACATTTGAATTTTTCCGTTTCGTATTCAACTAAAGCAAATTGAATACATTGCTACATTTGATAGACATTCATAAGAATATCAATAAGACAACCACATGTTAAAAATCGTTAATTAGATATGAACAAATGATACAAAGTAAATCGTTTCTGGCCAGTCGATACCCTTTTAAAGCGATAAACTTGATATTATATTTTCCGTTTCGTTCCGTTTTCCGTTCCGTTTTCCGTTCCGCGTTTTAGCAACACCCCTCTCTCCCCAGTTAGCTTTGATTTCATTGCAATAGAAACGATTATTTTTTATTTATAGATGCTATGCAACCCGTAGCTTTCACAGCATGTTTAACCAAACCAATATCTCTTGGAGTTTTGCAAACGATTATATATGACGTCATCACAAACGTCGGCAATACGTACGACTCACGTCACGGTATTTTTCGGGCACCTGTGAAAGTTCTCCATCATATGTCGTTAACATCAATTTCCATTGCCGGTAACGCCAATTATGTGGAGATGGTGCAAGACGGACGAAGACTAATTCATACGTACAGCGGAAGTCAGGACCATCATTCGTCTTCTGCTTCCATTAATGTAGTTTTAGAAGCAGGAAGTGACATCTGGTGTCGTCATTACGGTAACTGACGCGGTGACAATCAATTCGCATGACAGTGGAACTTGTTTCTCTGGATTTCTTTTAAATCGTTTTGTTTGAATACAATAAATAACACGCACGCGAAAAATGGTACATGTAGTTACATGTACATGTATATTATTTTAGAAAATATACATCCACGTTTCTTAAACATGACCTAGGATTTTCTTCTAGTCTTTTAAGTAGGATGCAATCCAAAATAATACAATGCTTATAGTTTCAAGTCTATTCATCTTCTTTCAAAGTGTTGTCTCAAAATCCAAACTTGTCCGTATAATTTGTTCATTTCTTTCTAGTGTCGGATCAGAAGCCCTTGGCTAGCGAAGATGGATATAGCATTTTGATAATACTAATATATTTATTCCATGGATTCATATTCTCTCATAAAATATAGCCACAACACAATGAAACCACTATATATTCTACTAGATAACTGTACACATTTTTTATTTTAAATTCAAAAATAATAAGATGCTTTATATTGATAAAAAAAATATAAGTTGTTCATGTAATTTTTCTTTTTCTACATTAGCACTCCAGCTAAAGACCCACTTTGCATGGAATTTTTTTTCTTTTTTTTTTAAAATAAGCTCTGTCAATCTATAATTTTACCTTCATTTGCAAGGTAAAATTACATTTTCTGTAACAAGTTTCATGCATTTAAAACGTTGATCAACTAGTGAAACTACTGTTTAAAATACGCTTCTACGTTATGAAGCAATTGTAAGTACCGTAATTGAAGAAGATAGATTTTTTAACATGTTTATTGTGATTTTGAACCACCAACAAACAATCATTTTTATTCATTAACAAGCAACAATCCTCATTGTTTTGTGATGTCATGATGAGTTAACAATTCCTTTGTTCAACTCCACAACAGATCATGACTGCCAACTCAATACAAGTTCTATAACCGGTATTTTACCTGAAATGTTCATACTAAAACTACTCACATACAGCTTTCAAAATCATAACTGAAATTGATTTTATAAAATTATATCTAAACACCTGAATTGATTGTTAAAGTACTGGTACCTGCTGTTGTTAAAAAAGAGTATATCATGAAAATTATCTGTGATTTTTATCGTAATTTATATGTATGCACTAGTAAGTTATATATATGTAGAATACACAGGATTAAATTAAGGGAATCTATCTGGTTAAAGTTATATTTTAAAATCTACAGGTATATGTCAATAAACATGCTTGAGCAAATTTAAAGGGAGATAAAATGCAATTATTATAAATAAATCACTGAAATAGCAAATTGTCCCCGAATAATTCAATTTGAGTTATCTTTCTTTATATTATCAGAGATTCTCTGTACAATCTTAATGCAAACAAATAATTATAGTGCAGATAAATTCACTGTTCCTTCTGCTTCAAAGATCTGATATAAAAATGTGTTTAAAAAAACCCCATTGATTTGGATTACACAACATAAATTATAAATAGCAAAAAAGAGATCCAAGCCCTTCCATAACAAAATAAAGAGATTGTATGTGAATTAATACATCTCGTATTGAATTCAAAAGAATTCTCAAACAATATAAATTAAAAATGAATATTACAACAACATTAATGCAATCAATTAAAAACAATATATTCTTCATTGAATTAATACATCTGATACTGAATTCAATAGAATTCATTGTAAAAATGCTATCAAAATATTACGCATAAACAAATAATGGAAAGCACCATTTCACAATAAAACTACAAATGGAAATGATTGAGTTTTTAATAACTGATTCAATCAATAAAATCCAAATCACATGATATCCTCTACACTAATTTAAATAATAATGTCTATTGAAGATAATCCCCATAGTTTGTTCTTGTATCAATATGTATTTCTAAAATACATTCAAACTAATAACTTAGTTGTCACTTTTAAAACTAGATGTTATAGAATTAAACATCATCTTCCAATACAACTTCGCTAGCCAGAGTTTACGATCCGCTCCTCTCGGCTAGCGTAGATGCTTCATATATAAAGGATGTACAGTCAATCAATAAAATCCAATGTATAACATTGACACTGAAGTAAGACAATCAAAAATCATTATTTATAAATGTATCCAGTGTTTTTTTCAATCTGAATCAAGTGCAGGAATTACATAACTTTTCTGAACACTTATCATTTATTGATGAAGGATGAACACTATTAAATGATATCAATTGCATGAGTGATGAATCAATGTAGAACAATTACACTGCAAGTGGACTTGAATTTGAAACACAACCAGTTCAAATTGGCCTTGGCCTTATGCTACCGATAAATAACTGCAATTAGGAAAAACATGCATTGCTAACAAATAAATCTGAGAAATTAATTCTGATATTGCATTTCCATAAAAGCAATAGGTTGTTTGGCAAAACAACAAACAAGTCATTTTATCATAATTTTCCAATCTTATTGCTTGAAAAGAGTAAGATTTTTATTTGTCAGGAAGAATTTTTTTAGTACTTATAATTGGTTCGCTTGTAAAAGTGAAAATAAAGGGGAATATATTTGGAGAAAATATTTCATCTTAAACTCATATGACTTTCATAATTTTTTTCAACCTAAACTTCAAAAGAAAAGACTGCTAGCTCACATCACTGTATAGTTTTTTTCTCATGAATATAATTAAAATAAGCTTACAAACACAATATATTGATTAACATTTTATACTTGTATACAGAAAAGTTGTTGCGTACCTCCTTAGAAATATTTGAACCCTATTTAATATTTAAGATTAAAATGATATATAAATATATTTTTTCTTGCCAAAATCTAAAAAGAGTTTACCCGACCAAAATTTGCCAAAAAGTAATAGTAGAAACTGTATCAATTTAGTATAAATAGAATATTTCTAGCAGTATGTGTCAAACTCACAAAAAATACTATACATTCAAAAGTAGAACTACAAAAGTACCGGTAGTGTGGCTGCTAGTTTCATCACTAACTATGTATCCTGCAAAGTATAACGCCTCAAAGAATTGAACCGACAACAAAAGTCGTAAATTGAAAAACTACTGATCCTGCAAAGTATAACGCCTCAAAGAATTGAACCGACAACAAAAGTTGTAAATTGAAAAACTACTGATTCTGCTAAGTATAATATAATGCCTCAAAGAATTGAACTGACAACAAAAGTTGTAAATTGAAAAACCACTGATCCTATGACATTTTTTTCATATCATAACATAGAGAAACGACACCTTTTCTGTATATCAGGACTAGACTCAAATAAGGATTTGTACTTCAGCTTTTGGAAATCAACAAAATACTTGAGCTTACATAAACTCCAGGAGGGAAATTTTGTACACAATGGAATCTGATGTGAGATATCTATACCATTGTACAGTATTTTCAGGTAGTGGGGATTCACTTTTTCATACTGGTTCCTGTATATCTCAATGGTAATGTGCGACCCTGGGTGAGTAGCCTTCACATTGCGATATCTGAATGATGACATTAAGTAGGATAAAAATGTCCTGTCTACTGCAGAGATAAAAACTTTTTCAAACCTTGAACCTGTCATTTTAACTCTTTTAACAAACAATTTAAGCCATGAGTATGTATGCAAGTCAGCAAGATACTGGCAATCTCTCTGGCTACTACACAATTTCATTCCTTTATCTATTTGGAGTATGGAGTTTTGCACCACGTATTCTGTTGTCAAATTTCTAGATTTCTGGGACAATGATGTGCATATTTTTGGCAAGACAATCGATGAGAAGTTTCTGAATCCATGAAAATCTCCTGAATGTTTACTGAAATGCTTACTGAGATGATCAGTTAAATTATGCATTAAGTTACATTCCAAATTTAAAATATTGCTATTTGGTTCTCTCCCTGTTGCATCTGCTTTATGTATAATCATATTCTGGAAATGAGAATGTGGCAACATGCCATGCAAAAAGGACACAAGACTTGATAAACTGTCTCCTTTGTCCAAAGAATGGAGTCTGAAATGTTTCGGAGAAATATAACTACTCTCAAGATTCCTTTTCTCAATATAAAATTTTTTGTACTGTTTTCCTAACTCAAGCAATTGAAGATGTGCCAGGGGATGTAACTCCTTCTTCAGGCAATGAACACTGCTGTTTGCAGTGGGTATATTTCGGAAACTTTTGTGAAGAGATATGTGTTTCAGGAATTGGTTGGTGTGGTTTGCCAGCTGATGGCTGCTGTTTGGAACACTGACACAGTTCAAGTCATTTTTTGAGGATGTGATTCCTGGCTGCAGAAGAACATGGATCTGTTCTAAAACAAATCCTTCAGGAACATTACCTACAATGATTATTGATAAATGAAAATAGGAAAAGTGAATAAATAGGTATAAAAACCAAAACTGTCCTTTATATTCTATGAAAACAGAAATGAAAAATTCACACTCAAATCCAATATTGCTCATTGACATATTTTCAGTAACCTAGTACAGTTGAAATTCGGTATCTCGAACACTGATATCTCGAATACAATGGATATGTCGAAGTGATTTGTAAGTCCCAACCACTAATACTTTAAGTATAATACCCTTGATATCTCGAAAACTCAGATAACTCGAAGTTTTGAACCACTCCCATCTATTTCGAGATAACGAGGTTTGACTGTATATCTACAATTATTATTGGTGTTGAAGGGGCTGGATGCCCAACAAATTACCCATCAAATCTATCTTAAGATTTTAAATATGATTTTAGCCATATATTATAATATTTGTTTAGTTATAAAATAAATGCAAATATTATAGGTTTAAAATTTGAATATTCTTCTCTATCTTTAAACAGACCTCTTTGTCTGAAGGAAATTAATACAGTCTAAAAATGACCACAACCATCCATCCAATTATTAGTGCAATTGTACTCTAATTTTCTCTATATCAGAAAAGAGATAGGACGCCATCATGAATGATGCATTATATTTATTTTGGTTGATCTGTTGGGAGAATAGCAGATAAAAAAAAGGGGTGTTTCAGTACTATGTCTTTTTTTTTTATCATCAATCTGTCAGCAGGTGCTAGCAGACACAAACTATCTGTCATTACACTCAGGGCCTATATTTTATGTCATTCGTCTTTTTCTAAACCAATGCCAATGCAGCCCCCAAGTTTACATCTGATATCTTTTCAGGACAAAATTTTAAAACGTTGCTCCTGTTAATTTAAAATTAATCTTTCAAAATTCAAGTGAAAGTTATTTATGTTTACTTTGAAGTTATGGTTAGTAATAATAAAAAAAATGGCTCAATTATAACCTGATGGTTTACTAAATGACAGATACACATGTACTTGTAGTACATTGAGGAACTTGGGATTTAAGTAGCATCAAAGAGAGATTTTCTTAAGGTACCTCACTACACCTAGACTTATACTTTTTTAAGACAATATGTCACAAGATGGCGATTTAAATGTTTTGTTAAATTGTTTCTATCAATCAATTTTGTTGAATGTCGTCATAGCTCAGTGGTTTAAGTATCAGGCTTGTGAACCGCAGATCATCAGTTCGAATCCACCTGGGGCTTTTGTTAACACTTACTGAGTTAAATTTTGAAAATATAATTTTTCATCCAAAATTGCACATTTTTTCAGCTATTTGACTTATATACTTCTTATCCATCATGCTATCTATCATAATCAAGTCATTTTCTGCTGCTTTGAGAAACTATTTCAAGGTGTAGTGAGCCACCTTAATTTCTAAAAAAAAATTCCGTACTTTTGGTTTTAAATTATCACATTTTCTACTATTAGAACTTAAAAAAGGAATTAACCAATACAGGTAAAAATCATTAGAATGATATGGTTTTATAAATGAAAAAATATGTTATGTATAAATGATATGATCAAATAAACTTTGTAAGTTTTGCCAAACAAAGCATTATACATGTACTGCAAGGAGTGAAATATGATTTATACAAATTTAGCCAGGTTAAATTTTAGCTGTTTGTCACCAATCACAAAACACTGAAAACCATTTCAATGTAAGTGGAAGAACATCAATGTATTGTTATCAAATGAATGACAGATTGCAGCACAAATTTAGGCTGTTGTCAAAACATGTGACATATCATTGCAAGGACTATTATCAAATCATGTGACATCATTTCAAGGACAAGCATATTGTAACTACCCAGCTAACCATGCATGCATAGCCATGGATAATGGGTACACTGCAGCATAAATTGAAACCATTCTATACTTCTTATAAAATATGATTTAAAAACTCAACATTTTCTTACATGATCATCAAAGAACCAGCACACTTAAAACCTTAGTATATAAATAAAAATGTACATCAAAAAATAATTATATATGTATTCAAATATGAAATACATGATATAATAACCCAAAATTTCATATCTATACATGTACTTTACATTGATGCTTGCCTCAAAAATTGGGTTTCCTTCCTGAAGCCAAAGGTGGCTTTCTAAACTATCAATAAATGTGTCAAATCATACCCTCATACCTGCTGAACTAGGGGCTGGTTGTCCAAAGCAATAGTGTTGTAACCATTGGGGAGGCTGTGAGTCAATGGATGGAGATTTCTTGAGGTCTGCAGGCAGAGCACTCCTGATATGTCTGGAGAGAATAGGGGATACATGATGTCCGTTGTCCACTTTGTTAGAGGTAGATATCTGGTAATGGAGGAGCACAACGCACACTGCAAGAAAAAAAGTCATTGCGTACTGAAAGCAGCCACAAGCAGGATTTTTAAATCCAAATTTTCATGACTTTATATAGTAAAGGGCATACACTGAGGCACATGACTTGCTTAAGTCAATCAGGTAAAATACAGGTACATGACTTGTTGAACTCAATCGGGTAAAATACAGGTACTGGTTGTATAATATAGTTTGCATTTCTGGTTACCATGGTAACAGTTCAATGAGAAAATTACATAAACAAATGCTGTACCATTGAAATTGTATTGTAGTACTCATCTTGAGGCAAAAGAACAAAAATAACATGAATCAGCAAACCCTTATCTTGTGGAAGAATATTTTAATCATGCAATTACATGAAAGGCCATGGCTAGTTAAAAAAAATATTAGTCCAATTTTTAAATATCCTAACTAGTAAGCCTTTCAAATGTCAGTTGATTCAGAAATTATTTTTCCACTACTATAATGATTTTACTGAATACTTGTACAGAACGGAAATACAGCTGGACATTTTCTACCACCAAACCATCTATAGCCCAATTTGTTAGTATTTGCATTGACTGTAAGAATAATTTTCAACCAAACATTGTTTCCAGAATATTATATTTCTAACAGATTTTTTATGGTTAAAAAATACATTATTATAGAAACCTTTTGTTGAAAATATTCTCAAAAAGTCGAATTCCTTAAAAAACTAGAGATTACTGGAAAAAAGAATATTTAAGCCATGCAGCAATTTGTGTATTATACATGTACATGTAAATTCTAACATTCTGATATATCATATACTTATAAAAAAGGAGAGTGTCATAAAACTATTAATACTAAAGGAGGCTAGATGGTCGACAAGTTTCAAGGTGAATTGGGATATTAACAGAGCTCTCCTTCTAAAGGAGATTATTATAGTCTAAAAATGGCCACAATCATCCAGCTCTCTTATATTTTATTCAAATCAAATTATATATATACTTGGTCAAAAGGTAAAAGAATTTCTAATGCTTTTCAGTACAGATTAAAAAAAATAATTCCTTCGTCTGAAAATGCATCATTTCCCAAAGACAAGCAGTGAGTACTCTGTCTCTCCACAAGAACAAAGAATCTACGATATTTCTCTGAAATAGGTTGTTGTATTGAGTAACAACAACCAGTATTCAGGCAAAGTAGAATTGACCCCAATCTACATACACGTGTACATATAAATAAACATTGATATTAAAGTGAGTTGAATTTCATGGATTCAAATAATTATCATGTGCTGGCCCTGTATTTTCTTTGTTTTTCAACCCTCTTCATAGTTGCATATGCAAACGATAGTATACCTAATAAGCTTTTAAAAGTACAAATTCATTGTTTTTAAGACCTTATTTATTAGTACAAATCAGTATTTTGAGTGGGGTCAGAATAATCTTGCTACAACAGCCTTATATACATGCATGCACATATGGTACATGTACATATAATTTTTTTAATAAAACAATGCAGTAATACTCCTGTGATTTGAAAACTCTCTATACCTTTTTTATCATATGGCGCACCTTCATTCAGGTAAATCTAATGTTATGGATTCAAACATCTTGCAGATAAGTGTAAAGATCAATTAATATTGCCTATGGCTAATATCTCAATCTTGTAACAGTCTTTTAAAGGTTACCACAGTAACAAATTCAAATGGCATGTTTTCATGCATAAACCCAAGGAAATCATTATTGATCAGCAATTTACCTCTAAACTACATGTACCTTGATTTTTAAGTACACAGCACATATTTACTGATATAATCAGACCAAAAATATTGATTATGGGTGAAAATATTTCACAAACAGCAGAATTCATCTACAAGTAAACTTATTTTCCTAATATTGATGTAATCTTTGTTTACTCATAAATGATAGAGAGCTATGAGCATAGATGAACATGTAAATCCTCATTTGCTTGTTCAAAGGATGTATGTGTCCTGGTCAGATTTCCTGTTACATGTATTATCTTGTAACTACCACATAAACTACAACCATGCTTACAACTACAGATGTTTATTTTACCTTGATTGCAAGTATTTTTTTGGGGGGGGGTGCACTAAAATGGAGTACAGCATTTAATATTTTTCAGTGAAAATGATATTCAAAGTTTCAACATGATTGCCATAAGACTATC
The DNA here is from genome assembly GCA_016163765.1 of Magallana hongkongensis. Classification (NCBI taxonomy): domain Eukaryota; kingdom Metazoa; phylum Mollusca; class Bivalvia; order Ostreida; family Ostreidae; genus Magallana; species Magallana hongkongensis. The sequence continues at coordinate 50,427,883 of WFKH01010931.1, forward strand.
TTTCTATTCAAAATGTTTCACAATGAACATAAAACACATCCCCCCCCCAAAAAAAAAAAATTCTTGCTATCCTTTTAGTGTTCTAGATATACTTGTACACATTCCAAAACAAAATGCATTTGCAACCAAGAAGCAAAATTATGAGGTCACAAACTTGTCCTTCAAAAGTTTCTGCAGATATTTTTTTCTAGCAAAATAAAGAGATTTAGTGTTCAATAAAATTATCTAGTAAATTTTCTATAATGTTTGATTGATCATGATGGTTGATATTTGGTTATGAATCATGTCATGATACGCATACTTCTATAGATACTGGTAATAACCAAGAAAATTGTCTTGAAAACTTTTGATTCATCCATGCAGATATTCATTTTAATTAATTTCTTCAAGAAGAGATTGATTTTTCATAAAAATACATATATGATTTTGTATCAATATATAGTTATCCCCCTCCTGTTGACCCCAACCCACATTTTTGTAAATCACCCCACTCTTACTCATCTGCCCCATCTTTAATATATCAATTTACCTTAAGCATTTCCTGTCCCTCTTTCCTATCATCATCATCAATACAAACTGCACATCCCCTGACAACAACCAACGCACACTGGCATTATACCAGCTCATCTTATCATAACGGTTTACCGTTATAACCATTCTTTTATACATTAGTCATTATTGGCGGTGCAGAGTATCAACTTAAACATCCATTCAAAAAACCCATATATTTGCTCACATTTTAACATATTTCATTTCTTTAATCATATGTGCAGCTAAAAATATCGATATGTATACAAGTAATTCTTTAACATGTATGCAATTGATTTGTGATTTATTCATCGCATCATCTGAATTACAATCGGTGGGGTTACTTGCAGATCACGGAAGGAAATCTGGTTTAATTATCACGAGAAAATTCGGTAAGAAATCAATAATTTTAATGAAGGACGTAACAATAACTTACACAATGATGCTGTTATGCAACTGATCGCTAATAAAAAACCTTTGTCAATTTTCCATATCCTCTTCTTGTGTCCCTTCACACATGTCACGTACATCCTTTGGCTCGTACATGACAACTGAATGTCCCATATTTTGGAACACACGTGTTTACATTACTTGAAAATGTCCTACACTATTGTTCTTCGATCCCGATCAGAATTTTTCAGTAGTTCCCGATTTATCATTTCATATATAAGTTGAAAAATTCTTTCAAATGATAATTTTTAGTTCTAACATGTTAGATGTTATTTTAAGGAAATAGGCATGATTTTCAATGGAAACGGTTATTCATCGGGCACGGGATGCGTCTGTGTTGATTAAGATAAATATTTATTGTCGTCAAGCAAGACAGGGCATGCGCCTAGGTGCTCTATCTAGTGATTCCAGTTTGTGATTTTGTGTTTATACTAGATATAATAATAATATTATTATATTGTTTTCGACGAGCACAAACATTTTAATATACTGAATTGTAACGCGCACCTGCAGGATGAGGGCCTTTTTGAGGGGTCACGATGGGAGTGACCACCAGATTCTATCCAAGCTGACGACCGTGGGTTGTGAAGGATGCGATCTCGTCATCAAGGTATGTGGGGAATTTTTATGTTGAATATCTATGCCCATAATAATTAGATTAATTTTGTCACATCACAAAGAGTACGCAGACATGCAGTTCAGTGTTATATTATGAGAGAATGGCTCCAATTATGTAAATAAAATAACCTCATGAGGCGATTATATACAATGCATGCATGTACTAGTATAAGTAATATCCACACTTTTTAAAATTGATTTGACAAATGTTTCAATTTTTCTCATTATGTCAAAAATACCCAGTTAAACAGACGAAAAGATAATCATTTGCATGATTAGAATCATTATAATGTCTGTATACATAACTTGATGTACATGTAATATTAATTGTTTTTCAGACTGCTGGTGTTGACATGCAGCATGCAGTGATTGAATACAACGACCAAGAGAATGTGTATGTTTTGAAAGATTTGAATACTGCACAGGGAACATATGTTAATGACTGCCGTGTTCAAAATGCCGCAATAAGAATGGCAACGGGAGACCAAATAAAGTTTGGCTATATGGGGATGCCCTATGAATTTGTAGTGGACAATCAACCAAGTGTAAGTAATGCATGCACCATTGACCTATGTGTATGTATTGAAAATATCATTATTCAAAAGGAGTATTACAAATTCAAATAAACTGTGTTTGATTAACATGTATACATGAATGTAGTAAATAAATGTTTGATTTAATATCATTATGTAGTTGAAATTTATAGATTCCAGTAAAGTTCTCAGTTTTCTCCAGAATATATGTTGAATTAAGATTCTGATCATATTTATGAAGAGATATTTTTCAAAATGATACGGAATATACAAAATTGTTTAATAATTTTCCACTTACCTATACAGGTATCCTGTCCACCTGTGCACTCCCAGCAGACCTGGAATCAACCCCTGACCCTCCTTCAGGAGGTGACCAATGAACAATCTATGCTAGGTCAGCCCCAGCATATGAACTACTCGACAACACAGGGACAAATCTTCAACCAGACTTCAACTCTGCCATTCCTACAGACAGGCACTGCCTGCATCACCATTCCTTCCACTGTGTGGACACCCTCAGACCGCAATAACTTTCCCCGCCCCCCAGTATCCATGAGGGGGAGACCCCTGAGTGCGGGCTCAGCACGCAGAGTTCAGACCATGGGGGCACCCCCTATCCCCTCACCTGCTCCATCCATGCAACAGAGTAAGAATAAAACTGATTTCTTAGAAGTTTATAAAAAATGATATCAAAACAAACATAAATGAGTAATATTTCATCATTTTACAGGTGTAAGAAATGGTTGGGTGAATGGAATGGCTGGTAGACAACAAGTTAACCAGAATGTAGACATCAACAAGGTGCAAGAAAAGGTAGCCATTTTATTTATGACATTTCTAGTACCCTTACTTGGTAATACATGTATTGTAATAGTCTTACTTGAATCTGTAGTTCTTTTAGCTGTACTTGAAATCATATAATCATAACCCTAACCTTTATTATAATGATATTCAGTCTATTATATGTGATACATTTGTTACTTTGAACTTATATCTATTTCAAAAATGAAATATATAACTGGAATTATTGATCTTTCTCAGGAACAAAAAATAATGCAGCTAAATGAAGAGGTGGGTAGATTAAGAGATGTAGAAATGGAGTCCTTCCGTAAAGACGCCTACATTCAGACTCTGCAACAGCTGGTTAATGATCTGAAAACCAAGTTTGCCGAGCAGCAGCCATTGATAATGGGACAAGACGTAAACCTCACTCAGAAAATCTGTCAGCTAGAGAATGAAGTCACCTCTAAAGAGCAGGAGCTGAGTGCAGTCAAAGAACAGGTAACAATTAAGGAGTTACTCTAAATGTGCAAAATAAAATAGCCTAAATAAAAAAAAAGTTAAATATGGTATATAAGTTAACCCGCTAGTTGAACTTCTGTATTTTTGTTTGAAAATGCTTTGGCTTATTTATCCATTTTGTTTTGAAAATTGTGTCACACAATGGTATTATGAATGCATAGAGAGTCTTACTGTAATTGATAATTTGTTGTTGGATGATTTACAGCTGAGTCGGTTACAGCTTCACCAGCCCGTTTCTCCAGTGTCGGTTTTCGATACAGAGAGTAAGGAGACCAATCAGCTGAAGATCGAGTTGGAGAGAGCCAAGAAAGAAAAGAACATCACCTCAGGTCTCGTCACTCAGATGCAGAAAGATATGTCTAATAAGGTTTGTTTATATTTGTTATATCATGGGACAGTGTAATGTTCTTCATAGAATTACAGTATGTAATATACATGTATATAATTAGGTAGATAATAGCTGTGATCATAAATATATCTATAGGATTAAAGTACTTGTAAATCATCGTGAGAATCATGGTACATTAAAGAGTTAAAGTTTGCTTGCACTTATGTGTAGAATCAAACGTGTAGTATGATATCCATATACTATAAATGAAATGGTGAATAATTGTCAGTAGATATAATTAACATTACGATTCATTGTTTTAGGATACAACTATTAGTAAACTCACACGAGAGATTGAGACTCTGAGAAAAGAAGTGAGAGAACGAGACATACAAATTTCTTCTGTTTCAAACAAGGTAAGGAAAGTTTGGTCTTTGATTACATACATGTAGTAGGAATTTACTGAATGTGGTTCCCTAGATGAAATGAATTTTTTTATATACTTATTGACACACTCTTCAAAAGAAACATTCTATTCCAGCTTTCGAAATCAAAAGATACACCACTGAAATCATCAGAGGATAGAGATGCACGCGAGAAGGAAATTATGAGTCTAAGACAAGTAAGATAGCTGCCATTATTTATTTCTTTTTACCTACTCTACAAAGCTCTGAGGTTAAAGGGTGGGACAAAGGTTTCTGGTTTGACTCATAAGTAATCATATTCATTTGTTGCATGCTGTAGATCACTTCTCTATGTATCCTTTATAACTTATGAATAAGTTTTCATAGACAAATCTACTAAATGATTACACACACCAAAAGTCCTATGCTACAGACCCTGAAAGGTTTTGCTTCACCATTTTGCGCTCACTTGCAATTGAAATGTTTTGTACATGAATTCTTCCTTGTCACATTTTGCGCTCTTTCTCAAAATTTGCGCTCTCCTTTAACATTTGCGATTTCCATTCACAATTTGCGCCTTTGCTCACTGGTTACGCATTCTGTGTTACCCAAAATTTTAGTTGCATTAATATATTTTACATCAAAAGCATCTTGTTAAAATTAAAATCAAAGAAACAAGAGCATAGCTATTTGTTTAAAGCTAAGCCCTTTGCGTTTATTTGCGCATTTGCTGATAACATTGGCTAGCTCATATATGCTCCATTCAATCTCAGAATCAAACATTTCAGGGCCTGTTGAATGATGGAATTATTATTTTACTTTTTATATATTTATATTTTCAAAACAACCCATTACACAAAACTGTAATAAATCCATGTATTTTCTACTGAAATATAAAAACTGATCATGAGATTCTTCAATATCAATAATAAGAGGTACCGGTAAATCATATTAATATATTCTTTTTTTCATTGCACATTTTAGATAGATTTGGATGGGCTACAATATTTATATATAGCTCTTTTATCTGTTTATAATTGCGACTTTTAACGCATGCTTTTTATGTAAGAGACTGCCCTTTTTTGTGCACCCTTACACAAAACTGTCACTTTTATTCTCTATGTTTGATATCAGGACTTAGATTATTTTGAGGTAAGTCTTTTGTAGCATATACACACTAATTTTGTTTGTATATTCCAATCAATTATTATTATAGTGCATGTTTCAAACATTCAAAAATGCAGCTATTTTAATTATATAGCCATATATCTTTATATATAATTTTACAGATTATGCTACATTTACAATTAAATGACTCATATATTTACTGGCATTAACTAAATCCAGCTACTTTGATATATTTGTCCAAATATACTTCCTTTTACCCTCTCTGTATGAAATTGAATTTGTTGTAAATAATGTAAAATCCAGATTGTGAATCTATATACATTTATTGTTTCGATTTAACTGTTAACCTTGTTAATTATCATTCACATTCCATTAAATTTTGGTTTGGAGTTTCCCTAATCAAATTGATAACAGTAACCGATTCTATATATTGCATATGAATTGAAATAATGATCATCCAATTCACAATAACAACACAAAATGTATTAACTTTGACACATATCAACGAATAATTTCCATCTCTTGATAGTATGAGGATGTAAGTATTGATGGTGTACCGATAAATTACAGGCCAGAGAAAAAAAAAATTTTGTTTGCTAAATGTGCACTAGCTGTGACAAAATTTGAAATTATACATGTGAATGTATGAAAAAAAGAAACCATGAACGGTCAAGTATATATACACCAAGGTTTGGGTATTCTGGTAATCTGGTTGTGCAGCCGTTAATTAGGAGTATGTAACTAAATATTTTTATTTTTTATGATCATATCCAATCTTGAAATGATTTTATAAAAATCAGGTCTTCAATTTCTTCTTTCAATTTCTTCTTGAAGGAGAATTTAGTGGTTTTGAAATTAATGTTTTACTGAGAGGGCCAATTGGCCTCATTGGCTATCTAGTATTTACACTGTGGTTTACTGTTTTGAATAGCTAGACACAATAAAGACATTTTCAGTTTTTATTTTGCTAGAATTTTTTTTTTAATTTTTTGACTGATTAATTCACTGCCAGATCTCTCAATATGATTTAATTTTAGTTAATTGCAATTAGAGTTTTTATCAACTTCTATTACTGAATGAACAATGAACTGGCTATTTGAAATCTGTGAAAAGTTGATACTTTGAATGGTATAAATCAAAATACAGAAATAACAAGAAAAAATGCATCAAAATTTTTACTAGCCATATAACTTGCACAGTATAACATTTACATGTAATTATATCAAAGATTTGTTTCATAAAGTTCCCTATTTATTTTCCAACTTTGAACTATGAGCAAATTAGGGTAAAAAACAAAAAAATAATAATTTTTTTCAACGAGAAATATTAGAATGGATTAATTTCAAAGTTTAGGCTAGTTATTAAATAGTGTTTAAAAAATGCTGTAAGAAATTTGCATCCAAAACAGAACTTGTCTCAATCATAAAGGGTATGCTTTGTTCCTTTCAGAAATTCAAAACTGCCGAGAATAAAATGCAAGAACAGGAGGAGCTTATCAACACCCTGAAACAGGAACTTGAGAAGTCCAAGGTCAGTATCTTTGATGAGAAGAGTCAGCAGAAGAAACTGGAGACACAGATTGATCAACTCAAGTCTGAGCTCTCTGATGTCCAGAGGACGGAGCGAGTGGTCAGGATCGACCTGGAACAAGCCACCAAAAGGGTAGGTCTACTAAGTCCTTCACATCCAATTCTATTGCATTCTCCATTTAAACATTGCTACCGATCTTCATTGAAGTGTTGAGTACTTGATATTCTGAAGAATTTTAAGTATTGTGATGAACTGCCTGTGTCACCTGCATGTGCAGAGCAGATACTTGAAGTTTACTTGGATATTGGTTTTCTTGTTGGTTACTTCATTAGACATATATTTCCTATGTAGATATTGTGTCTGTTTAAATTCAAAATCTCATGGAAAAGTTTAAGAGCTTCAACAGAGATTTGTTTTTGTTTCAATTTTGTTCAGTGTTTGTGGTTCCCTAGATAAACCCTTTTACTGTTCAACTCTTGTTATGTATACCAAAGATATTCAGTTTTTCTTGGCATTCTGAGAGACACCTCTAGAGCAATAGAGTAAATCTGGTTTGTGTGAATTTTCAGCTTGAAAGATTCAGAAACAGGGTGGTCCAGGCTGCCTACTCCTCGGGCTCCACAAAGGCCCCAGAAGGGGAGATCACTGATGACCAGCTGGTGGACACACTGAAGAAACTGGCCGAGGAGAGGACGGAGTTCCACAATAAGGTCAAGGAGATGGAGAAGCAGCTCAAACTGACGGACAGCAGCAGTAACGTGTTCAAGCGCAACATCACCAAACTACGCACCGACCTTGAGAAATCTATTGTAAGTGATTCTCTAGTCATAACATTCATTGATTCCTATGCTTAATGTGATGAGAATATACAATTCATTATGTTGATAACATTTTTAAAATATCAAAATGAATGTTTAGATGTTTATTTTTACATCAGTAGAAACACTGATAAAATTTTATTGTTCCCATTTAGTTTCATTAAAAGTGTTTATTTCTGATTGTCTGTAGGAGAACCTGAAGACCAATGGTTTCCTGGTGAGCAGCCTTAAGCATGAGATGGAGCTGTTACAATCCGTGACTGGGGAGGAGTCGATCCTGTGGATGAGGGACTGCCTCATACAGCTACTGACCAACGTCTCCGCCTGGGAGAAAGAGATAGAGACTTCTCTACAGACTTGTGGAATCAACATTAACCTCTCTAATGACGGTATGTCATGATCAGTTCTTATGATAAGTTATGAAAATGGATTTACTGAAGTCTTTCTGGTTGTGATAATTATGAATACTGGTTCACATTTCTGGGTTATAAATTTAAAAACACAACAAAAACAAAAAATAGTTTGGATGTTTGGAGTGTCTCTTTGATTAGTGTGATTTTATACTATATATAAATTATGCTTACTATGCGGTAGTGAGTTACATGAAAAAAATCAGAATAAATACTTCACTTAATTTATACATTTGTTCCAGGACCTGGAAAACACATTGTGAGTATGCATTCCAAGTTACAAATCCTGCAAAAAGAGAAAGAGAATTTAGAGACCAAGTTAGCTAACACAGAGAAAGAGTTTAAGTCAGAGCTAGAGATGAAGATCAAAGTGATGAAGGAGGAAAATGAGAACCTTGTGAAAGACGCAATAGAAAAAACAAGGGCAGAAGGTATGTCTTTTTAGAGTTTTTTCCCTTTCATTAGCAATTATATTGATGTAAATTTGGTATGAACAGCTACTTCCCTCTTTTTACATTGATGACATATAGTTATTATAGTAAATAGATGCTCTTTTGTAATGATAATTTTATCAAATGTCCATTTTATTTTGTAGGTGAGGAGACTTTGAACAAGGCAATAGAGGAGCTGAAATTTGTGGAATCAGAAAAGAGAGAAAATGCAATAGCAGGAGAGCAGAAAAAAATTGAAGAGCTGCAAGTTACCATTGACCAACTAAGAGTGGTAAGTTAATAGAGCTGACCAAATAGAAAAGCCATTCACAGTCACATTTTTGTTTTGATTTTGTGGATAACAAATTGTCTTGATTGACATTATTGAGGGGGAAGGGGAATATGATGGTGAGGAATAGTGTATGAAGGGAAGTGAGGTTGTAGATGTGTAATTTTAATATAAAATTTTTATTTAATTTAAATATAAAATTCTATTCTAATGCATATTTCTTGCATGGCTAATTATTTATTTCTATCTCTCAGAACCTACAAGAGAGGCAGAGAGAGTTTGAGGAGAAGTTACAGGAGGCCTCCTCCACTATTCACCAGATCGATGAATACAAGGCCATCCAGGAGGAACTGGAGGCCAGGATCAAGGCCCTGGAGTCCGAGAAACTGGAGCTGAGCACCCAGCTGTCCTCCGAGGCCCAAGACAGGGACAAGAAGTACGAGCAGGACATTGAGGCCTACAAGGAGCAGAACAAACAGCACTCGGTCACTATCTGTGCCATGGAAGAGAGGCTGATCAAGCTCATGAAGAAGAACAAGGATTACCAGGAGGAAATTACCGTGCTGAAGAAAACTATTCAAGGTAATGAACTCCTTTAAGTCAAATACACAGTAAAAATGACTATTTTGATGTTATTTATATCCTTGAATGACAACCACCTATTGACTCTTGATGAAAGTTAGCAGGTCTGTTAATTTCATTTCTCTGCTTTTATAGAAATGAAGACAGAGATGATACAACTGAAGGACAAAGCAGCTGCCGCTGCCCACACCAAGCCTGCCCCGCCCCCCAAACCAAAGGTCATAGTTCAGAAGCCATCACAGGACTATGTAGCAATGGAGCAGTTAGTGGTGGTGTTGAGGTAAGGTCCATAAAGGGGGGCAGCTGGTGTAAAAGTTGAAACAAAATAGGACTTTGGAGATCAATTTTTTTTGCCTGTATTCAGTTTCGTATACTTCACAGAAAAATGCAACTTTCAAAATCATAAGATTTGCATTTGAATTTCTATGGTACAAATATTTCATGAAAGATAAATTTGTAGAAAAATGATGTTTTTGTTGATACATGTGTTCTAACCTTTGTGCTGACTGTTATTATCTCGTATCTAGGAAAGAAAACAGTGATTTGAAGAACACAATCCAGAGTCGGGACGATGTGATCCTGGGTCTAAGGAGGGACCTTGCTGGTGCTCACGCCAGACTGTCTGATATCACAGGTACCCATTGCAATACAAAAATCCAAGAATATAAAGGAGGTCACATGTCTAGTCATGTGATCAAATTGAGGATGGTGAAGCAATTTGAATTTAGAGAAAGCAATTCACTTTTAGAGACAAAAAATTGATACAGTATTCTTTGAATTACAGGTGAACTGAGTGAGAGTCAGAAGCAGGAGATGGAGAAACACAAGGAGAAGCTGGTCCAGCGGGAGAGAGAGATTGAAGGACTGAGGCTGCAGATGGCCAAGTTATCCAAAATCATTGACAAACAGAAAGATGAAATCAAAAACTTACAGAAACAGCTCAGGTTAGTTTATGATGATACTGTGTAATTCTACTGCTTTGAATCAGATTACCGGTATGTTCATTCATCAACAAAAAAATCTACCTTTCTTTGTCTGCAACATTCATGTTGTCAAAATGTTCTCAGTATATATATAAATATATAGGATTAATGCTTATTTTACATAAACAAGTCTATAAATATATCAAAGACCTCAAGTGTTTAAAAAAGCTATCCATGTTATTGGGCATTTAAATGCCCACAGTTCTTTATTTTAAAAGCTGTTAAAGATTTCAGTGATACAATTGTGAAGAAAAAAAATCAATAGGCTTATTGACTTAAGATCATAGCTTTTGTAATATTTAATTAGTTACACATTGGCCGTTTGAGGTAAGGGAAGCAGTCCTTCAATGTCTTCTTTACAGTGAAGTCTGTAGCTGATTGGTTTGTTATCTGTTATTGAAACTAAGGAATGAGTTCTGTTCTGTAACACTTTGCAGTGAGGAGAAGGCCATTTCTATCAAGTTCCAGTCCAACATGGATGAGAAGAACAGACGAATCAAAGAACTGGAGCTGGAGGTGGAAAATGAGAAAATGGAGCAGAAGAAACAGCTAGATCTCCTGGATCAGGAGGTAATCTTAATCCCTTTAAATGAGTGGATTATTGGATTAATATGACCCTGTTATTCTAATAACTCCATTGCTTCATATCTTATTTATTTAAATAAACTACTGCAAGGCAGTAAGTCTCTTGCATGCATGCAATTTACTTTAATGTTATGGAAATTTGATGAAGTCTCAAACTGAAAACCATTGATCATTAAATCTAATCTAATAGAAAATTAATGTTTCTGCTATGAAAATGATGATATGTGCACAATGAAATCATCATATTTATGAGGAGACATAACTCACAGAATTTTATTGATACTTATCCCTTATGAAACAAGTCTCCATTATTACATACTTTTGTACAATGATTTATTTCAGAGAGAATCATTTTATGAAATTAAGCCTCCACATTTTTATAAAGTAAAAACTGTCCATTGCAATTGGCCCTTATGAAAATAAATTATATTTCATTATTTGACATTCCGTATCTTTTTGGACGTATTTACTATCCAAGTGTATTTTCTTACAGGGTAGAATAACCTCTGAGCTGACGGCTCTTGGTGCCCAGTGTCGGGGGGAGAGACACGAGCAAGTCATCACCCGTCAAAGAGAGGCTCTGGCTGAACTACGCCTCAGGTGTAAAAATCTAGAACAGGCCAAACCACCTCGTAAGTTAAAATCAAAATCTTTATGATGTATATGCATATCATGATATTTTTATTATTACAATAAATGAAGATTAAGTAAGCCTTGAAATATAATGATCAAAAGAAAAAAACATAATTATATGTTTGTATATCAATTCCAACAATGAGATAGAACTAAATGTTCAAATTGTGAGTTATTGATTTTTAATTTATTAAAAAATCTTTACCTGTACTCAGTGCCAACTCAGGACCAAGCTTTACAACAAGTGATTATGCTGAAGAAGGAGCTGGCTGAGATCAAAGCTAATCAGGCTCTGTCCGAGAACAGCGAACTGTCCTCTGGACTCGAGAGGGAAGTCTCCAGGGCCAGAGGCATGCTGGGATCTGTCAACGCAGAGGCAGACATGGAGAGGAGTGCTCACCGAGAAACAATGGATGCCTTAGATGCCAGTGAAAGCTCAGTAAGTGGCAGACTATTTGTGAAATACTTATAGCAATGCTTTATGAATAGGTCAAGTTTCTCCCCAGGTCTTGTTTTATGTAGAAATTGATAGCATTCAGTTGCATGCTTATTAAAACTTCTCACATGTGTTGCAAGAATGCAAGTGAATCTTGCATCTAATTATAATTAGATTGTTGTAGTCGAACATTTTGAGCAATTTGATGTAATGGATGGACTTGATGAAAGTATCCATGTTCAACAAATAATGATGAATCCACTGTATGAAAAAGAAATTGATTTTAAGGAATAAGTACTAATTAGCTCTGAATAAAATTATTTCAAACAATTACAGTACATGACATTGCTGAGAGCAATGGCTAGCTGCCTGGAGATGGAGTCTGTGGACGGACTTCGTCCCATTGGCCATATTCCAAAGGATGAGCGAGAGAGGCTATTGGTTGAGAGAGAGAACACCTGTCAGATCCTGGCCAATAGAATCAAGGTCCTACTGGAGAGAATCGCCAGGAAGGAGGAGCTGCTGCAGGGATATGAGAGAGATCTGGCAAAACTCAGGTAAGAGACAAACATTGCTTCCCATATACAATTGTTAAGATCAAAACAGCTCATTCTAATTCAAATAATAGCAAAGGTACATTGATATTTCTAAGGGGCATTTTCTACCACAAACTTGAACAGTTATTTAGTTCAACATCACAATCACAAATACATGTACAAATTTTTTTGTCTTCAACAAAAAATAAGGGCTTTTTGAAATCCCTTTATCCCTTATTTATTTGAAATGTCAAGAAAATTTTTCCAATTGCTGATGAAAGTTCAAGAATAATAATAAAAAAAACAACAACAATAGGTCTTTTTGACTAAAAGTCAGCCCTAAAAATATATGTTCTGTTGTACAGGTAGTGGGCAAAACTTTTTATTGTTGTTTTGAGTCTGATTCAAATTGTATCATAGGTGTGTCATTAATCATAAATCTGTAGTGTTTGGAATCACTGAATTGATTAAAGACTGATACAAAAATAGTTTGGGTACTATTTATATTGTATAATATTAATTCATCTTTAAAATGACAAAAAAAAATACTATGATACAAAAATAAATATATTTGGTATAATTTATTTTGAATTGTATATCATATACATGTGCACTCATATGTATTAAATTGAGTATGGAAACACTGAATTGACAAAAGACACTCTGAAAAATCTTCACTTTAAATATTCACCTCATCTCTTTTCCTTTCACATTGAGAACACTGATCCAATTTGTTAATTGACATTTTATGTGATATTTATTTATGTACTTGTAATGTGAATGTGAAGGACTAAGAAAAAAATGTCAATTGGACATAATTGAAATTCTTTACTCTGAAACTTATCATGTATTATATATACTCAATTTATGATGATTTTAAAAAAATTTTTCTTCACGATGGCAAAATTGTTCGATTATATGTATATGCAGGGACAACGAGTTCATTGTAATTTAGTTTTGTCTAGACTGATGCATTTGGTATTATAAAATATCATGAGCATAAGCTTTCCTGGATTTGATATTTGCATGTACATTTAAATGCTAACAGCTTTTAAAATAAAATGCAATATATAAGAGGTTTTATGTGGACAAGGAAATAACTCTTATTTTGATGAAACCCATGTGTGAAGAGTCTTTCCACACTCAACTGATATAAGAGTACTTTCCTATATTCATAGTTATAATGTAATGAAGCAATCCATTAAACTTAATTTGTGTATTCATTTTAAGCACCTTACGTCAGTATGAAAGGATTTTTTTTATTAAACGAGGTGCAAGCCATATTGTATGTCCATTTTTTTTTCACTGCATATGATATGCCTGATTTTACTACAAGGAAGTTGCATTGGTTCAATGTTTGACTTTTACAGCAATTCATTATTTGGTGTATACAGTATATATTACCATACAAGTTTTTGAAAATTAGTTTCCAAATATGTATACCTTTGCTGTCAACACGATTGTCAAACATGCATGACATGTACAATAAGTGATAATAGTTGTATCAAATGAATGTATTTATGTAAAGTTTCAACACACAAAGACTAGTCTTGAAAAACATTTTGAACTAAATAAGCTTGTTCTGTGTATTTATTTTAGATAAGTTTTACATACAAGTATTTGATTTACAAAATCAAAGTACTGAAATGCATGCTGCACTTTTGCTTCATTTTTTCACATGCTATGCTAACATAAAATGTAAGCTAGAACTTAAACTGGAATATGCAACTTTTAACAGAGTTATTTTTACATTTTATTCAAAATTGAAAAATTAGTTATTCTAATGATTCACTTTAAAATGTTGTAATTAGCAAAAGGTGGTGTAACTAAAAAAGACTATTTTCTATACAAAGCAAAGTGCCAACAATCTCCTTCGGTGATTAAAGCTTTGATCTAATCTTTATATTCATTTATTTCAGACAAGCTCAAGAATTGGCAAATAGAAACTCAACACAAGTTGAAAATCTTGCTGTAAGTAAAGTTATGATACGACTTTAAAAAAGAGATAAAATGATTTTATATAGGTGCATGTCTATAGAAGTTAATTTTCTTAAATATTTCTTAATTTTAGAATGATGTGAAGAGTAGGACAGAGGAAACTCAGTATCTACGAGAATCTCTGAGTCGAACTCGAGATCGTCTCGATCAGGAGAAGAGACTCAACAAAGCAATTAAACAACGCAAGGTATTTGAACATTTCTTTATAAAAAATATACAAGACACTGTCAAGTGATCCTAAAATTAAACATAATATTATGAGTTGTGATATTCAATACTTTAATGTACCTCATCTAAACCTACTTCAGTGTGCTCACATGATTAGAGAAATACAGGTGATAACATGTTTGCCTCCGATGAAATCTGGGAAGTTTCTGTCTCCTAATACAGAGCTTTACCTCCTGTGTATTGTAACATTTTTCCAGACTTTCCACTTGGAGAATGAGAGAATTCACCAGCAACAAGTACCTGCCTCCCACCATTGTAAGGAGGAAGATATTTTTGGAAAGGTCAGTTTGTTTTTGTTTTTTGTTTTTTCACAGAACAGTTCAATAAATATTTAATATTTTGATGGTATATTGATATTTTTTATATTTTGTTAAATGATTTTTTTTTCAGATTTGTATGGATTTTTTCTAATTGACAGGAAAAAGAATAAGTTCTGACGGCTCTTTTATTTTTTTACAGAGTTCAGCAAGGAGGAAAGCTAGTAAGGACTCTCTTCGAAGGAAGAACTATGAGATAAGCACACTGAAAAAGGAACTCTGCAGCAAAGAGCAATCCCTGTATGACACAGAGAATAGGCTTTACATGATAGAGAACAGTGTTGTAAGTAAATCATATACAGAAT
This sequence comes from Magallana hongkongensis, assembly GCA_016163765.1. Lineage (NCBI taxonomy): Eukaryota > Metazoa > Mollusca > Bivalvia > Ostreida > Ostreidae > Magallana > Magallana hongkongensis. The sequence goes on from WFKH01010931.1 coordinate 50,443,255, forward strand.
TTAATCCTATAAGCCAAAAACCTGAATTATAGCCAGATTACATAAAAGTTTCTTTCCCTTACATGAGTTCAGAATATATAAATTTTTAAAAATCTTTTTTTGATCAGAAAATCTCACACAGATAAAAGCAAAACACTGTGCATTGCATGCAAATGTATGATATAATCTTTATATATGGGAAATAAATAATTTACAATATATATATTATTATATTATATATATATTATAATGATACATTCAACAAAAAAATGAATAAATAATTTATACAATATATATACATGTACATATGTATCTATTTAATGATATATGTAATAAGAAATGTACTTTTTTTCAGGGGATGGAAAGAAAAAGAGAGCAAGAAATAATTGAATCATAGTGATTAACAAATTTATTTAAATTTATATTGGCAATTCCATACCACAGAGGTGCATTTTCGAAAATATTAGGAATTTGGTCCTAGTGCGATAGTGCTTGCATTACTGGTAGTAAACAATTGACCATATTATGGTCATTAATTTAGTATGTATGACATTTGACATATTGACCAATTGATGGACTTGAGTGTCTTTAGCATAATAGTTGCATTTACGCTTTTCTTTGGGTTAATTAAACTTCAATTAATACAATGAAATCCAATATGTATAATATGAAATTGATATTGTTAATTGAATTAGAAAACAAAGTTAAGTTTGATATTAAATGAAAAATATTGTATAATTAAGGCATTATTTTAATTGACCAGTATATTAAAAGTTTTTTAATCATAAAGATGTACATATATGTATTTCCTATTATATAAACTAAGAGCATAGAGGCCAAATTCAAGATTAGTAACTTGTAAATTGCAACTGGTTCATAAAGCTAGTCCTTAAATATTTAACAAAAATATGAAGTTTTGTATGTGTGAGAAATGTACGAAATGGATGTTTTTATCATACAAAGCACACCTGTGATATTTGTATCTATAAATAGATAAAAAGATTTCTCCTTGATATGTAACTGGGTTAGGGTATGCTTCTGTAGTGATATCTCTACCTAGTGTTTTCTCTTTTTAGTGAAGATTTTTTATACTGTTTTCATACATGTATTCATTTATAAAACTTATTCTTCCAAAAGGGAATAAAAAAAAAAATTCTACCATTTTTGAACAAAAAGTATTTATGCATTATTTATGATGGTATTCCTCATAAGTAAATCAAATGGATGATTTTGATTGGTTATTTCAGTCATTTACACTGAAATAATGATTTTTTTAAATTTTAGGTTCATACTAAAACTTTTTTGTTAGAGATCTTTTTATATACATTTTACATATATATTAGTATGCTTTGTTTTGTTAATGTAGAGTTCTTGACATTTGTGATATGTCAGATTGTTGTAATAAATGGATGTAGAAACAAGTTCCCTAGTTTTATTTATTCATGCTGCAGCAGCCATTTTATTATGTGCATTTTATTTTGGTATTTATGTAATATAATATTAAATTCATTTTTGGAATTCAGTAGCTGAAATATGGGCACGGTCGGGCTTGGGACCAATTTGAATTTTAAAAAATAATCAGAATTAATTTGTCCATATTTATTGTTTACAATGCTTCAAGAAGGTATTGTAATTGGTAATCAAAATTTGAATGCCAGTTGTGACATCAGTAACAAACGAGAACTCGCAATTCTTTGCAATGTAAACAGGGCTGTGTCATGTGTTTGTTTAATATACATGTTGTATATTGGTCAAGCTTAGTCAAAATCGTTTTTTTAATTTGCAAATTAATAATGAACACTATTTAACAGTTTCTTATGTTTGTCAAATCTTGTATTATTTCAAATATTGTATTTTATATTCATTGGTCTGTAAACAAAAATATGATACAAGCTTTATTTACCCCACAAAGGATTGCGAGCTCTTAATCTTGCTTGCAACTTGACAACCAGCTTTCAAATATTGTTTATCATTCGAGATACCTTACTTATGCACTTTAAACATTAAAATAGAAAATAGAATTTGAACTTGTATTGGTTCTAATCGTGACCTTACTCCTTATAAGGTTTAAATATAAAGATCGGGGCATAGATTATACGCCACTTAAAGAGTTCACATATAGTATTAACACATTCATACTTATGATATAAATATATGAATATATATACTCAATCTTATTATTATTATGATGGTCATCTTGCTACTACAAGATTAAAGACCGCTTTTTACCACGCCTCGAGAATTACTAATCGAACACTCGATCTAATTCTCCTTACAGTTCTCTGTAGCGTATCTGCGCTAGGAATGATCAAAACAACACAACTGCTCCCTATTACTTCACTCACTACAGTCATGCTACAACTTGAATGATTGTCTCAGGAATTCATTAAACCGTTGTGATCACTATTTACAATATTATTTGCGATCACCAGATACAACTAGCTTTCACCGGGTAAATCTGGTACTCCGTGTGATGTACCACTGGACAAATTCCATCGTATCCTTTAAATCTCTAACTATTTTAGATCAATGGAAAACATTCTTTTTACCAGTCTGAATCCACTTGAAGAACCCAAACGATCAACTGCAAAAAATAAGGAAAATACAAAATATTGGTGTTTTTGACATGCTAGTACTAAATATACAAGAATTTTAAGTAAACTATTTAGTTAACGTATGAAGATTTTTCTTATGTTTTTCATAGTCCTAATTTTCCACTTTTTACCTAATTTATGTCTCCTTGTGACAGGGTTTGGTTCTGTGACGTCATGTTGCGAACCAGCTGAGGATCGTGGCGTAGCTATCTGTTCCGTATTCAAATAGTCCGCTTGTGACTTAAGGCGGGAAATCTTCGAAACGACGCCCCGGCTATGGCTACGCCCCGAACGATGGGATCTGTGCGATTTTATAGAGTTCGTATCGTTAGTATCTCTTGATGTTCTTTGCGATCGAAGTGAATTTGTATCGTTGGTGTCTTGTGAAATATTCCTCTGTGCAGGTCTCGCGGCTTGTGTGTATATCGAGTTTTGCGAAACACAACTCGTGCAATTTGATGACGTTCTCTGAAAATCCCGCTTCCTTCTATGCCGTCTGCAAGACGAACAGTAACTTCTCTCGGACGCTGAAGGCGTACTTGGTTGAATTTCAATCCTTGGGGCCTGAGAAGGAGCCACACTTGGTTGTGTCTCGTATGAGAAGTTTCGATAATAACGAACATCGTCTACATACGAAGACGACGTCACAGTGGAACCAAAAGAAGAAGAGGACGCAAGTGTCTGCATACTGTCGACCCTGGCCATAGGAGGCGCTTGCTGCAATGGCTGATGTCTAACAGCAGGAGCTCGTAGAAACTGGTGTCTAACGGGAGGAGCAGACGGCAGGTCTGCCGGCGGTGGCAGTAGGTTCGGATGTTCAGATATTGGTGAGGTCGGGCCATTTGGCACACGGAGGGTGTAAGGATTTCTACCACGTGGACGCATGAAAATGGTATCATAGACACTACTGAGGGTCATCTTCTTTCTAACGCCAGAGAAATTAATGAAAAATTTTAGGCATTAATTTTCATAGACTTGGAGCACCCACTGCCATATGGCGTCTCATTATGCGTAATAAAAATCAAGAACGTGACACAAATTAAACAGATTTTACCTTCTGCAGTAGATAAATAAGCCTATGCAAAAAGACAAGGACATGACGGCAACAGCGGCTGATAGACATATCAACACGATCCCTGTCACTCCCAGCGGTTCTACAACAGTCAGTCAGAAATATGACGGCGTGACCTTAATTGTTATATCAGCCATATACCACGAAATCATCTTAATACAGAGAGGTATAATAGTAATATTTTGAATTGTTACAAAATTTATTTTAAGTAACGTCGTTATTTTTGTTGCCTCACCCTTGTCACTATCGCTGCTATCTTTCATAGGGTACATGCCCCCGGGATTTGCAGGATGTGGAACAAAGACTGACGTATACTGCTTTGTGTCCTCTCTGTATTCTATGGTGGTGACCATGACAGAATCGGTTGTATCTAGTACAAAGCAATGTTAAAGTATAAAGCAGGGAACATCAAAGTTGAAATGGCACACTACATGTACTTAAATTGTTGACTGAAACTAACGTTTATTTTATAAAATGATCACAGTGTACTTGTAAGTAAAGAAAAATATTGTAAGATTGAACATATGTACTTGGAAGTAAAGAATAAATAATATTATTTTAGCCAAATTTAATTTGTCTAGAAAAATGATTAATATTCGTTTTCCATTTATTCAATACAGAAGTTTTTAAACGTTTTCCAAAATTTGATAAAACCAATTAAAACACTTTAAAACGGCGTTTTCCTACAATGTGTCACGCTGTTGGAAGAGAAGAGGATGCATAATACTAAAGGAATAAGGAAATGACCGGTGTGGCCTAATTCAACACAGAAATAAGATAAAATTCTATGTAAGAAATTCCTTGTTTCGTTTAACCATACCGGAAGTTGTAGTACCCCGGTACTAAAGAACAAAACATTTGAGCCGTGTACTCACAATGTTCACAGAGGGCCGTATGAAATTCGTTACATCTCGTGAACATCTTCCGGAATTCATTTTCTCGCTTTCTGGCCATTTCACACATAAAATCGGTGTAATCTATATAGATTATAAGATATTATATACTATGATGTTTAAAAATACACATTTTTCTCAACTGAATATAAATAAGTATTAAACAGACCATCACCCATCTGTTTTAAAAAGTTTCGTCTCTGAGTTTACTATCATCCTACAAACGTTAATTTTGTTCTTACCACTAAGGTTGACATTACTGATGATGAATTCTTCGCCAGCTGCAAATCTTGTCAAGTCTTTTCGTAAACGTTCTACCATGTATGGTGATGTGATGTTAACGATGCTGGACTCTGGGCAATACTTTTGGATTACGACTAAATCATTCTCTGTTTAAAAAACACCAAAAACTTATAGATTGTATTCAACAGAATAAAGAAACAGTTCATCAAGGGTCAACCACGATATGAAAAGCAACAAGTTTAAAGGCATCGCAAGTACAATGTAGTTTACTTGCCAGTGAGGCATAGATGCTTGAAGTCAAAGCTAATTAACCGTCGGTGTCTTATCACAATAAAAGAACATCTATCACCTGAAAAGTAATGCAACAATTGATAGCTGAAAAAGAGAATTTTAAGCAACATATGGTAATACTATGGTGTTCCGATGGGGCCACTTCGACCTTCGCACTTTCGCCTTTAGGGCGAAGATGCGAGAGTGCGAAGTTGCGAAGGCGAAGGAGCGAAAGTGCGAAGATGCGACGGCGAAGCGCGAAGTTGCGACGGCGAAAGTGCGAAGGTGAAGGAGCGATACTACTATCGCACCTTCGCCTTCGCGACTTCGCACTCTCGCCTTCGCAACTTCGCACTTTCGCCTTTGCCTTTTTTGATTGCATTCAGCAAGTCTCGGTCGTTTACATGGAATTTGATGCAGGCACCGTACTCGCCCAATATTTGACGATTAATCACAGATATTATTGGTGTGCATGTGCTAGGCCATCGTGCTTACTATGAATGTTTATAAATATTTTACTGTGTAATGTGACATATATGTTTACCAGTGCTGGCTATGCCTAATCATTATATATACTCCACATAAAATGTAATGTCCGCCATAATGTGTACACATGCACTTCCAGACTACTGTCACTTACCAGCT
>WFKH01010931.1:50449050-50571550 GCA_016163765.1 Magallana hongkongensis
GCTGTTGAAAATAAATTCTCAAAAGTTCGTCTTCTGCCTCAGATGTCTTTTTTTACAGCTAAAATTATCTTTAAACGATAGAGAGCTTCACAAACATAAAAAAGGCGAAGGCGAAAGTGCGAGAGTGCGAAGGTGCGAAGGTGCGAAGGCGAGAGTTCGAAGGCGAAGAAGCGATAGTAGTATCGCTCCTTCGCAATTTCGCACTTTCGCCTTCGCATCTTCGCCGTCGCATCTTCGCACTTTCGCTCCTTTGCCTTCGCACCTTCGCACTTTCGCCTTCGCGAAAGTGCGAAGGTCGAAGTGGCCCCATCGGAACACCATATAATACAGAAGGTTTTTATATTTTAACATACATATACTTGAATGGTTGTTCGTTAAAACACCAGGTAAAGGAAAACCCGAGACACACATACAAAAGTGATGAAGACACATGAAAGTGGATTCTAAATATTAAACATCCCCGACGAAGGTACTTTAAATCTCTTGCCTCTACATCCTAGATCATACGCTTTGCTGTCCAACCAAACACTGTCATAGTTGTTAACAGTATGAAGGTTGTAGGGTCCCTCGATTATGTCCGCTGCAAGATGTCTGTATCCAGAACCTTTGAATTCCACCGGACAAATCTGGTCCGCTGTTTCCCACGTCATCGGGTTCTTTGTGACCAATATTTGCATATTACTAAGAGACCCTAGTTGGGGAAAAAACATATTTCTATTTGGTGTAGAACAACTAACAAACAAGAGGCCCATGGGCCATATCGCTCACCTGAACCACAGTTCTTGTATCATTCATTTTCGAAATTTTTAAATATGATACTCTTTGAAAATATTGTATAACTGTGACCTTGATAGAAGGATGTAAAGAAGTGCGGATGCTTACATAGTTTATTAACTAAACACTTCATTGTATTTCTTGAGAAGAACTTTTTTTCTGTATACTTGTTGAACTTTGAACCCCTCTTGGGCCCCAGTATTGGTCAGGGGGTCACAGTTTTAGCAATTTAAATAATTAAAACTTGCATATCAATCTCACATATATATTGTAGCATTGTAGTTCTTGAGAAGATTTTTAAACATTTTCCCTATATATTTCTATATTAATCTTTGAACCCCCCTTGGGGCCCCACTATAGGTACAGGCTTCATGGTTTTAACAATTTAGAATCTACACTATCTGAGGATGCCTGCACAGTTACCTCTCAAATTGTAGCATTGTAGTTCTTAAGAAGATTTTGAAACATCTTCTCTAAATGTTTCTTTGTTGAACTTTAATCCCCTCATAGGACCCCAGTATTGGTCTGGAGGTCACGGTTTAAACAATTAGAATCTTCACTATCTTATGATGCTTGCAATGTGGTCTCACAAATTGTACTACTGTAGTTCTTGAGAAGAACATTTAAACATTTTCCCTATAAATTTCTTTATTGAACTTTGAGCCCCTCTTGGGGGCCAAGTATTAGTCTGGGGGTCACGATTTTAACAATTTAGAATCTACACTATCTGAGGATAATTGCTTAGTAACCTCACAAATTGTAGTTCTTGAGAAGAAGATTTTAAACATTTTCCCTATTTATTTCTATGTTAACTTTCAACCCCTCTTAGGGTCCCAGTATTGGTACAGGGTTCATGGTTTAAAAAATTTAGAATCTTCACTATATATACAAGCTTTGGTTTAAATATTGGCATTTCTGGTGCAGTGGTTCTTGAGAAGATTTTTTAAGACACACACCCTATTTTCACTGTTTCTTGATTATATTTCTTGTAATAGTGTTTTGCCCTTTATTTTAACAATTCAGAATCCCCTTTCCATAAATACGCCTTGTACCAAGTTTAGTTAAATTTGGCCCAGTGGTAATAGAGAAGAAGTCAAAAATGTGAAAAGTTTACAGACAGACGGACGGACGGACGGTCGACGGGCAACAGCTCACTTGAATCTTCGGTTCAGGTGGGCTAAAAATGAAATTTAAATAGAAAAGTCGAATTTGTTATTTGTTTGAACCAAGGCCTGCTCTTGCAGGTTTCGTTTATGATTTAATTATTGTAGTTACAGCTGTTAGTGGTTTTTCATTGTTTTAATAACTCGAATTAGTTTAAGCATTTTGAGATATTATCTCATTCAACCGCATATGGTAAAAAAAATCTCTTGAAATTGGTATATAATGGATCTTCTTTTCGTTATCCCCCCCCCCCCAAAAAAAAAAGAAGACAAAAATGAGCGGGGGTTTTTTGCGATGTTACCCTTCAATCTTTGATACTGTGGCTTTACTTACCCAAGTGAAAACTTGTGAATAAAATCCATATAATAAACATAGTCTTCATTTTGACCCTGCTATTGGTGTCTTCTAATGTAAAACTCTTGATAGAACGATCACAAACTGTTTCGGGAAACGCTTTTTTTTCATAAGGAAGTTTTGTTTCATCACATGCTATGCTCTTATAAGTTAATATTAACTTCATCCATAACATTTAATTTCCTTACAAACACTATTTATAACCACTAATTACATATTTGTACGGTTTGTTTTTTTATTTCAGTTGCACGTACATTTTCATTTCAAATGCCATTATTTGTAAATTTAATAACTAATGCATGAAAGAATTAAAATTATTGATTTTCGAAATAACCAATTCTGCAAGATATTCTGATAACATATAGATGTAATTAACTTAATGTTAGAAATGTTCGAAAACATGATGATTAATAAAGCTCCATAAGTATTTAATATCAACCGAATCCAATATTAACTGAGCTCATTCTCGTATCGATGAAAAAAATTCCGCGTACAAAGTAAAGTTTTACAAATAAACGAGCAATTTACAGTAAAATTCGTAAGTGAGGTGCTATAACGCAACAATTCGCGAAAGTTATGTATTTATCCGTTTATTAGCTCACCTGAGCTGAAAGCTCAAGTGAGCTTTTCTGATCACATTCTGTCTGTCGTCCGTCTGTCCGTCCGTCCGTCCATCTGTCCGTAAACTTTTCACATTTTCAACATCTTCTCCAGAACCACTTAGCCAATTTCAACCAAACTTGGCACAAAGCACCCTTAGGCAAAGGGAATTCAAAGTTGTGAAAATTAAGGACCACGCTTTTTTTCAAGGGGAGATAATTGGGAATTATTGGAAAATTTTGAGAAATTTTCAAAAAATCTTCTTCTCAAGACCCATTTCGTCAGGAATGCTGAAACTTATGTGGAAGCATCCTCAGCTTGTGTAAATTCAAAGTTGTGAAATTCATGACCCCCGGGGGTAGGGTGGGGCCACAATGGGGGGTCGAATTTTTACATTGAAGGATATAGAGTAAATATTTAAAAATCTTCCTCTCAGAAACTAATCAGCCAGGGAAGCTGAAACTTATGTGGAAGCATCCTCAAATAGTGAAGATTTAAAGTTGTGAAAATCATGACCTGCGGGGGTAGGGTGGGGCCGCAATGGGGATCGAATTTTTACAAAGGAATATATAGAGTAAATTTTAAAAAATCTTTTTCTCAAAAACTTATCAGCCAGGAAAGCTGAAACTTATGTGGAAGCATCCTCTGGTAGTTTAAATTCAAAGCTGTGAAAATCATGACCCCCGGGGCTAGGGTGGGGCCACAATGGGGTTCAAATTTTTACATAGGAATATATAGAGTAAATCTTTAGAAATCTTCTCAGATACCAATCAGTCAGGAAAGCTGAAACTTATGTGGAAGCATCCTCAGTTAGTGAAGATTCAAAGTTGTGAAAATCATGACCCCCGGAAGTAGGGTGGTGCCACAATGGGGGGGTCGAATTTTTACAGGAAGAATCACAGGGAAAATCTTTAAAAATCTTCTTCACAGAAACCTATCAGCCAGAAAAGCTGAAACTTGTGTGGAAGCATCCTTAGGTAAGGACTGGGTAGATTCAAGTTTGTTGAAATCATGATCCCCGGGGGTAGGATGGGGTCACATCGGGGAGGGGAAGGGGGGGGACAAATTTTTACATAGAATTATATAGAGAAAATCTTTAAAAATCTTCTAAAAAACCAGTTGCCTAGAAAGCTTTAACTTTAGTAAAAGCAACCTTAGATAATGTAGATTCAAATTTGTTAAAATCAAAATCTTGAGGAGTAGGGTGGGGCCACATTCGGGATCCAATTTTACAAAGGAAAACATTTTAATTCACAAAAACTGAAATGTTATAATATATGGTTTTACTTATATGCAAGCATTTTAACAAATTGCTGATTCTTTAAAATTGTTAAGACTTTGGCCCCTGGACGTTTCTTTGGCCTCACAAGGGGTTCAGAGTTTGATGTAGGTTTATATCCCATGTATAAACAATTGTCTAGGATCTTGTTGAGAACTGCGATGCTCAACATGTGATGTGACTATAAAATCATCCTGTTAGAAAAGGGACTTGATTATAAACATAAGAATATCCAAGGGGAAGTGGATTTTTGTTTATACAGGATCTACATGTATTCTACTACATTGTCTAGATATTTTGTATTATGACTCCATTAAGCTGATTTTATCATGCCTATTGTTCTTCAGGTGAGCGATGTGGCCCATGGGCCTCTTGTTTTTGCATGAATTCGCAAAAAATACACAATTACTTACAATTATTTTTGTTTAGATACTAGTAGCTATGAAAATGAGCTCAATGAACTTTCGTCAAAGAAAACTAAGAACAAATAAAACTAAGAATAAAATCTTCAATTTAAAAAATCCACAACAAACTAGGCATGGTCGCAAGCCACGGGTTCTGTGTCCATTAACCGGTTACTCGGTCGGAACGAAAGAAACCGGTTACAAAATCAGTAATCGGTTAGTCGTATGAAATATAAAAAGTTGTATATTTTAACGCAATTTCATTTTGTATCTTTCGAGACATTGATATCTGTAAATTGTTGGCAGTTAAGACCCCGGGGCTGAGATTGGGGAGTTGGTGTTTATTATGTTGACCCTTAAAACAACAAGTCATAGCGGTGAACCGTCATAGCCCCGATTGGACCCCCCGATTTTATTTAATCATGTATGAATGATGTTAGAATGCTGTTAGAATCTCTGTTGAGTACTGTTAAAATTATTTTTATTATTTTATCTACTTTTTTAACGTGTATGTCTTACTTTTTTCATTTAAAGAAGACATGAATTTGTTAAACAGCAAATGCTAACAAATGTATGTCTACATTAGACACATACTTGTAACTACGATAATAAAAATTTGAAGATCTAGAACTTGTCATAGGCAAACCTTTGCTAATCACCTTTTACTTGACAAGTTGAACTGATTACAAATTACGGGCCAGGAAATATTTTCTCGACTGTTTGCATGTGTGTGTTTTTTGTTTTTATTTTTGTTTTTTGGGGTTTTTTTTTGGTTTTTTTTATTATATAGATTTTTCTTGGAAATTATTAATATAATGAAAAATAATTTTCATATAGACTTACATATAATATTCCTATCGTGCTATCTGTGGCATTAATGACAGTAAATCAAGGAAAAATAATAATATGCACAATTTTGTGAATTTTGATACGAGTAACCGGTCGGAACGAATTGCGATTTACTGATTAGCAAATCTGCAATCCACTGCCATCCCTAAAATAAACATTAATTTTAGCTTAGGTGTTATTTAATAAACAAAACTCAAGAAAAAAAATGACGTCATATGAAGTTGAAGTTGGTTTCATCGAAAAAAAATTTCAAGCTTATCATGTGAATGACTTTAAAAGTCATGTTTTTATTGAAATGTCCTAATTATAATTAAAGGAAGGAAGGAATACTTCATATGAGAGTAGCAAAAAAACCTATTGAACTATAAATAGCATAGATTATATCCACAAGATTAAAGCTTCTTCAGCACTTTGACCATGTCATATACTGTTCTAACTCCAACATCAGTTTTAAAAGGTCCATCAAACATGATTAGATCATTGTGGAATCCGTCCGGAAAGTGTGAAAGCTGCACTTCTACATTGAGATGTCTCAGTCGCTTAGCAAACATGATTGCATCATCGCGAATGAGGTCATATCCAGCCGCCATGACGTACGTGAACGGAAATTTCGACAATTCATCGTCTGACGCCATCATAGGGAAAATCGTTGGTGTCAATAGTTTTTCTTTTAATTCATTGAATAAAGTCTCATTTCCCACTTGTTCGATATCGTCTCCCCGTTGTTTGAGTTTAGCTGATCGTATATATTCAGCTGGAAGATATTTTCGCTGATCAAACAGAAACCTGTACTTTCCCTTTTTAAATTCCACAGAGGTATGCAAGTTGTTCCTAAAAGCATTGAATAAAGAATGATCCAAACTCATGTAATGAAAGAAATAGACTACCTGACCGGGGTTGTTTATACTATTATGAAGATACTCCACATTTTCTGTAAATCCTATGGTTTTCAAGTTGACTGCTTGTAAGACAGGGACAAGCAGAAGTAACATTGATATTTTCCCGCGTGTTTCTGGTCGTAGTTGGACAGCCGCTGCTAGGTTTCCCCCGGCACTGTCTCCACCAACTGCTATACGGCCCGGATCTATCCCTAGAGATCTTGAATTCTCAGATACATGCATGATAATGCTAGTGACGTCATCCAAACCAGCAGGATAAGGGTTCTGGGGACTAAGTCGGTAGCTGAAATTAAAAAAAAAGAAGTAAATTAGTACATGTTCATAAAAATTTTTTTTTTTAATCTTCAATGATGTAGATGATTTTTGAAAAATAAAATGTACTCACTCTACTGATATCACCACAATATTTGCATCCTTTGCGAGTTTTTGACACAGATGATCGTAGTTATCTACAACATCAATGCAAACAAAATGAAGTTAAACATAACATGTACTCATATCGAACTCGTGCTAAAGAACACTATGGTAAATCTTGCCAATAGAGAGAAAGGCCCATCCTCCACCATGTAGGTACAAAAGCACAGGTCTGTTGGGTTGTTGAATGGAGGACTCGGGCTCATAAACACGAACAGGTATTCCACTCATTACCTGGTCACTTATCTGTCCAGATGAGAAAATGAACATATATTACTGAATGTGTGATATTTCTTTTCAAGAAATAATAAAAAGAACACAGGCTTCCGGTGTCATTGGATAAAAGTTCTGATATAAATGTGTCTACATTGTTGCAAAACGTAACACCAAAAGTTAATAAACCAAAAAGGTGTTATACATGAAAACAGACCAAAATACATCCTTCATGAAATGAAAAAAAACCACAAAGAACAACAAAAAATGATGTCCTTTCGTCACATCGCTTACCTGGGCAACAATGTCCGACTCTAAACTGACATTGAAACAAGCAACTTAAATAGAACATCTGCAGATTTATACAGTAAAATTTGCTTATAAGGAAGACCTTGGGTTTGGTTTTTCGTACTAAACAGCAATTCCATATACATCCCGGTGTTACGCGAAATTTACGCAACATATACTGTAATAAGCTTGATATTGAAAATTGTTGTATCTAGACTTCATAGAAATATTAAGTTTATGTATGAAAACTTTGGATCCCTAATCGTGGCTCGACCCAAAATGTATTATGGTTTTAAAACAAGGAAACTCTTTAATACTTGTTTTTTGTAAAATAATCTTTATTAAAAAAAAAAAAAGTCTCCAAACTAGCCTCTGTGTTAGCTTTTTTGTACAAGTCATATCCTTAAATTTATTCAGAAGTACTTTTTTGTAGAATATGTTCAATTCATTTGCAAATAGTTTGTTAGAAAATTAGTTACTAGTTAACAGTCCGAAACTGTGCGCTGTAAATTGGAAGTTCTCTACACGAGGAACGCTCTGCGGCATGTCAACCGAATTTTCACAGAGCGCTACAGATCCACAGCTATACAGATCAAGAGTATTTTTTTTTTCAGAAACAGACTGTTACCTTGAGTCCCTTGGTCTGCGCCATCCATAGTTTGCCTGTAGTGCACACTCTGTATATGTTGTTCCCAACTTCTTTTAAAAATGGCGAGTTTGGTTCGGTTAGGCCAAGAGCCACAGTTGCACCTATCTGTTTTTAAAATAATAGTTGTGAAATAATTTAATATGCACTCTTATAAATTTATTTTAATTTTTCCTCTAACCCGTCCCGAGTTTAAATGATTTTATGAATACTGACATTTAACATCAGAGGTACATGTATGAACTGGGTATGCAGTTAACACGAACATCGCGGAAGTGGGTTCCTATCAAAAGTCTTATATTTGCAGATCCATGTACTTATCTGAAAATTAAGACAGGTTATCAACTACCCCATCTCTTTTGAACTTTACCCTATCTCGTTAATCTACACACACACACACACACTGAGATATCAACTCGTGCAAATTACACCAAATCTATAATTGCTAGAAATAAATCCTTTGATCGTTTGCAAATATCAGAACAAAACTATCAGTCCTTTTTTATAGTAAGTACCATTTCTTATGCTTCGGTGACTCACAATATAGCCGACACCTTTCAAGCATCCTTCCATTATCCTGAGACTAGTTTTCTCCGTAACTGGTTCCGGAACCCGAACGTTGAGACCGAGGGACATTATAATGGCCACCATTAAAACAATGAACGTAACCACGTAAAACAACTTCATTATGGACTGTAAGGTTGCCGCTCTCTGATAAGGGGTCAGGTTAATCTATCCCCCTCGCGAACACTCTGACCCGTCAATATCGTCTGTCCAGCAATGATATGACCACGCATCCTAAATAATTTTCTTGTTTACTAAAGGGATTGTAGGAAAGTCAATTTGTACACTCTTAATGCGTAAGTCTGAATACTGACGGTTCTAAGTCATAGTCCCGACTGGGTTGAAAGGTGGGCAGTAGTATAGGCATTATTTGTTTTACTGGTACTGTGTAAGGTTCCAGTGTTGGAAAGGATGTTCTTTCTCTCCTGTCAATTTTACATAACTGGGTCCTCTTGACTAGTGACTGATTCTCTTGAGATTTCCTTAAAATAACATTGCATCCTGGATATCAAATGAAGAAAAAAAATTGATCAAACTTTGATAAGATTATACATAATATTCATATTATTATATTCATTAGAAGTTTGAATAGGACTTTAGCTCGAGTTGTCCTCCTTTTCATTTGGTTCTTGTCTGTAAGAGAGATAACGTTGATAAAACAATAGAAATTAAGTGAACTTATATCTTTTATATTTACATTTTCCAGTGTCTTTGTCTGAGATAAAACTACGAATCGATTTTGTAATGTATAGTCCAATACATTTCATCAATGACTTTTTTAATATTTAATCGTACAACTCCTAAAAATTATGCAAATATAATTAATAAGGAATCATTTTTTGAATATAATGAGGAGATCACCTCATATTACTCAAAGAATGATTCTTTATTCCTTAAATAAATCTGGAGTTTATATTGTACAAAATCAAGGGCAAAAGCTCCTTAATTTTCTTATATGAGAAATCAGTACTTTTATTAAACCCATATCTTTCGAATGGTATTCATATGGAACCTTATTCTCTGGAATTTGTGACACTGGTATTTAACTGACTAATGCGGATTATAATTATTAAGTGATCTTGTGGGTTTGATTTCAAGAATAGAATCTTAGAGCATTGTTCAAAAACACTTTTAAGAACAAAATGATCTCGGCTCTCGTTTCTGTTTAAATGTCTTGAAGGACTATACGATACTTTCCAAGGTTCCTTTAGTACTATAGCGACCTAAAATGCGAAATTTCCTTTTTTGATTCAAATTTTTTTTTAAGTTTCGTTCTGTGACAAATTGAACTAAAGCAGGCATAATGCCAACATACAAGCTGACCTATTTTGACCTCAGAGGAAGAGCTGAGCCCACACGATTGCTCTTTACTGTGGCGGGAGTTCAGTTTGAAGATGAACGAATCGGACAAGAGCAATGGAAAGCCATCAAGCATGGTAAGTATATGTTACGTTGTTTTTGTTAACTCGATCCCAGAACACACACTTAACCATAAAAGACTTTACGCGATTATTGTTTACTTCTGTACGAATTTGTACATTGAGATTTGTTTGTGTTTATCGCAAACCACTAAACTCTGAACAGTTCAAAGAATTCTACAAGTGAAAGGGCTGTTGGTTCAGAATATCAATGAAATAGAGCGATTGCTTATTTTCTTGCTAGAGGTCCCAGGGAATTCGCTGCCTTTTCTGTCTATCGATGGTGTGGTTGTATCACAGAGTATGTCAATCAACAGGCACTTAGCAAGGATATTTGGTGAGTTTGTCTCTGATTAGAAAGGCTTAAAGATATTTTGGTAAATGGCATTATTTAATATAAAAACATATACTCTAAAGTTTAGTTTCTATTGAAATTTAAAGTTTTATTTCTTCACAGGTTTAGATGGCGAGTCGTTGTCTCAGAAACTGAAAGTAGACGAAATAGTGGAATACCTAGTTGCAATGAAAAACAAGATGGTGGAATTACCGATGATGAGTGATGACCCAGTACGTCTGTCCTCAAAGAAGTTGTGGTAGTTAAAGTAACTCTTAATTTCAAGTTAAACATCATTGGTTTTCAAGCTAAATCTTTGTTTATTCTTTATAACCTCTCCTGGGTTCATTAAATTCTTCAAATCAATATCGAGAATCTTTATGTTGTCATTATACATGTATATTACTTGTGACAGAGTGACACACTATGTAATTACTTATTTAGCTGCTCATTTTACATGTAGGTATATATCTGACACAGAGATTCTAGTATTAAGTTTTACAGTTTACATTTTACAGAGAACTCAGGCAAGGGCTGAGGAAATTCTGAAATCTTTCAAAGAGTTAATGATGAAAGCCTGCACTTTCATTGAAGCACAGATTCAACGGAACATGAAGGAAGGAAACGGATTTGCTGTTGGAAATCGGGTAAGCCTTTTTAGGTCTTTCAAAACAATAAATTCTGATTTTGCTATAAAGAAATTTGACCTAATTTGGCATTGACGATCCTTTTTACTTGTGTTTCAGTTGACTTTTGCTGACATCATGATTTTTGAAGCATTTGAGAATATTCTAGCGACCAACAACAAAGCTCTTGAGAAATGTGTTGGAATAATGAAGTGTCGTATTAAAGTTGCCAATATGCCTCGCATCAAAGACTACCTCTCCAAAAGAAAATGCACCAGTTTCTGATGTAATGGAGGCTGTGATTCCACATCTTCTGAAATATTCTTGCGTTTTTGATGATTATTATCATAAGATGAGACGAACTAATGTCAGACAGAGAAACAAGTTCTAACAATATTTACATTTCTGAGGTTTCACTCTCCGAGATAACTTTTCAAGTTCATCTTCAAAGAACAAGGGAACTGGGTCACTTGATTTACATCGTAAACAAAACCGACTGAAATCAAATTAAATGTCTTAATTAACCACAATTTCGCATTAAAAGCATGTTAATTTAGTATGAATAATAAACAGCTTTCAAAACACACATTTGAACGACTTTATTTCTTTAATTCTTTACTTAGAGTAGCATTTACATAATTAAAAGCACATTTATAATACGTTGTTATAATTAATCTGCATATTTTTTTTTACGGATTTTGAGTCACGTACTACGACGAGTTGTACTTAATTAATTATTTAAGCTCACTATAGCTGAAAAAAATTGTCAGAAATAAATAGAAAACAATTTTAAATTATTCTGAAGGCTATAATTTGCAAAATTACAATAGAAACAAGCTTGTATCGGGAGTTTTCTAGTTTAGTCATTCCGTTACGTTATTCCGTGGGTCAGATAGAGGCTCTCAAAAAAGAGAAAGCGTAGATCCAATTTCAAGAATGTATATAGGCGAAATTCTTCGAAATGAAAGAGAAGATTTTTGTGGGCGATATTATTATTTAAAAAGGAAAATGCTTATGTGAGAATGTCTCAGATTTCATACCATAAAAGTGGGGCTATATTTTGGGAGTTTCGATGTTGGGATTCCAATTTCACAATGAAAATGTGAAAATAGAAAACATTGGTGAAACGGTGAGCAATGTAGTCCATGGGCCTTTTGTTTAATCTGTCTCTGTCAGCTTTATCCACACATTTATATCAAACTCTCCTTTTTCTGAGAAAAATGTATTTGAAGAAATCCAGATATTAATGTAACAAAACAAATTCAAATATATCATAGCATTTAATTGAAAGTTTAAAAAAAGGACATGAGACCATGCAGTATAAAACAACAGGTGTACACAGTAATATACTCTTTTACTAATTAACAATTTTTAATGACTAATTAGTCATGGACTCATTGACAATTAAAAATCGTTAATTAGTAAAAGACAATACTGTGAAAAGATAATAAATCTTTCCACATTCATTCATACTGTATTCCCTCCCTAGGGAGATTATGACATGATATATACACAAGAATTACAAGAAATCAGTAAACATCACAAACATATAAATTAATACAGAATTTAAAAATACAAAAAGGAACAAAGAATAAAAAAGTATACCAAACACATATATACACATAATTGTCTAAAAACTCGTTCAACTCAAATACAGGGTAGGAGTGGGAAGCAAACCTCCTATAGGTAATAACCTACCTCCCTGTATGATAGAGGGGAGTTCTGTTGTAGTGGGCTGCACATGCACGTATTAGGTGAAATTTGTTCATGCAAAAGTATGCATACGCCGAGTTGTCCAAGTGAATGGATGTATGGCAGCCGAGTAGAGTCATGTATAAATCGTGTTCGGAAAGCCCGCTCAGTTCTGCGCATATGCGAAGGTCAAAGGAATGTGTGATTGTATTCCACTACGTATTTCTAAGTTCCAGGGTAGAGGAGCACACACACGAACTATGGCAAAAAACATCAACAAAATTTTGATTGTATAATAAGCACGTATGCGGCTGTTCAATGGCGATACAGTGCCTATTCGTTTGTACTGATTTTGCGATGAATTTACATAAGCTAAATGTCGTTGGGGTTTGTTGGTAGTTTCCATACTGAGGCAGGTGAATTTTTGGAGAATTTTTTTCTGAAGAAAGAAAAGTCGGGATCATTAGACATTGGTCTCTCTCTATCTGTTTCGTAAGATGATTCAACTGCTCTTCTAACAATTTTTGTTCAGGAACTATTGTTTGGAAAGCTTCCGTCGTCCAGTCAATTCTGTAGGTAATACATCAAATTGTAAAGTTGTAGGATTGATATAATGTCAGGAATAAATCCCTTTTGCTTGTTTGATATTTCAAGTAAAAATGACATCAACCGAGTCAGAAAAAAAATTCGTTGGTAGAGTATTACAGTCCAATCGACATAATCTTTCAAAGAAGAGTAATTTTCGAGTGTCAATTTCCGATGTTATTGGAAGAACATTGAAGAGTGATTCAGATATGTCATATCTACATATATAGTTTATGAAGATCGAGCGAATTTTTGCAAATAAAGTGCTGAAGTGTGTCAAGTTGTTAACGATCTGACTGATTCATGTGACTCCAAAGTTCGCATCCGTGGAGAATTGACGAGAGGACTTTATGCGTTTATAGAGGTGGGGCATTGTCATAGGATTTAGATATTTTGATCCAATGTCAGATAGTGCATAGTAAGCTAGATTTTTTACCCTTGATACATGCTTCCGAGATCGTTGTTGACAGTTTGCATTTCGAATGAATAATTATGCCTTAATGGTTGTACGATTCCCTCTGTGGTACTGGAGTTTGACCAAGATACCATATGAATTTGATATCCAGATTTTTGCCATTTGCAGGGAAAGTTAAAACACAGGATTTCGAGGCATTAAATTTAAAACGCCAAGTACAAGAGTATTAGTAAGCAACATTTAGTAAAGACTGGAGATGTACGGGAGATAAGGAAACGAACGATACGTCGTCTGCCAGTGAGGGACAGTTGCTCCTTACATCGAAAACACCGATATTTGGACTGTTGCGTTCCAAAGTATTTATAAGGTCGTTGATATATACTAGGTATAGAAACGTGGATAACACGCCACCTTGTCAGAGAACCATCTTGATTGTTTTTGATTTACCACGACGGAGCTAACAGTATGTGAGTGGCAGTTTTGAATCAGAGACCATGTTTTGCCAGTGACGCCAAGTTTGAAAAGTTTAAATAGAAGTCCATTTCTCCACAAAGTTTCAAAAGCGTTACTAGTATCTAAGAAACTGACGAAAACGTTGTTGTTCTGTTCAAGATTATGAAATATTGTTTCTTGCAGATCAAAGGATGAAGTTAAGCAACCGAGATTTTTCTGAAAGACTTGTTGAGAGTTTGGAAAATATGCATGATGTAAGTTATGCTCTGTTATTCGTGAAAGTATTATTTTTTCAAAAATCTTGAAGATCCATGGCAGCAAGGCCACTGATCTGTAACTCTTGCAAGCGTCCTTTGGTTTGCCTCCCCCTTTGTATATGGGGATTATTAGTCCTTGTTTCCATACATTGGGGATTTTGCCGATTCGAACAATTGCGTTAAATAGTTTTAGGATGCATTTTTTTCAGAGTGTCACCTCCATGCTTGATGTGTTTATTTGTAATTGAGTCGTAACCCGTGGCTTTTCATAAATTCAAAGATTCCAAGACAGACGTTATTTCCCCCATTGTAATTTCACCACCTGGTAGATCTTGAAAATCGTGTTCACATAATTTTGTTACCATGGAGATTTTTTGATGGACCTTTTGTTTAATCTGCCTCTGTCAGCTTTATCCACACGTTTATATCAAACTCTCCTATTTCAGTGAAAAATGTATTCGAAGAAATCCAGATATTAATGTAACAAAACAAATTCAAATATATCGTAGCTTTTAATTTAAAGTTTAAAAAAAGGTCATGAGACAATGCAGTATAAAACAACAGGTGTACACAGTAATACTGTCTTTTACTAATTAACAATTTTTAATGACTAATTAGTCATGGACTCATTGACAATACTGTGAAAAGATAATAAATATTTCCACGTGTTATGTTTTGAATTTGGGTTTAGGTTACCTTTTAAGTTATTTTTACTATCTGGAATAGAAATCGATGATTTATAATTTTGCACTACATTAACCTGTCTTATTAATAAAAAATTCATTATAACTAAGTTACCTTTTGTTTTGAGAGCTTTATTACATCATCTACATATGTCACGATAATTCAAACATAAAACCTTTTAGCATGGGGTTTAAAAATAAAACGACAGCTTTGAGTGATATAGTTTTCTTTTAAAATGATATTGGGGTCAAATTACCGTCAACTAAAGCACTGTTTTCCTTTCTTACAATCAACACACAAACCTAGTGACACATATAAATACGAGTTGTTTTCAGTCGGCACACTCGGGTTAAGTTAAATGTACAATGAAATAACATCAGTTGATGGTTACTTCTTTGTAAGTTCTTGAAGCTTTGCCTGCTTTGCATAAGTTCTGTTCATTGCGTTATTCACAGACTGGGAGGAAGTTTCCACGGGGCTGGATTGTGTTTGAGAGTCTCTAAATAAACGAACACTGCCCACTGTATCCTTTTTCTCGTCTCCTGTTTTGCTCAGAAACCTTATTTTCTGCGATTCCGTGAACTTGCTATCAATGCGATGGTGTTGCTTTGGAGAAACATGTACACTTCTCGTAGATAACATTAACTCTTGGTCTCTCAGGACTTTGGCCTTCACGAAAGGTCTCGTGGTTGTATCCCCAACAAGGGGTTTATATCCAAGGGAGGCAAAGCCAGCAAATTCGTCCGAAGGTTTCGAAATGCTGGGAAGTTTTGGATACGGAAACAAAACCAACGACCGTTGATACATGGCATGATCCTGTAAACTATCCCACATAGTGTTCTTTTGTGGCTTCATCTTCAACAAATTAGTACACAAAAACTGTATGTCTATCATAGACTCCCGACTTGGTTTAACATTTAATTCATATTGTCTTTATTAGCGTCCACTGAGATTTTGGACTGGTCAAGTTTAAGGGAAAGTCAGTAGAGAATAAGAAGATTAAGACTGACCGTCGATACCTTAATCTTGTACTGTTTATGCAATCAATTCATAATCAGCCCTTCATTACCTCGTAATAGTACAATACAGCCGATCGAACCGGGAGTTTTCCTTTGCTTTCACTTCATTTTGCAGATATTAAAGAAAGCAATACAAATATTGATGACACCGCCCACCCTAACCCCCCCCCCCCCCCACCACCACCAAAAAAAACTCTTTCATTTAACATTTCATTTATCATGTACAAGATATCTTTTAATTCGATTGCTTTCATTTGTGATACATGTATTTTCCATCTACATATTAATTTTATAACTGTCATGTGAAGTAAGGGGAGGGAGGGGGGGGGGGGGGGGGGACTCAACAAAACTGCCAAACTACCAAAGCTTTTCTAATTTGTAATGCAAAGATACCTATGATGATAACAATGATAAAAATGAATTAGCATATTTCCAAACGATAACCAAACATTTGTTTCAGAAGTAGTACAATTTATTGATCAAAATGAATAACTTTAAAAACAGCAACAACAGTACATGGGAAACAGATGATTCTGCAGGAGACATTAGAATGTAGTGCAAAGCAGCAATATGAAAGGACGTTAACTTCACCAAAATAGTACCGATATTGAATAACATTCATTTCTTTTCTTCCAGTTACTTATGTAGGGCCGAAACAGAGCAAAGTATTTATTTTTTTCAAAGTTGTTCTTTTAATGACCGTAAAAACCTAATATTAAAGTTGTTTATATGTGGTCTAATAGTTCAATGGCACGACAAACTCCCACAAATTCTTCATCTGCAACACTTCGACGGCACTGCTCACATCCCAACGTAGGTTAGAATATTCTCGATGGGACTTAAATAAACAATTTGTTCAGAATTGACAACTCGTTTCGAATGGTTTCCTCTTGAAATTTGCGTTGAATTGCCTTTTGGCTTTTGAAGTTCACATCTTTCAAGCTGAGGCAACACAAAAATACATACAAAAAAAATTATTTCCCAAAAAGCTTTGCTCCAGGTTACAGTTTAACTAAGGCGGTTGGTAACGCTAACCATCAATCTAGATTTGTCCAAATATATTTTAAAGTCAAGAGACTCACAATCGGAAACAATGAATATGAAAAATGGCACAGATAGCACTTGTAAGTAAACGTTCAGTAGAGTTACTTCCTTATCATCTCCCTCAGTTTGGCTTGTTTCCCGTAAGTCCTATTCATGTCGTTAGTTACTTTTTGGATGGAAGTAGTCGACAGTTGGCGGACGTTGTTACCATGTACAGGTCGGTGAGACTCGTTTACACGACCCAGTTTCTTTTCTATTTCTGTGTCGGAATTATACATTCCATTACGGTTTAAAGATTCAGAAAATCTAGCGTTCTTCCGATTTTCTACTTTTCCGCCTATAATTGTATCACTCACTACAGGGTTATTAGGAAACTCTCTCAGTAGCTGAGCTTTGAAAATAACTCGTTCGCCAACTAATGGCTTATATTCATAGGACGAATGATTCGAACTAAAAGTATCCAACGTTTTTGCACGTTTTTGTGGTGGAAAGAACACGAGAGATCGTGCGTAGTTCTTACTAACGGTACTACAATCAGATCCCAAGCACCGGTCCTCCAAAGAGTTAGACCCCATTTCATGTAGGTTTGTGCTGCTCTTGTAAAACCACTTCGGTGCCGGTTTCAGCGATCGCTTGAGATGTTCTGATGTATCAGCAAAATCTTGCCTGTTCGTGGACACGAATGTTGAAGAAGGCAGCGTTGAAGCAGGTGCTTGAAATTTCAGCGAGTTTCTCCTCTTTTCAGACACGGGTCTAAAATTGTAATTTGATCTTTTCACCTTTTCTGCCACTTTGGATTTGTTCTTATAGTCAAAGTTTGTGTCTGGAGCAAAGGAAATTTTCACGGGAGAAGCTTTTGGCACGTATCTAACCACTGTATCCACCGGGAATTCTGTATTAGTGGGATATCTCACATACACCGATTCCGGGGTACTAGTATTTCTCGTTCCGGATTTCAAGTCAGCCGAAACTTGGTTATATACAATTGAACTAGTCATTATGAATCCACGAAGCACTCAGTCTTTCATATGTTTAAAATCCATGCAGTTGGTAACTCTAACTAAAAATATACTTAGTCCGTCTATTACGATAAAGGCATGAGAGTGTGTTGATATGCAATGAAAAGAAATACCACCTTAAATGCATAAAAAATATCTTCAGGTGTACTGAAATGGAAAGCGCTGTTTGTCCTGATTAAAAGTGTTCATTCTTCGTCTGTATAAAGGTAATTAATTTCCCTGCAGTGAAAGCTGCGGCTTCATTCATTCCTTGCAGCGAGGGGTATCTCCAGATATTAAGTCGAGGAGATTTAATAAAGTATTAGAGACTGAATAAAAATCTAAATATTTTAAAACGCTTGAACATTCACTAAATAAATATTCGCTTTTGTTCTCAAATGAGATTAAGGGAATTTAGATATGCTTCAAACAATTAGCCTGGGCGACCTAAAGCCCGGGAGAGAGAAATAAAGGGACCAATCTGGGGTGACAGACTTAACAACGTAATCTGTATGGCATTGTTACAAAGCAATACACAAAACATTCAATCATTTTTATTGTAACTCTTTATGTACCGTCCATTGAAGATTTTCAATAACGTGCACGATAAAATCTGCAAATCTCCAATTCACGTACACACACAAAATAAAAAACGAAAAAAAAACCCGCACGCACAATAGCTTACAGTCAATAATTGGTCCACACTATAATTTACGCAGATTTTAAAATAAAAAACTCAAATGCGTAAATCGTTGATCGACATTAAACAAGAATAGCTTCAAAACTAGTTATGATATTAATATGTCCAAAGTTCAATATGTTTATTTACTAGTATACAGTCCTCTTAATTTTTAAAACTATTTATAGAACCATTTGGTGAGAACAAACGAAATGAATTCTAATTAATTTTCCATTGAAGCATCATATATTATCAATAGATTTGTTGCTCAAAGTTTAAATTTTGAGATGTTCCTCGTTATAGATTTAAACTCTTGATCAACTCTTAGAGAAAGTGGTTTCTATTGACGATAAAAGCGACTAAAGCGTTGCGTGGCCGTCTCATTGGAATAAAACAGGTGAATCTGTCAACACATACTTACATTCTTCAAACACTAATGGACAATTCAATCATATCCGCATTTCCATTCATTTTCATGAAGATCCAAACTATGAACATTTTGGTCACATACTTTACAATATTTTGGATAGTTTATCTCTCATTACAACCCTTTCCATTACATATCTCAAGCAAATAAGAAATGTTTATGTATAGTCAATGAAAAATGAGATTAAAACCTCAAATGACTCCGCCACATAAATATTACTTGACTTCTAATTTTTGAACACATTTTGGGGTTCATAGAACCAATATCTCTGAAATGTAAAGTTGGTCACAAAATAACACAGCAAGCACATTGCGAGTTTTCCTCCACCGGATTGTCGTATATTCGCATTTCTCCCTTGCTGTTCAAAGTGGCTTCTTTCCTAGAATAGAATGCCAAGTAAAAATCTCAAAGAGAACCTCTATGATTTTAGTTTTTAACGCTTTCAATAAAACATAGCTCATAAAGTGCATTCTTAGATTTTAGATGAATTTTTATATACTAATAAAAATTCTCTGCAAAGATGGATGTTAAATGGATTTATATACTTTTGGAATTGTCAAAATTCCTAGACTTTACTAGTTGACATACTAGTAGTCCTTCGTTTATTCATTGTTTATTAAAGAAAATATCATATGCCTTAAACTGTAAATAGACAACTGCACACAACCAATGCCCGAATTTACTTTGTACTTATTGATCTATAGAAGCAGATCCTTTGTTATCAATACCAAGATCCCTTTCATTTAAAAGAATTATCAAACGTTTTCTTTCCTTTATATAATGATATATAAGATGTCTGAATACCACGAGGCCTACATATCTATTCCTTTAACATGGATTTAATTGGTTTATGTGTTGACCTTGCCCTTTCCCCTCTGAAACTATAAAACTTAAACTTTGCCCAGAAGTAATTAAGTACTCGTACAACATTTCTGTGTTTCTGGGTAATTAGGTTAATATTTGTTACCGTAAAAATATTGATACTCACTCCAATGCTTGTTTCTTTAATGTTTCAATTTTCTCTATTCAACGAAAATCATAAAATCATAAAAAATAAAAAAAAAATTCATAATTGATGCAATTCATTTAGAAATGTTGTAAACTTTAGTGTATATTCTTATAATATAAAAATGTATACTATAGATAAGGACGTTTTATAACATTTATAATGATCTAAAGAGCATGTATATTGACTTGAATTGTTGTAATTATTATTTTATGAATAATACACACCCATATTCCTGATCCTTGTAACTTTCATATTTTCATAATCTTCACACTGGGGTATCTTAGTGCTCCTATAAAAGTAATCAGAGGATAATATTAATTCGCCATGCGATTAGACAGTCATATTGAAAAACATTAAATTATGGAAACTTGATTATAATACGGTGAAAAAAAATAGTTCTTACTCTCTATTGCCTGCAACCTCCTGGCATTTACATTTAATGTTCGGATTGGCTAAAAATATATATGACTAAATTTATTTTGATTTCTGTTAATTAATATGTTTCATAGACATAGTAAGAAGAGTAGAGTCAATGAATAATGTTCTAAATAAGATATTTTATGTAAAATTTAAAATTTACGTCTTCAATTTATGTACTGCAATCTGTGTTTAGTCTTGTTTTAAATAGTAAAGCCTCTTATGTAATATATGTACATAAGAGGCATACTCTTCAAGTTTTACCCTTGAAAATGAAACAGTACAATATACTTCTCTTCATTTTTACCATTTAATTGGCATTTAAGACATCTTTTGTCTGTCATTAGAATATACCCCCCGTGAACACCTCTCGAATTGTCTGCTTGGGTCGAACTTTTAAAAGAAAGAATTCGTAAGTATACTGCTTTAAGTTGGTTATTTAAATAGAAACTAACAAAAATGAAATCTAATTTCGAGTACCTCTTGTCTTTTGGAACGTTTTCATAGATATCACCTGTAATGAATATTACACAATGCGATTTCAAATGAATTTGAATTTTAAAAAGCCTTTAGGAGACCATGCCATTATCCAGTAACTTAACTTTGTAATAAATATAGAAATCTATAAATCGTATAAAAATCATTAAATTAAAACAGAATTATGCACATTGCAAAATTAACTTTAAATTGAGTCGTACCATCTTCCATATTAGTTCTTCATGCTGATTTCCCCTTCACTGTGTAAATAGCTTTCAATGTTAACAACAAACAGTTGTTTTCGTCCTAGAGTTCAATTTTGTACTTTCTTAATCATTTTGTTTCTTCATTGACATTTTTCACATATATATGCCTGAAATATTAGTAAAATATAAATAAAAAGGAACGACAACTCTTCTGATTAGCATGCAAGAATATTAAGATTTTTTGAAAAACTGAATCATCTACTGAGCAAAGTAAGGAAACCCTCTATTACCTGAATGTAATACAAATGTGTAAACCATGATGCTATATAATTAAGATGCTACCTTTTAATTCTTCATCTCTTATTATTATAGATATCTTTGCTATATTTACCATGTACATATATGATTAAGATATTTGGACAGATATTTACAATGATTTACACAGAATTTCTTTGAATATCGCCTTTCCTGTATATTGCAAATCAGGAAAACACAAAGTATTCAGGGTGTATTATATAATGAAATTTGTTAATACAAGTTCTTATCAGTAATAGTGCAAGACCCAGCTGAAATCTATAAAAAATCAATGAGGTCTTTTTATTTTCCTTATGAATTATCTTATGCAATCAATCGGGATCAGGCCTTATAAAATGGGTTGTTTTGGCCAGGACAGGAAATCCAAAATTCAAAATACCTAATGTACAGGAAAACAGTTGGTGTTGCTACAAACATGTATCTAGCTTTTCTATTATCATTTGATATATACATGTACATGTATTATTCAACGTCATAGTGTGTTATAATTTTGTGTTGTTTAGACATATTGTTCTTGCATTAAAGATGAAGATATAAATATATATCAGTAATTTTCTTAAAAACTCAATATAAATTTCGTTTATTGTAGTTTAATTTCTCTTTGACAATAAGCACGAAATTCTTGAATGAAAGTGAAATCTACATACCTTGATTCCAAATGCGCTTTATGTAATTTGTAAAATTTATTTTTCCACTTGATTTTTAAAGCATATGTTGAAAATTTATATACTTCCGGATGAATGTGTCGATAAGTCGAGTGAACAGCGAAAAATCATCTCAATTTATTTTATGTCGGAAAACGGGAAATGGACGACGGGGAAGTGATTGAAACGTGATCTTTATTTTCCTGAAATTGAGAGATTAAGGCTAATTTAAGTTGGGAAAAAGCTGGATTAGTTTCACATAATTAAAATAAAACTTTTTAAAAATAATTATGGTTATAATGATTAAAATGGTATAACATTTTTAAGAACAAGGAGAAAATATTTTTGCGAAACATTAAACGCCAACACCGTTGTTTGTTGTATAAATTTCCGACTTTGATCTTCAGTATTGTGATAAAGTACATATAATAAGGATAACAAACACCAACGGCGTAATCAATTTGAAATACATGTAATTAAAAACATTCGCATATTTCTTCACTTTCTGCCAGGTATCCTGCGAACTTATGATTAATTCCAGTCTTAAAAATAGCATGCGCATTGGTGAATTTTATGGAGATACTATTACAAGAAAGTTTTGATCCACAGCATGTTAAGATTTTCGAATCTCCAGCAAAGCTTTGTGTCAAGTGTTCGTATATCTTACATATTTCATCTGTTCTATTTCCTTTATATTTTAATCAAAATCAAAAGAAAAATTATGCAGCGAAGTATCAAGGCGTGTTACAAAGTTATAACACATGGTTTAAAAAAAAATTATAGGAAATATTTAAATCTTTGAACTATTTGTCTCAAATAAAACTTGGCTTCATTGCTAAATTGTGTATGAAACTTAAGACCCTATGATCACGTGGACTAATTTATTGTGTATTTGAATTTTTATAAATATTAAGTAAAGAGGATTTAATTGAAAATAACTTTGAATAGGATACCAGCATTTTTGAATGTTTGTTATTTATTAATTTTTTGTTTTGTCTATTTGTTTTTATGTTTGCTGAAGGATTAATTGTTTAATAAATATGCACATATACAATGTATATCAAAGATCAAGTCATTAAATTTTAATTAAAGAAAAAGGAAAGGAATATGATAGAGAGAGAGAGTCATTGCAAAATACTACTGTTACACCGTTCGTGTGTCGACTCCTAACGATATTTACCTGCCAAAAATACATGTGCTAAATCAAGTTCTCTTCATGCACAGGGGTCGGGACACTTCCGGATTTCCCCCCGTGCAGTGAGTAAGACAGTTCGCCCTATAAATCTGGCCAGTGTCAGGTCGGTATTGGAAGTATCATTGGTCCCGCTGCCAGCCATCTTGTTCAGGGTCAAATAGGTCATAACACTTTGACCGAGAAAAAAGTCCAACGTTAAAAAACATCCCGAAGGCATATGTTCATTTGCCGTCGCGAAGCGATACACCGGACCTTTGTTAAAAAGATGTATCTATATAGTAAAATACTTAATCATTCGCCTTGTTACGTAATGCATCGCAATCAAAAGTGCATGGAAGAGACTAGGCTCACCTTGTCATAAGGAACTATGGAACCTTTCTTTCCCAACTCTTAGTGATACATGCTTATACCTATATTTACCGTCCCA
This sequence comes from Magallana hongkongensis, assembly GCA_016163765.1. Classification (NCBI taxonomy): domain Eukaryota; kingdom Metazoa; phylum Mollusca; class Bivalvia; order Ostreida; family Ostreidae; genus Magallana; species Magallana hongkongensis. The sequence continues at coordinate 50,472,820 of WFKH01010931.1, forward strand.
ACAGACACGAATATACCTTTATATTATATAGTTTTCGGCCCCTTTTATCGGGGTGGGGATGGGGCTGGGTCGGGTGTATATAGAAGTTGAGATTTAGGAAGATGGTTTGTCTTTTCATTCTTTAAAACATAAGTGCTGACTCTAGGTAAATGGGGTTCCGGTAGACTAAGAAAAAATCATTTACAGGTAAGCTAAAGTCTGTTTTATTACACAAATTAAGGATAGATCATTGTCTATGATAAAGTAAGATATGTCACTCGTTAACCGGTTGATAATTTCATAATGTTGGCTTAGTGTTAGGAAATACACCATTGGTAATCCAGACCCGGTTCGTGTTGAGTAAAATTCTCAAAACGTGAGTGTTCGTTTAAATAACAATATGCAGTTTATCTGTCCTAAAAAAAAAACAGGAAAATAATTATGTTTTAAGAGTATTTTAAGCATTTTACTGATTCATATTTTGAATTAATAGCACAAACCTGTGACGGGTAGTGTAAATGTATATTAATGATGATGAAAAACACGTAACTTACGAAAGTTATAAAATCGCATCAACGACAGCTGGCGTAAGTCGTATCTTTCGGCGTAGAACTTTGTATGATACTCGGTCTCGTTAAAGAATGGTCAGTAATTTGATGGCGAGGTCATTTAGACAAACACAATTTATATATTAGTGTCTTGTTTAGCACTTTACCGGCGAAGAGATGAGAATTGTGAGGGATCTTTATCGGGCCAGCGAAGACTGATACACGAGGATGTCATGGCCCTTTTAAGGTTTTTTCTACCTCCAAGCGACGAAAAAAAAATGACGAATCGACGTGATATTAGATCAATAATTTAACAGAAAATAGAGCTTTTACTGAGTCAAATTATAAATTGTGACTAGTGAAATGAATTTAGTAGGTTTGAGGATGATTGCATAGTCCCATTGTTAACCAGATACATGTATCTAAAAATAGACCTGGAACAATCAGAATGAAAGCGTTCAATATCATGAAGTACATTTTCAAACAATTTTAATAATTCTTTTGAAACAATATTTTTAAAGTTCCGGGTTTTGTTTTTTCATATAATAAGCTCCAGTGAAATCGGGAAAAACATTAAAAATTTGTCACAAAATTAAATTTTATTTTAGTATGTCAATGTCCGCATAGGCGTAATCTTTGTCAGTAAAGTCAGTGTGAAAATATAGACAGCGATGAATTGACGCTTGGTGTCATCATCATAGGGTCTTATCGGTACTACCAGTATTCCAAACAAGGGGTGTTAGCCGAACGAGTATGAATATTATACAATTTCTTCTCTTCATCAAATATAAAAACAAGACTTTATTTTTATCCAGTGACATAATTTCTAGGTGTAGAACTGCTGGGATAAAAATGAATTCAGTTTGAATAACGACATGGATTCTTTACGAGACAGCTCTTAGGTCGATTCCAGTAAACAGTGACTTACAATGACGCACTGACTGACTATAATGTTGTAGTTTATGTTTGTCTAAACCTGATTTATGTATTGTACGGTCTATTTTTGTGCGATGTTGTTTATTAATTATGGTATAATTAATTCAAATGTATGTTTAAATGAATGCACATTTGCGTATTAAATTGCTATTAATTCTTTTCTTTTTTTCTTGTTTTTTAACACATCTTCTCATTTAAGAAAAATTCAAATAGTAAAAGAACTCGTTTCTGTGAACAATATTTAATAAACATAAAAACTCAACAAAATCATAATCAATATCATCAAGTAGATTTCATTTCAGAAAAAATTTAATGTGATAAAATATAATTGCAATAGTAGACAATTAATTAAATAAATAATACAAACAACAAAAAATACAAAAAACACAAAAAAATGATAAAGTTGTAGTCGTACAGTAAAGTTTTTACTAGAAACAACGTTACATTCTTTTCTATATTATTTTCATTTATTTTCTTTTACTATATATATTGGGTCACTTCTAGCGCTTTATACTGGTTTGCGCTGGTAAGGTAATATTCGTCAAATTTCTTTATTATCTATTGAACTTGTGCTTGATTTTTCAAGCAGCCCCTCTCATGGGCAATTTTTCCATTGCCAAATCCATGATTTACAGAGACAGCCATACGAAACTCACTCATGCTCATGAGTACCTCTTCTGCTCTACGTGCAAAAAACTGCCCTAAGTTGATCCCCAATCTCTTGAGGACATTGCAAACGCAGACAATAGTTTTGCACTTCATGGCAATTTATAAATTATTCCTGCATAAAAATTATTCTCATCTCAGCTATTGTCAGCCCGAGCACATCTTTGTTCCCTGCAGTTGGCCCGCCATTCTCCTTGTAAAGAGTCACACATTTGACACAAAACATCCGCAAGTAGCACCACATGAAATGTATAGTCCCTGTCTTTCACCGGCTTTTTGGTGCTTTGGGCCAACGTCTGGGTATTTGTTGCTGACCTAGAGGTTTCAACTCTGTTAGACAGTATGTCGATTTTTCTTTTGATCACAGGATTTTGTGCAGTTCTTCGCAGAGGCGGCAGTTTGGCCATTAAGGCCTGACTATACTTTGATAGCGTGCTCGCCGGTATTCTTCTCGCATTCCATCGTATGAGAGATGGCTGAAGAGTTCGTTGGGAACTGTTGTAGGTTCTCCGCCTCTGGGATGGGCTGGAAGAAACTACTGAGAGTTGCGGAGATCCCGAGGAAATCTGCCGTGTAACTGCTAAGGGAAAGATAATAAATATTTTAATCTAACCAATTTCTTTTATCTTTGTGACCACTGATTTAAACACAACTTAATGAAAAATATTGAAAATATCGGACAGAAGTTCTAATGATTACATCAGTTAATGGTTGGGTTTTTCGCAACATGTAAATTTTCTTACCTCGCCTTGCACTTGCAATTGGCTTAATGTGAAATCCAGAAGCTAGAGTAACCATCCATACTAAACACAACAGAGCCAACTTCATTTGCTTGTAGAAATCCATTTTGGGTGAAATGAAATCGAACAATTCAAAACAGCTGCTCTCACATTTCCTTTGTTTTAGGATGATTGAACCGTCTTCTCTGCAAGTTCTGGACAGCCAAAAAGGTCGAGGTATCGGCGACAACTGCACCGCGGAGATTTTATGGTCTCTCCCCGTGTAACAACTGACACCTTTATCACAGACTGGGGTTCAAAGGCAGGTGATTTTTTTTTCTCGGCCTCTCAGCAAAACGTTACGACAGATCATTGCCCGGCATGTCTATATTAGTCAGTGATCCATTTTCAGCCAGCTATACTTATTTTTATATCTGTATCTATAGGTACAGCGGTGAATATATGCCTTCTAGACAGTTTACTACCTCATTCATAATAAACGGCTTGGCTCATTAAAATTTTGAACACGCTATGTCGTCCAAAAAGTAGGATCTTCTGTTGAAATGACATTTCCTGAAGGCTTACGAAACAAAGACGTCTGTCATTGCCAGTTACGCACACAAATTTGTATCAGTAAATTTAAGTAATTTTTTTTAATGAATTGATTTGTAATATAACAATGAATTGCGGAAGGAAGTTTGTTCTCTCTTATATACCTAAGGACTGATACACGCGCGCACAGGTGTGATGCAGTGCGTTACGAGATTTATTTCAAAATTTGTTGATCTCAATTACGTGTCAGGAGAGGCGTTGTGTTTTTTTTTTATTTATGAAAATAATTGTTCAAAGAATATGGGCGAATAAAATGGAGCAACTGCATTTTGGTTTCTCAGAATAGTTAATTACGCTTATAAATTCTGGAGTTAATTATTCGAGCTGAGGATCGGTTACCTTAACCGTAAAATTCTGCAAGTTAATTTACTGCTTTATAAAATAATGCAATAATTTAAGTGCATAATTTTCAACTGTGGTCTGTTTGATAATTTTAACAAATATGAAGAAAAAAAAATTATCTTAAGTTTTGGACGTATTAAACCCTTAAGCGAAAGAGTTGATCATTTTATTTATATAAGGTGGTAAAGGACACCTGTCGATATGAATGTGGATAAAAGTAAATTATAAACAATATACTTTCACCGGTTTAGGATTTTTCAAATTTAACAATATTTGACCAAAACTTATATTTTAAAAATTTTTGGAAAGGTAAAAATTATAAAAGTACCAGCGGGATTCGATCTCGTGACGTACATTCGTAGTTAACGCTCTAACCCATTGCGCTACGCTGTCAGGTAAGTTTGGGAAAGAAAACACTTATAAAATTATACTTGATTTTATTGTTTATTTCAATAGGAAGAACGTCATAATATGGAGGTGTCCCATACCACCTTAATGCTCGATGCATTAACCAATGAGCCTATAAAGTAAAAAAAAAAAATGGTTTTTGATGCTAAATAATTGTATATATTTCTATTAGTTTTTAAAAATGTTTGAATGGTGTGTTACAAAATGTTATTTTTAATGTAAAGTAGTTATCGCTCCGAGCTTTTATTTATGAAATTAGTTCTTTTTCCATTATTCTGAAAGTTAACCATGACGATGATATGAAACTTAGACCATGTACTTTAAATGTATTTATTCAATATAGGCATTGAAGATTTTAAAGAAATGACACTGTTTGAAGATCATCTAGATGTTTGTTACGTTAACTCATAACTACATGTAAGCGCTTTTTATTTCGGATTCAGTTTTCATTGCATCCTTTGCCACGCCAAAATCAACTGGTTTCTTGAATTTTAAAGGATAAATGTTTGATATGAAAATCGATGACATCGTCAAGTATAACTGGAGCAGGACAGAGTAGTCATCTAACCCCAATGCGTTGACCTAGTTTTGGTTTTTTGTCGCATAGCGAAGAACCATTTGGTGGTCAGTAGACATCTTCTTGGACAGCCCTGCAACAGTAAAATATGTCAAAAAATCAATCCTGTCTGATTTTATAAAGTCGTAAATCTGCTGATTGAGATGAGTACAGTATAGCTCATTAAAACGGTTCTTAATGGCGACTTGGTGACAATGTCAAGTGCAGGGTTACAAGTATTGCTGTCAAACACGTGTGTCATTTATGGCTACCTTAAAGACAACAAACTGGATTTTATGGTTAATTTAGATTTTTTTTCCTCATAAATGCAGGTTTGTGCAAGGTACACTTGTCATGTTTTAATTTTATTTTGTTAAATATAAACTGCGTTTTTAAATAATTTCTTCGTCGGTGTCTTAATAATTAGCTCTTCCATAATAATACAGACCAGCCTGCCTTTGAACATCAGTAATATTATGTTCTGTAGCTATTTTGTTCAAACATCAGTACTATTATGTTCTGTAGCTATTTTGTTCAAACATCAGTACTATTATGTTCTGTATCTATTTTGTTCACAAACATCAGTACTATTATGTTCTGAAGCTATTTTGTTCAAACATCAGTTCTATTATGTTCTGTAGCTATTTTGTTCAAACATCAGTACTATTATGTTCTGTAGCTATTTTGTTCAAACATCAGTTCTATTATGTTCTGTAGCTATTTTGTTCAAACATTGGTGTTGCATTTAATAAAGTATTCAATATTAATAATTGGCATTTACTAGTATTTGTTCCAAAATAACATAATTTACAATATAGTACAAAAATAACGATACTTTTTCTGCTTTAAATTTGGTTGACATGTCCTTTAGTAAAATCATTTTTTTTACATGACAATTACAAATATTGATTCTAAAGAATCAGTAAAGGCCAATTATTTGTTCATGACATATACTTTTACATATAAATCTAAAAAAAATGACTCATTGCTCTAAAGACTTTTAGATATCTCTGCAATTGCAATATAGGTACCTAATTAAATACAAAGTTTATTTAATATATTAATATTAATATATTAAATGCCAAGGTCACTATATAATTATATTGAAATGAGTTACTTCTACATCATTATAGTCGAATAATTTTCATAATCCTTTTTTGTTTTGCATTTATAGCTGGTGCGGATTGGTGGTTAAATCTAAAAAAAAAATGCATCTTTGATCTTATCACCTTTAGCTCTTTCTTACATTGGGCTTTTTCTGGGCTTGGTTTATAGAATAGTGAGGGTTATGTACTATGGTGTCCGGATAGGGCCATTTGCGTTAGTGCGACATCGCGTTCAGATAAACGAGACATCGCGCTAACACACAACACGCCATCGCGCTAACGCAACTTTGCACAACATGCCATCGCGCTAACACACAACACACTATCGCGCTAACACAAAACACGCCATCGCGCTAACACAACTTTGCACAACACGCCGTCGCGCTAACACAACTTTGCACAACACGCCGTCGCGCTAACGCAACTTTGCAAGTTTCACAGTCTAGTAGGAAGTCGTGTCCGGAAATATCAGACTGCGCATGCTGAAATTTGTAGGTCTGCATGCAAGCATGGATGAAAAATAAATAAAATGTACTTTGAAATACATATATTATTTTCATTTATCATCGTTACTAGTATGTCACTGTATAAGGATATGCTAGCATGCATATAAATTATTATAAAATCTACCAATTGACAAATTTACCTTAAATATTTAATATAATTAATTAATTCAGCAATAATATATTTATAACATGTACATGTCACAAATTCATATCAGGTGCTATGTATATTACCAAAGCAAAGAAATTTTAAAATGTAAAATTACAGGTATATAACATGTCATGAATATATTATTGTTGAATTAATGAATTATATTAAATATTTATGGTAAATTTGTCAATTGGTAGATTTTATAATAATTTACATGCATGCTAGCATATCCTTATACAGTGACATACTAGTAACTATATTTTTATTCATATGCATTGATAATAAATGAAAATAATATATCTATTTCAAAGAACATTTTATTTATTTTTCATCCATGCTTGCGTGCAGGCCTACATATTTCAGCATGCGCAGTCTGATATTTCCGGACACGACTTCCTACAAGACTGTAAAACTTGCAAAGTTGCGTTAGCGCGACGGCGTGTTGTGCAAAGTTGTGTTAGCGCGACGGCGTGTTGTGTGTTAGCGCGACGGCGTGTTGTGCAAAGTTGCGTTAGCGCGACGGCGTGTTGTGTGTTAGCGCGACGGCGTGTTATGCAAAGTTGCGTTAGCGCGACGGCGTGTTGTGCAAAGTTGCGTTAGCGCGACGGCGTGTTGTGTGTTAGCGCGATGTCTCGTTTATCTGAACGCGATGTCGCGCTAACGCAAATGGCCCTATCCGGACACCATAATGTACTGATGATCTTCAATTATAATAAAACAAGCACCAGTTGACAATTAGCCATGATACATACTAGTAGTTTTTGTTAGAAATTGCCATATGGTCTTATATCCTTGTCAAAGTCATATATATACATGTAGTTGGCCAAGGTCAAATTTTCCCTTAAATATTTTTAGAGGTCAACATCGTTGTTGTATTTACATTTATTTAAATGTATGTGTTTATTATTTTACAAATAAATAGATCCCCATTAGTCTCTTGAGTACTATATCTTTGAGTTGAAGGTCGTGACTTCTTAGTCCCTGGGTTCAAGGTCAACGTCATTGTTTTCAGGAAGTTAACATTGTAAAGCATCGCTAATTCTGTTGCTATTTTGATGCCATAATATGCATGAGGATTTTTTGATTTATTGCAATTCGTTGATATCACCAATTTTAGTATTAAAAACGGTAAAATATCACTCTATTACACTTTTACGTTCCAAATGGCGAAATTATCAGAACGGGTTGTCTGGAGAATTATGAAAGTCACGTGATTGTCATGTGATTGCCAACAACAAAAATGGACGCTCGTGATTGACATCCAACTTGTACCGTGACATATCTCGCTGAAGTATGGAGAGACGACCACTGCTTGGGACCAATGAAGGGTACCAAGTAGAGGAAGAAAGATTAACCGAAAAAGAAATTGACGCTATTGTGACAGTCACGCCTGAACGGGTAATTTATTTGTTCATGCAGTATTGACTTGTATTGGGGGTTTTCTTACAAGTTCATGACATATAATACACAAGTAAAATACTTCAAATATAAAACTATTGAAAGCAAATTTTAATCCTTTCTTGTCTCAAATATATGAATAATTAAATCAAAACGCAATAACTTGTAATGAGTGGTGTTCGTATTTTTGTAAATAGAAGATGGGGCCAGTGTAACCAGAGACATAAATAACAGAGATTGGCAACTCCGCCATTATCGTGTTTTGTTGTTGAATAATGGTACGGGACAAACCTTACTTTGAGAACTACATTTTAGTAAACTGAGATAATGATCTTAAACCAAAAGTATATTGTTTTAATGAAAAGTGTGCATAGGTTTTAGACATTTTTGAAACAAAAAACTGAAAAATAAGATTAATATATAGAAAATATATTGGCCAGCTATAAAACATCGGCGAAATCTCGGACGACGGGTAGCCAACTGCCTCCTAAAACTCCTCTTTTAATATTGTTTATAAGACATTAACTCATGAAAATATAATATTTTGAATGTTTTGGTAATGGGTTTTAGCTGTTTATATTTCGATATAATTGTTTATTAGAAAAATATGCAGATTTAAACTGGTAACACTTTACAATAGGGACCGCGAGATTTCGCGAGATTTCGATCATTTTCCAATCTCTGTTATTTATGTCTCTGGTGTAACGAAGAATATTGACCCGAGTTGAAAATTGACCCAAGGTTCATTTTTCATCGTTGAATACTGACCCGGGGTGCTTTTTCAACATTAAAAATTGAGACCCAAAGTCGTGAAATTTATACCGGGGGTCATTTTTCAACAGCTTGAAACAGTTTTTTCTAATCTATGATGACCTCAACACATTGAAAATTGACCCTGTTGAGAATTGACCCCAACTACAGGGTTTTTAACTGTCTTTGAACCGAAAGTTGCTCTATATGTGATTTAAATGTATTTACTTGAAAATCTGTCCGATACTTATGGTGACATGACTCATTTTTTTCACTTTGATTTGTCGATTACAGTCATACATGTATGTGATTGAGACCAAGAACTCAGAATCTTGTTATATAACTGTGTAAATACAACTCAGAGAATGACTATTTGATTCTGAATTGAGGGGTTGGGATGGAGTCTGGCTAGCACTTTTTTGGAAATAGAATTCATTTTTATTCCTTCTTGGGTCAAAATTCTTATTTAAATTGACATGTAATGACACTCACAGAAAATATGGTGTCTTTATGGTCAGATTTTCTTGCTAGTTAAAAAAAAAATATAGGTTTTTAAAATGTACCAGGAAGAAATACAAATTAGCTGCAGGTCTGTAGCTCCTGGTCTGAAAAAATTAGGATGGACCACCTGGGAGCTACAGTGCCTCCCATAGTAAAAAACTGCAATTTACTGCAAATATGTCAAACAAATACTGGCCGTTAGTATAATTTTTCTGCAAATCGCTAAAACTTTATTCCGAGAAGCCAGCATAGTTATAAATTTGACAACATAATAAATGAACAGTTGTCATATTTTTATCTGAGAAGTCATTATCAGTTAATATTATATTTATTCAACCTAACATTTAACAAAAAAAGTCTCATAAATTTGAATTCATATACCAGCCGTTAATATAATTTTTCTGCAAATCGCTAAAACTTTATTCCAAGAAGCCAGGATAGTTATGAATCTGACAGCATAATAAATTAACAGTTGTCATCTTTTTATCTGACAAGTCGTTATCAGTTATTATATTTATTCAACCTAACATTTAACAATAAAGTCTCATAAATTTGAATTTATAGCTTGCTAAATAAACAGAATTAAATCATTAATTATTAGCCACTGATCTCAAATTGTCAAAAAAAATAATGCATCAGATTCAGAAACAAATATTTAAAATTGTAATTTATCACTTCAGTGACGAAAACAATTATGGTTGATATACTTTTAGTGAGAAAAGTCATTAAGAGACTAAAATCAAAGCAAAGTTATATTATTGTCACCCTGTACAAAAATTAGGTTGCTATATACCAGTATTATTCCATTATGCAGATTTTCTATCCCTAGAAAAATTACCGATTTGTTTCAATCTTGTTCATCATAAATACTTTTTTTACATACATAATCATCATAATAACTTTACTGCTAAATAAAATACTGAAAAATCCTGGTTTTCAAGATGCATATACCAGGTAGTTACTTTAGCACTGTACAGGAATGAGCATGCATGAAAATGTACATGCGTCATGCCTCAAACCTCTAACATTTCCGATATACCTATATTACAAATTTTAAGAAAATGAATTTAAAAAATGATTGCTAATAGACTGTTCTCTTTTGAGAATTGGACACTTACCACTTCCCTCAAGATAATTTACATCCCTCCAGCATATATAAAAAACGAATATCTGAACTACATGTAAATAGTATATCGTGTAACCATGTATACCAATATTTATTTATTATAGATATTATTTTTAAAATATAAATATCACACAAAACATAGCAATTGTACACGAAAACTTCACTTAAAAAAAAAAATTACCCTGCAGTTACATATTTTAAGGTTTATTATTAATAATTCAAGACCTAATTATTAAAATGTTTCTGTTTTCGGCAGACTGTTTTTAATTAAAGTTTAAGCAACTCATGTAAACATGTAAATCTAAAGAATACTTATGAATGAACAGACTGTAATATTTTAAATGAATAAATCAAAGATATAAATGTCAATGTGTTTATTTTTTGTCGTTGAATTTAGAACCAGTTTCATGATCAAAATTCCACGATGTGGGTCAATTCTCAATTGACTTTGGTCTTTATTCAACACCTTTGGTCTCAATATTCAATGTTGAATAAATGACCCTCGGGCCAATAATCAACCCGGGTCAAAATTTTTCGTTACACCGGACCAACATCTGTTCTAGACTTAAAAAGAAAATTAAACTCAAAGTGAGCTTGAACACGAGGGCATATGTTTATAAATTCCTGAAGTATAATTTATTATGACTGATTATCGTTGTTGAAATAAATTCATGATCTTGGATTCAATTTTTAGCATGTGTTCCCATGTACTGTATGTATATATTCATTCATCAGGCACCTGCAAAACTAATATTTTCAATTGTTTCAGCATTTCACCAAAAACCTTGCATTAGCTATAACAGCATGTGTGTGTGGCTCGTCATTCATGTTGGGCTACAACACTGGAGTTGTCAACACACCAGCAACAGTAAGTCTGTAGTTTGTAGCTAAAATGGTTGTGACAGATTTGATCCTCAGAATCAAACAGTACCTTATTATCATTGAAACTAATGCAAATTCTCAATCCAGAATAATATTTGCTAATTTTATAATCTTTTACACTGAAATGATACATGTTATTCCAATGTTTTTAGAAGTAAAAGTATATGTTTTTCTTTTGATGTAGAAAATATATAATAATTTTATAATCTTTTACACTGAAATGATACATGTTATTCCAATGTTTTTAGAAGTAAAAGTATGTGTTTTTCTTTTGATGTAGATAATAAAAGATTTTTACAACACAAGTTACCACAGAAGACAAGGAAACACCTCCTCAGGAGGACAAGGAAACACCTCCTCGGAGTACCTCACTACTACAAGCATCTCAATTCTTTGGGCGACTACTGTCTCTATTTTTGCATTGGGTGGAATGATTGGGGGGCTCAGTGCTGGGTATTGGTGCAATAGATATGGAAGGTACATCAAATTTCCTCCTAGATACCAGTATTTCAAAGAAAACAGGAAATCTACTTAATTACATTCTAATATACCATTCTTTAGTTTTTGGGATTATTTTCTTTTATTTTATTGATAGTTTTAGATTCAATTAGATTTTTAATATTTGAGAAATGTACAAAAATCATCTCTTAATGTTATATGGAATTCTTCACTGACTGTTTCAGAAAGGGAGCCTTACTAAGAAACAACTTGTTGCATTTAGTATCTGCTGCGTTGATGTTTTCCTCTCGCTTTGCATACTCCTATGAAATGATGATAGCTGGACGCCTTTTGGTTGGTGTTTGTGCAGGTATATTTACAGTTGTAGTTATATTCTTATATTGTGAACATGGAAATTCAATTCTTACTCCAAATATGTGAGACTAAGATGTTTGCCTAAATATTTCCCTGCAGGTTGACTATCTTGCATTTTTGTGTATCAGAGAGAAACACATTCATATTGATGAAATAGCATGCATCTGTATTCATTTTTCATAAAAATCTTGTTAACTACCACTGATCATGATGGTTTTTTATGCATCATCTTGCATCATTTCTTTACCATATCTTTATTTCATTATTTCTTCTTTAATTATTTGATTATCTATGGTGTGAAGGACAACAATAGATTGTCTCTGCCCTGTTAGACACATGTTCATGATTCTGATTTTATTATTACAGAGGCCTAAGACATACTACATTGTCAGTGCATTTATCTTTTCAAATTTTCTTTTGCAGGAATAAACTCCGGGGCTGCCCCTCTGTACCTCTCTGAGATAGCTCCAACCTCACTGAGGGGGTTTGCTGGGGTCTTCAATCAGCTTGCCATCACATCGGGGGTGCTGGTCTCACAGATTCTGGGCCTGGATTTTGTCTTGGGTACTAAAGACCTTTGGCCATATGACTTGGGTAAATAAACATGTAGCTGCAGAACTGTAGCTCCATGGGAAATTTGGGTTCCTAAATTAGTTTAATAAGTCTATAACTGCACGCAACTTTTTGTGTGCAATAAATATACAGTTTTTTGTATGGACGGAACTGTAGCTCTACGGTCCGTCAGCCCAAATTTCCCATGGAGCTACAGTTCTGCAGCTAATAAACATGTACATGTATCTTAATCTGTATTACGTTAATCCATTTTTCATGATTTTCAAGTAATGAAAATAATTTATAAGATGCTTAGTTTTAAATTTTTTGTGAAGTACAGTTGAACCTTGGTATATTGCACATAGGTATATTGAATATGATGGATATCATGTAGTGAGTTGGAAGTCCAAATCACTGTTTCTTTTATGGAGTTCAACCTCTGTATCTCAAATCTTTACATGTATACATTGTATATATCTCAAAGTTTTAACTTGGTCCAATAGATTTCTAATAGCAAGGTTTTAACTGTAACTGTATTTTATCATTAATTTCAGTTTTATTAAAATGATTGCAATAAGATTAAATTGCAAGAAGTTTGAGTCACAGATATATTTTTTTATTTAAAGGTGCGACTGTTATACCAATAGCTATCATGTTGTGTTTGCTTCCTTGCTGTCCAGAATCGCCACGATTTCTGATGCTTGTTATAATGAATGAAGATGAGGCTGAAAAAGGTCAGAGAGAGAGGAAAATATACTTTCTGATGATCAAAACTGTACAATAGTTAAATGTTAAACTGTTTTCAGATACGTGTGTACATCCAACAATGTGTATGAATTATTTGTCACTTTTTCAAATCTTGTTTCTTTGTAATGTTACATGTATCAAATTCTAAATTAAATGTACGTGTAAATTATCCTTTCTCTGCAAAATATTGCTGACCTCAGGGTGGTTTATCTGTCTCATAAATCGAATGAATCCTTACATGAGAATTATTGGTTCTCATCTGATTGTTCACTCGGTTCCACAGCTCTCATATGGCTCAGGGACACTGATGATGTAGGAGAGGAGCTGGAAGAGATGAGGAGTGAGGCAGAAAAACAGAAGAGGATGCAAAAGGTTAGAATACATGACTGTTGCCTAAATGAGACCTCTGGGTAGAGTAACAAGAGTTGTTGTGCTATGATATTTAAAAGACAAGTTTTGGTTGGCTAGTGAGGAGTAGATTGTAGTATTTCAATTTCATTCAAACTTTGTGGTATATTTTTTGACTGTAATGGTACAATGACATTCTGATGACTAATTATTCCGAGAAGATGAGAGCTCTCGGGAATTTTGAGGATCATTGACATAAAGACACCTTAATAGATAAGTTTATTGGTATTTTGTGGCCATTGCCCATTTTAAAATTAGGAATATACAAAATACAATCAATGTATAGACATATGACGTAGGATAGAAATTAACACATGCATTTATCACAAATACAGGATACATATCTTAACATTAATCTCTTGCTAATGATACCCCACACAACTTGTTGCAGGAGGAATAATGTTTTTGACCCGTCAGTCAGTTAGTCACTCAGTCTGTCAGTCCTGTTTTTTTAAAGCGCAACTCCTCATAAACTGCTGCACAGAATTTCCGTAACTTTTTAGGGAATTAGGACACAATGTATGTAGATGTGCTTATTACCAGGAAATTTCGGTTTTTATTATTTTCCCGGGAATTTTGGCACTTTTGAATTTAGAATGTTGTTGTTGTTAACTACAGATGAATAGATGTTCATTTTTCTTGGAAGTTTTTTTTGTGATGAATTTTTGGGAGTTATGCCCCTTTATTAATTATATGTGTATTTCATGCATACCCTGCCATTCATGTCAGGTAATGGGGGAGATTGAGGTATTGCTCACTTTTTCTTTTATTTCTATCATTTTACCAAAAACTCTTGATGTGAAATTTACTTTTATGAGTAAGAAAAATAATAGCAGCTTGTCATTTCACTATGCTTTGATGGTAGTAGTAAGGTACATGTACTTGTAAGTTATGAAATAGGAAATATGATGTCATGCAAATTATAAATTTTTTGTTTATTTTTTTTTTCTTTTTCAGTTTGCTTTTATGGATTTATTCAGGGACAAATTACTCAGGGAGCCATTGATAATAAGTGTGGTCCTACAGCTGACCCAACAGTTCAGTGGCATTAATGCTGTAAGACACCATTATACAGTCACTTTGTAGCATTGGATCTGCTTCAGAGCAGTTTAACTATTGAAAATATTACATGTATTATCTAAAGATATCATTTCATTTTTCATGTGTTGTCAGTTCTTTTCAAGGAGATTTTTAACAGTTTTGTAACTATACTGTAGATTCCTTATGGAGTACTTAATTCAGCAAACCCATCATTTTGAATGAAATCACGAGAACATAAAATCTCAAACACTGAAATTTTATAATAATTCCATTAGAATACATCTATGAAAAAAATTGAAGTAAGATTTTAAAATTTAAGAGGAAGGCTTCTAGCAATTTTATGTGGATATAAATATCTCATATTAAATAAGCAGTCTACCCTATTTTGGAAAAATAAGCCCTTTAGTTTGAGCTAAAAAGGAAAGCATTTCACATTTATACCTTTATTACATTCCAGGTAATATATTACTCAACAGAAATTTTTAGATCAGCTGGTTTAAGTGCACATAATGCTGAGTATGCTACCATAGCAACAGGAGGGGTCAATGTGGTTATGACCCTAGTGTCTGCGTTCATTATGGATAAGGCTGGAAGGCGGTTTCTTCTACTGATCGGAGTGGGGGGGTTATTCATCTTCAGTGCAGTTCTGGCCGTGACTCTTATACTCATCAAAGTAAGAACTTGTTTTTATTCTTCTTTTGTAACTTCTCAGAACAATAAAACTATAGATAATCAAGTGACCATTTGATTTTGAATATATGTATATTGAAAAATTTGAAAATGTATGCAGTGCCTTATTTGTACTTGTTTACACTTCATGTGAAACCCTCTTAATGATTATATCTCTTATTACTCAAGTGTGTAGACCAATTGAAAAGGTTTGATAACCAACATCAATAATTAATAAATTTCAAGTACAGGTAACTCTCGATGGCTCGAACTTCGATCGCTCGAAGTTCTTGATCGCTCGAAGTGAGTCTAGGGTCCCGATTTTTTTCCCTATATAACTAAGCAAATTTACTCTTGATTTCTCGAACTCTTGATCTCTCGAAACCCTTGATCCCTCGAAGTCAAACTGCAGTCCCGTTATTCATAATGTATAGTTTTTTACTCTCGATACCTCGTAGTGGCTGTGTATATCCAAGCTTTACCTAATTAACACCTACTTGGTCATTTAAATGGCCCCAGGCGCTAGACGCGGGACCCGTGTCACGGGTTGTTTATTCAGGCGACACTTGTCCTGCCAGGTGATAATTGTTAAATGATTAACCATACCAGTACCTAATCTATAATTAACACCGACCGTTTTACGATAATTTGAAGGCGCAGTGAAAATGATAAATTAATTGAGACGGAACGATAATTTTGAGCCATGGTAAAAATTTTAGAATTATAAAACTGTAGAAAATATGCTTATCAACATTATTGTCATTATAATGATTATTGCTGAACAAGTTCTTACAGCTGGTGAAGGACCCGTAAAGTGGGAACAATGGGAGATATTTAATTATCTAATTTACGACATGTCGTCTCGCAGTCCAGTAGTACTGAGCAATCTAATCACAATATGATGCATAAAATAAATAATTACAGTGTATCATGAATTTATTCAATATTTGTTTCTATTTAGTTTTTAAAACATGCAGGTCTGTATATTTAACTGAAAAGAAAACATTGTTTAAGCAAGTGCCTAAAGGTAAGCACTTAATAAATGGCTTAATCATAACATCCGGTAAGACTAATTTTAAAACCCGTCGGTCAACCCGGAAAACTCCGAACTCTTGAAAACAAGAACTCTTGATACCTCGAAGTTTTTCCTCGGTCCCATGGACTTCGAGTTATCGAGAGTTACCTGTATGTACATGTGAACAGTATAGCTTATGAAGCCATGCTTTTTATCTGTATATTACACAAAATAAAGTACTGGCACTATCTAAATCTAATAATAGTGTTTGTAAAGTATAGCTGATTATGAAACTAAATACTATATTTTGAATTTCACTTTAAATTTATCTCATTGTGTGTGTTGATGAGTTAGGCTAAATCTTTGATCATTATAATGGCCATTTTAGGATCATATTTGATATTGGCAGGATCAAAAGTTTAATGTCTAATAAAAAAAACCAAACTATAGTTCACATAGGTACATGTGTATATGATTTTAGATTTTTTAAGACATTGATTCAGTAAATGTTTATTTATCTGTTTCAGAAATTCAGCATAGCATGGCTGTCATATCTAGCCATTGTGGCCGTGATAGGTTACATCATTGCATTTGCCTCAGGTCCAGGTGAGTTTTTACTTTATAAATCATTTTATAAACGATATGTTACAAGTTATTGCTAAGAAATAAATGACACATATCCAAAACATTAGAGAAGACAGAAATTATATTTGCCCTTCATCCTCGATGACATTGCCGGAAACTGACGGACAGTCTTGAATACACTTACTGACCATAAGGCCAACTCATTGAATTTTCTTGTTCTCATTTGTAATTCTCAATTCACCAATGAGAAAGTGAAACTTTAGTTTTTGGACATATGAAAATGATGATCATGTTCTGAAAACTGCTGTTGTTGATAGATGCATGCTTAAACATTAACAGGATAGGTGGGATTTCCTCCACAAAAGTGTGAAGGAGCCAATCAAAATAGAGTGTGAATTATTTATGAGAACGAGAAAAGTTCAACGAGTTTGTCTACAGTCAGTGAGTGTATGCAGAAGTACTGTGGGTTTCCGACAATGCCTAGATGAGTAAGAAGATCAGAAGTCTTACTAAAATCTGAATCCTTTTTCTCATATCAGCAAATTGTGTGAAGACTATACAGCATAAATGTACTATAGTGGAAAGAATTGGTCATTGGTGCATTGGTGACAAAGAGATTGATCAGAAGTTGTGTAACAACTCTGTACTCTTGAATGACGGGTTCAAATTATTTCAGGGTTTTTCACCACAAACTTTTGGGATGGGTCTTATTCACAAGTGCTTACTGTGCATTAGACTTTATGGCACTCCATTTGGACATTGGACAAGTTTTATTGACTTTAAATGATGAAAATTACTAGTTTGAAATTAAATTTTATGCATTATTTCATGTTTAAACTATACACTCTCAGGCTCAAAGGTCATTGACAAGCACAACAGGATAGAGTAAACACGTGG
This sequence comes from Magallana hongkongensis, assembly GCA_016163765.1. Taxonomy (NCBI): domain Eukaryota; kingdom Metazoa; phylum Mollusca; class Bivalvia; order Ostreida; family Ostreidae; genus Magallana; species Magallana hongkongensis. Next base: position 50,490,730 of record WFKH01010931.1, read on the forward strand.
ATTATAGAAATACAAGTATAAACAGGCCTCAAAATGTCAGTGTCTGCGCAATTAGGTATAACTGATCAAAACCAGGATAGAAAGTAACTTCTGCATAATTAGCTTCAGGGGCTTTATTTGTGAGGTTTTAGATATATTTATAGGTGATTACTGAGATATCATATGCAATATGATTTTGTTTCCCTTCAATATGATATAACATAGTGGTAATATGTAAAGTTTGTGATAATATAAGTGCATCTTAATTCTAACACTGCATTTGCTTTATTTTTGAAGATAATGAGTTTAAGATGAAATTATTCTACAAGATGTTGATTGTATTATTCTACAAGATGTTGATTGTAACTCCAATTTTATATGAGGTACACTAAGTATTTATTTTTAATGAACTATGCTCTCGTTTAATTCAGGATCTATACCCTGGTTCATGGTAGCTGAGATTTTCTCTCAAGGACCACGATCAGCTGCAGTGTCAGTGTCTACTATGGTAAACTGGTTCTCCAACTTCACAGTTGGATTAGTTTTCCCATTATTAAATGTAAGTGTCCTATGCTGCTGTTTAGAGGGATTTGAGGTGGGGGGGGGGGGGGGGAGGTGTTGTGAACAAGAATTTAAATTTCAGTATAATTAAACTCTGAATGCCTCAATTTTACTCTTTGTCGGCATTTTTTTATTATTTATAAACAAGTGTCAGAGTCACACATTCCAACAATAGGTTTTTTACACACTAATACTGAATGCAATTATTATACATTTTCTAGTGCTATAGAAATTTCAAACAATCAGGTTTACCAGTAATATCACTGAAGTGTGTTAATTAAGTGTATACATGTGTTTTCAGGAGTTGCTGATCCATCAATACTCCTTCCTCCCTTTTGTGGTGCTGCTGTTTGTTTTCTTGATCTTCATATACAGAAGAGTTCCAGAGACCAAAGGAAAAACAATTGAACAAATTTCACTGCTGTTTAGGAGGCCAGAGACAGTGGTGTATGAAAGAATCATTCAGCAGGATTCTAACAACATGCCATACACCAGATTAGAAAACCAAGATTCATCTGAAGATTCATAAGCTGTTCATGTGTATTTATGTTCTTTTCAATCAGGTATAAAATTCTTCATCATCCAAATAACTACCCATAACTACCCATACCTAAGCTGTGATATATCATGGAGTGCCGTATCTTTTACTAATTCAGGTTTATTTGTTTTGTATATGTATTATTTCATTTGTGTAAAGTTATTATTGTTTTGGAGTTTTTATTGTTACTTATTTCTGATGAAGATTTTGAACAATGAAAATTGGATTCTTTATTTTTTTATTATGATACAGGATTTCCCAAGCAATTTGATGAATATTAAGATTTTAGTTTGTTATTAATATCTCTGTTTAATTCAATCATAATATCTTAAGTATGCAGACTGACCTACTAGTACTATCATTAAAAAAGCTGACCTACTAAAAATGATACTCTGTAACTGAATCCACATGATATGGCTTCCTGGAGGCAGGAATGAAAAATGAAAATGTTTTAACATCATACTATAGTATTTCAGTGTTTCTGGGGGGTTAAATAGAACATATTTAGTAAATGAACAAAGTACTTCAGTTTGGTTTTATAATTTGTAGTGCTCTGCATTTATTTTCACCAGTCCCTTTTTAATTTATTTTGTATGTCAGTATAATCCAGCGCATTCCAAATTGATAGCTAACCAATGTACCAGGCAGCATTTCATTTTCTAAATTAGGATGAATGCCTATATATGGCTTATGTACCATCTTTATTGACATTTTAAGGTAGGCATTATGGAGCTTCTTGACAATGATTTCTTTTACATGTTTTACTTATAATAGCTGGCCAGCTCATTCCCCTGGTGGTGCATAAATTTTAAACTTTTTATCATTGGCTGATATTGTTATTTTTAACATGTAGGAATATTATGGCTTACTTTTGCATGGGAAAAATTATCAATATCATCACAGAATGGGAACTTATGAGCTGTTGATAGCTTTATGAAATATTACTTCTGTTTTCTTATATCTTAGTTAATGAATTTTATCTTAAATGGTTGTATGTATTCTTCTGTGGCATTAGAATATCAAAAGCAATCTTTTTATTTAATGGCATTTGTTCAATCTTTGTTATTACTAAAACATTGTCCATACATACATTTATACACGTTGCATTGTACTCGCATATATGAATTACAGTTATTTATACCTTGTATAAATTGAATTAAAATTAATTTATTTTGAATATTCTTTTCTTTTTATTATAATTTTTGATGAGGGTCATAATGCATAAAAATACCTGGTTAAATTTATGGAATATTTATCCGCTTTTGGTTGAATAAGACATAACTTATTGGCATTCCAGGGCTTGATTCTTTCCATGAAAAATAAAAGAGAATGAGAATGATCACAATTTTGGTTATATCTTCACGAGATTAGTAAACAATTTTGTATAATTTGTAATTTATGGTGTAAAATATTCAAAAAATACGGCATGTTATGAAAACTTACTTAATTTTGCTACGCTAATATTTGCTACTTATAAAAAATCAATAAGAGTTCAACCCAGTTGCTGTCAAAGACAAGTTTTCTTTGTGAAGAAATGATTTCAGATTCATTTTTATCATTATGCAAATTGAAACTTATCATGATTTTAATTAAGGATAAACATAAAATAGACACCCAAAACTTTAAAAGTACAAACCAAACAAGAACATGTAGATAAAACTCAGATCGCATGCTTCTTTTAAATTTATAATAAAAATGACCTTTGCATAGTAATTTAAGTTGGTGAGAATAAATTTGTGACACCATTGCATTTTATCATGATTATGATTACAAAGTTTTTAAATTTTGTAAAAATATTAAAAAGAGTGTCATATTGTCAATTTTTCATTTACACCAACCCAGTAAAATTCAAATTTTACGATACATGACAGAATAGCCAAATAAACGGTTGAAGCTACAGTTATAGGTCCAATAACCATATCATACATTTAGTATTTTGAATATTGTTATTGCGAGTTGTATATAAAACGAAAATATTTTAGCACGAGAATTATTAAACAGCGTATTTCTTTCATGTGTCAAGTTGCTTTTTGTAGCTCTCTCTTAATTGAAACACCAACCATAAACTTACTTTTCACATTTTGAAAAAAAAAAATCCATGTATAAATGTATAATTACAGAGAATTTTGGATATAACAGGCTACGCCTTTATCAAAACTGAAATAATAAAAACTCCGAATGATCCATGAATTATTTTATATCCGATGGTTTCAGAGTGAAATATTCTGCTTATTCAAAAATTGCAAAAATTAAAAGTTAAAATATATGTTAAAAGTCAGACATTTTGAAGAAAGTACAACAAGAGCATAAGAGATGGAATTCGAACAATTTACAAAAACTATCATAATTACATGTATTCACAATAAATAAGGACCTAAATTATCATAAATTTACAGAACAAAAGTTTTCTATTTTGATTTGTGTTAAATAGTTGATCATTGTTTATTTTATAGCAGCGATAATCATCAGAGAATGCGTATGTAAATCAAAAAGAAAATAAATAAACAACAACAAAGATTCATTGACCGAATCTGATATTATTTCTTATTGCGTGTTTTATTCCCATATATGGAAGTTAGCTCGTCCTGTCGTGAGAGCAGACGATAACTTTGTCTAATGAGGTCAGACTCAACGGGGTCATTGCACAAAATTATCAGACTTGTTTACTTTCTTAATTAGGACACTATGGCTACTTAAAATCAATTCATAAACTCATGATGATCGTAATAAATGTAATAAATAGAAAGACAAGAATAAATTTATTCACGTGTTTAGCCATGTGTTTATTGCAGTTGATTTTTTTCCAAATCAACTGTATAGATAAAACTACAAATATAATGAAATTTTTCTTTTCATATTTTAAAAATGAATTATCGTTGTTCGGAAACACAAATAGTTCATCGAGAGCTGCTCTAATCCACCCCCCCCCCCCTCCAAAATAAAAAAGGAACTTGAAATTTTATAGAGTTTCGAGGAGCGCTGAGATCAGTGAAATACAATAAAATCCTTATACATGTACTTTCGTAGTTTTGAGGGGGAGGTAACATTCCAATCCAGTACCCATTGATAAACTTGAACAGTTCTGAAAGACAATATAAATTCAAAAGTTGCAACTACACTCTTATACAAATCAAATATAATATTATATTTTTAATATTTGTAGATTCAATATAAAACAGATGTGTACAATGTACACGTATATACATGTATTTTCAATATTTCCAAAAATGTCAAAAACCGCTAAGAAAGCAATTCTTTAGCGCGGCTACGGTTGCATTTTTAATTTAAATATGCAAAGTCCATTCATATATTTTTGCGCGCCCCTTTCACAATATATATAAACTAAATGCAAATAAATTTTTTATAAGATTTACTAAAACACGTATGGTTTTTTTTCTCTTTCAATTTTTTTCCCCAAAACAGAAAAAGAAGACCATGTAAGATATATGTATATTTTGACAGCTACTGGCTGATATATGTAAAATAGGGATGCTGTAAGAAATAAGGATGGATTTCCCTGCATCCAGGATATGCTGTACATTTTGTTTGTATCTGACCTTACATCATGTCACGTAGTACAGTACGCGCCAAAAATATGCTACTTCAACTCATTAGTCTAAAGTTAAAATTAATTAAATTATGATTTTTACGGTATAAAACACACATATGGTCTATGCAATTTAAAAATCTTTAAAGATTTTACTCTGAATATGAAAATATCCTTACTCAAGTACATGGATTATCTGCAGCTAAACAGGACTTACTTTTGACATCGTCTGTATACATACATATAAATATGACATGATTCTTAGATGTTGTGATTGTTTGAAAAGTGACATCCTTTTTTCAATATGGATAAATTTACTGTGTCATTCATGTTTCTTTGTATGCAGGTAAATTAAAAACGGACAAATTGTTAAATTTATTTTGTAATTTGGAAAAAACTCACTTTCTATGATATAAATCCAACACTAATTTTAAAGTCTATAGTAATGGTTATTTTAAAATTATGTCACCTATTTGTACTCACTTCTCAACTTGAATTCTATAAATATAAGAAATGATCAAATAATTTAAGTTGTTCACAAAATATTTTCAATTTAGTTTAGTTGAAAATGTTGAATATATAAAAAAAAAATTATTCAAATACTAGTTTTTTTTAATGCAAAGTAATAATGTTCACGGTTTTTTTCTGGCTATAGTTTAAGTTAAAAAAAATATTTTTTTAGCTTTGCGAAGTAACTTTTTGTAATGTAAGCATTAATTCGAATTTTTATCCGATTCTAATTTTTGCTTATCTTGTGCAGGTATGAGTGGGTTTAATTTTTTTTTTATTCATTTATGGGTTTTTTAAAAAATTTTTCCTTTTTATCTTGATTTTAATTTACTGTTGTTTTTTTTTAATCTGACAATAATTTTGTTCAAAGGATTTTTTTTCTTCATTACTACCATTTCCAACATGGAAGGGCGACAACTATTGGGGGTCAATGGACTTCTGTTCGTGTTTGATGTTTCCAGTTTTATTATGGAATGTGTCTAAATTAAGATATCCTGTGTTATTCTTTTTAATTCAACACTCGCTCCATATACGGTTATCAGATTCTTCGGCGAATCTCAAAGTCCTGTAGTTGTGGAAAATTTACACAGTTGGCATCAAAACAAACTTAACTCCGTACATCAATTGGTGGTTTATCAAATTTATTTCATCGAATAAAATGAAGTTTACGTGGCTTTATAAAAAGTTGTGTGCTGGTAATTTTAATTTAGATAAATTCAGTAAATAATCGATCATCAGATTTGTTAGTAAATTGTACTATAGCAAATACATTTTTTTAAAAAATCCCTCCAATGAATAGGGTGATGCATAGCATACATGTACATGTATTTCTCTTTTCTCATGTTTCATGAGACACACTTGGGCCCGTGCACCCGTGCATCTCTGTTTTGTTAATGAAAGAATCATGCTTTGGTTGATACATTCCGTAAATCTTTCATCGTCATTCTTTGGTAAATAATATTCATAACATTCATGTCTCAAAACTTCATTTTATTGTTCAATGTACCCTTTGTACAGTACGTCAATGTGTTACAGCAATCCGGAATATCTACACATACATATGTATGTGTAGTGAGATCGAACAGGTTCAATGCGGAACATACGAACGTCAGAATGAACCACTGCGTTATTAATTAGTGAGAAGAATCTTTATAATATTTGATAATTTAGATGTAATTCTATTTTTCAGGTATTTCGTCACGCGACGGCGTCTCCAATAGATAAACTGATCACAAACGCAGCCGTAGAGAGTGAGTATAATTCACATTAATTTAAAAACTATAATAAGAATCAACTTTGATAAAGCGACAACAACATAAAAAACAACAGCATAATCTTTAAAAAATATAAACGGTTAATAAATTGTTTCTATTAACAACAACACAATCTGAATATGAACGATAGATATATTGTATGCACAAAATCTTAAGAAAAAAACCCCGGTAAATTGTATGTTCACCATTATTATTTGTTTCCAGCGACGTCGTTTGACATCGTGGCAAATACCAGTACAAAGACCCTCCGTGTGGAGCTAGACATTCTGGTGGAACTAGAGGACTATGTGGAGACAAGGTTGGCTCTGTAAGCATCACAAGCAGGATACAGCCTTAATGTCTTACCTGAGTGTCTTACCCTAAAGTCTTACCTTAGTGTCTTACCTTAGCGTCTTACCTTAGTGTCTTACCTTACTGTCTTACCTGAGTGTCTTACCTTAGTGTCTTACCTTAGTGTCTTACTTAGTGTCTTACCTTAATGTCTTACCGTTATGTTTTACCTGAGTGTCTTACCTTAATGTCTTACCTTTATGTTTAACCTGAGCGTCTTATCTTAATGTCTTACCTTAATTTCTTACTTACTTAATGTCTTACCTTAATCAATCTTGATAGGAAAACACTGTGGACTGTTTTTACTAAACTTTATTCTTTTCTTTTTTTTGTCTTAGGATTTTAGAAGGACGTAGAAAGAAGAGGAAAGCAACTCGTAATACAAATAAACGATGGCCAAACAAAGAGGTCCCCTATATCATTACCGACGATTTCAGTAAGTTCTGTCCTTCTGTCTTTTACAAAAATTTAGAATGGTGAGAATCAAAATTTTTGATTGAACGAGTTTGTAACCCTCGGTCTCATTTTTCAAAGTTATTGACCCAATCTGCCTAAATCTGACCATAAGCGTCAAACACAATTTAAATCAGTAGAAATCTAACAGTAAACTTAAAAATAGCGAAAACTTAACTTTGAACGTTAAATTTATTCAAGGTAAAAAAAAAAAGTGGGGTTTCTCAGTTAATAAAAGGAAAAACTTGGCTTACTTTGCAATTTATAAAATACTGAACCCCTATCTTTAAGTCGTATTTATTCAACATCAGTCCAAATTAGCCAAAAACCACGAACTCCTAAGTATGGTCTACGATTATTTTTGTGTATGAAAGGGTTATATTTATCTTAAATTTATGTGCTTTGCAATTTAGTGAACTTATTCATTATTGGACTCCAATTTCATCACAACTTTTCTGTGAAAGATTTCTAAAAATTTACTCTCTCTTTTTTCACTACAGGTCCCGCAGACAAAGTAGAGATAAAAGCTGCCGCAGACGAGTGGAATAAATACACGTGTCTGAACGTTAGGGAAGCGACAGAGGCAGACGTCAACAGAGTCCGGCTCCAAAACGGAAAAGGGTAAATAGAGTTCATCAATTACAAACGTAATCCAGTTTATCAATTACAAACCCACGCTACCAATACATTTGAAGTAACCCCACTTTGTATCTGAATTCTAATGTCCTCCAGAATGCTCCATTTTTAGGATCTTAATTTCATTTGGTATTTCATTATATTTTGGCTTAGTAGGTATTGATTTTATGGCAAATTGCTATGTCTTTGTCAAAGATATAACGAACTATTTTTCACCAAAAGGTGTTCTTCGTATATTGGAATGGTTAAAGGAGAACAGGAATTGAATCTAGGAAGAAACTGTCGAGTGGTAAGACTTCCAAATATCAATTTTGAAAACTCTTGGCTTATTTTCAGTTTTTAAATACAGATTTACTATACCCTTAGAAATATACTGATAATGATATTTTGTTTTCGCAAACCAAAGAGAGGCAAAAATTAACTCCATTAGTGAAGATCTATGTCTGCAACCAACCCTGAAAAAAAAACCATATACTAGTATCAAGTAACAATCGTATAGGTAATATACTTTTTACTTATCTTTTTCGCAGAAAAGAGTAATTGTCCACGAACTGGGTCACGCCATCGGGTTTCAGCACGAACAGTCCAGGCCTGACCGGGACGCATATGTGGAAATTGTCCGTGAAAATATCCCGGAAGCCCTGTCCTATAACTTTGACCGACTCCCTCATACCAAAGTCAACGATTACAACGTGGAGTATGATTACAGGAGCGTTATGCACTACAGTGCTAAGGTTAGTGTAATTCCTTCATGCACTTCAGTGCTAAGGTTAGTGTAATTCCTTCATTATAAATCATATTTTTCAAACTCAAGAAAAATGGGTTTACTGGTAGATATTGTAATTCATTCCTTAATTTTTTGAAATCAAATTATATTGACCAGTCTTTAGTGTCACATTCTCAGTGTCACTGAATATTTCCTTTAATGATAGTAGTCAAATTTTTACGTTTATCCCTACAGGCTTTCTCCACCAATGGGATGATAACGGTAAGGACCAAGGACCCCGAGTACCAAAACGTCATCGGTAACGCCCTTGGCCTCAGCTTCAAGGACATCAAACTGGCCAACCTGATGTACAGCTGTAATGGTGGGTGTTTCATATATATCGGTACTGTAAAGTGTAACCAAACTGTAAATATTTTTTCTACAGTGCGTAATATTTATGTATGTAAACTTTGACAATTTCAAAATTTAAAATTTGGAATATAATTTTAATAAGATAAACTGTAAGAAAAATTCTTGTACATTTATTCATTACGGTATTAAGCTAGAGGGAAAAAAACAGAAGTCCGGATTTTTCTTATTTTTTCATTTGTATCAAACCAAAGTTAACAACGTGCTTTGATTGGCTGTTTTAATGTTTTTTATAGACCAGTGCGAGGCTGTACAGTGCCCCGGTGGGGGGTTTCAGGCCCGGGATTGTAAGTGTTACTGTGCGTCCGAGGACCCGGACAACCCCCTCAGGGAGTGTGATGACAAAGATATCGTCACCAACAAACCACGTCCCACCACCACCAAGAGAAGGAGCTCATCCACTGAGCCCTCTGTAACTAGTAGGTTTCCTCCTGATGTTACTCACTAACTATCCCGATGCTAAGGGTCATGTTTTGCAGTTTTTAATTCAGAACAGTCCAGAGAGCTTTCTAAAATGTAAAATCAAACTTTGAAAATTTGAATCTTATTAATCTCTCTCTTTAACTGTTTTTTTTTTGAATCAACAATATGTTACAAAGATTGTTACTGCTTTCTGATTGCGTTTTAGAGTATGAGTGTTGCTTTTTAATTTGCTATATCAAATTTTGTTCAATTGGGGAAAGAGGTACGATATTCCAGCACAAACATACCTGAAAGATGCATTAAATATTTATATTTATATTTTATATTAAGTCTTCACTTTATTGTCACAGATAATTGCCAGAATGGACACAACTACTGCGATTTCTGGGCCAACAGGGGGCACTGTGACTCCTCCCCCGGATTCATGAACCTGTACTGTAAGAGTGCTTGTGGCAGATGTACAGCAGGTAAGCTGTCTCTTCATTCCTGTCAAAAATTGTTAATTTTTAGATCTATACCCCTTACCTGCGGATTTTCGTCCTCGCATAAATGTTTCCTTAAAATATATTTATGTACCAATATAGATGCTAACACCCTATTGATGGATATATTCAACAAGATCAAATATGTATTTATGAAATCACATTTCTTTAATATGTAAACTGCTTGGATCATTCCCCAAGTAAAAATAACCCTCTAGGTTTTTTACGACTTTGCAGTTATCGAAATGGTATAATCACGTGTTATACTTTTGTTGGTACAGAGGCTGAGGTTTGTGAGGATGTGGGGCAACATTGCAATTTCTGGAAGGCACAGGGTTACTGCTCCATGAACATGATGCCCTACATGCAGAGAAACTGTCGGCGCACCTGCGGGTTCTGCACGCTGGACGAAGGTTGGTCATTTCAATTTCACACAAAACACTAGAATCACCCTACTCAACGTTACATAAAACTTTAAGAATGCCGCGATTGCAGCAAGACCGACCATGGGTTTCCGATGATTTTCATACTTTGTATCTTTATATAAACTTACATGTAGTTTTGATTGGTTAGTAATTAGTTGTTATTAATTTCAGGCAATGGAGAAGGTTTTGGAGCCTTTAGAAGTTCTGCCACCGACATCACAACAAAAACGGCTTTCGTATTCATTCTAAGTGTGGTACAAATTCTTATTGCTGGAATATTTTAATTTAATAATTCAATCAACGAAAGAAGAAAACTGCCTTGGGGTTGAATTTGGAAAACCTTTAAGTGATCAAAAACTAAAGTACCCCATTTAAATTGTTCAACATTGGAAAATCCTTGTAAAGAACCACTTTCAATCTTGCAACCGAAGTCAGTTCTTAAGAACGTTGAATTGCCTTCTTGCAATCACGTATTGCAGGTTTGACCATTCAGAGTATATTGGTATTTTGTCATTGTTATATGTGCAAATGATCTCCCGGTGACAGAGTTTGCTACAGAATGACTCACTGAGTTTTAACGTACTCACAGATCGCTCCGAGAAGCTCTATTTACGTCAAAAAGCTCTGTGATATTCGTCAGCTGTGATTGTTTCAATATAAATATGCTATTTATTTTAATTATTTTCTAAAAACTGTTACTTTCTTAAAACTTAGAATTATACACGTGAAGTTTGTTTCAATAAAAAAAGAATTATATTTACATCTTATTACGTTGCTCTTTCTTATACCCAAATGTACACAAAGCTGAAAATCTCCAAGAATATTTTTATTGATAATATAGATATAACAAGTATTTACAAAAATAAATTAATCTAGTTTTTTGAGACTGTGTAACAAGTACAGGATTTATCCTCTTTTTGGAACCAAATTTGCCTTCTTCGTGTCATCGTCTTTTGAATCATTTATTTCCCTTGAATCATCTTGATAATCTTCCTCTGATTCGCTGTCGAATTCATCGTTGTCCTTAGAACTTATGTGTTTTTCTTTCTTGTCTTCTTTTGAGGATTTACGTTCAATGGAGTCTTCGTACTCTTCAGAATCTTTGTATTCCTCCGAGTCTTTGTATTCGTGTTCTGTTGAATCTTCGTATTCGTGTTCTGTTGAATCTTCGTATTCGTGCTTTGGTGAATCTTCGTATTCGTGTTCTGTTGAATCTTCATATTCTTCTGAGTCTTTGTATTCGTGTTCCAGAGATCTCTCTATAGAATTGGACTTTCCTCCTTTAATGAATGGATGGCCTCCAGATTCCTTTGATTCATCTTCGTGTTCGTGTGAATCATTCTCGTGTTCACGTGAGTCTCCTTCAATTTCAGATTCATGTGAGTTTTCATTCACTTCGACTGAGTGAGAGTTCTTTTCCACCTCGTGTGAGTTTTGTCCTATTTCATGTGACTGCATTTCATCTTCATGTGAGTTTTCTTTCACTTCATTTGAATTTTCTTTTTCATGTGAATCCACTTCAGCTTCATGCGAGTTCCATTCCACTTCATGTGAGTTTTTTCCTATTTCATGTGAATCAATGTCACGCGACTTCCCTTCTTCTTCGTGAGATGTTTCTCCCATTTCTCGTGAATCAACCTCCTCGGACCCTGGTAAATGTACCCTGTGTTCGTTACTTTCGTGTGAATCTGTTTCGTCGTGCATTTCGCTATCGTCAAAGAAGCTACCGTCATATTCTTCGTATGATTCATGAGAATCAATTTGTTTTGACGATTTTTTGAATTCTACTGATGCGTCATTAGATTCATCTGACCCAACGTACGCCGTGATAGAATGGATCTTCTGGTGAATGGTATTCTGTTGTCTTTTGGGCTTCATGGGCTGTTGCTTGATTGGAGTGTGTTGGGGCTCTGCGGAAAACAATTGCCATTAGTTTTTTGAGAAAATGTCAGTAGTAGGTTTATGTGAAACAAATGAAAAATTGAGAAAATTACTCACGAAAGTGTCTCCTTTCAAACACCCAGGCATCTGTGGTTTGGAATTCCCTAAAGCTTACGGTACCATCACCTACGGGGAAAGAGAAATCAGTAAATCAGTAACTAGGTTATAAGCCTAAAAAACTTATTCACATTTCTTTATCATTCTATCGTTTGAGTAAACGTCGAATGTAAAGACAATTTCAGACAAAAGAGAAATCAGAAACATTTCAAATTGAAACTTTCTTCCTTTTTTATACATTTCTTTATCATTCTGTTGTTTGAGTAAGCGTTGAATGTGCAGCCATTTCAGACGATGACACGTTAACTAATTACCATTTTTGTCAGCGGCGCGGAATGCAACTTTTACGTGAAGATCACGTGGGCTGTGTCCTAAGGTTCGCGCAAACTCATTGAGAGAAATCTGGTTGTCTTCGTTGACGTCGTAGAATGACAGACTTCTAGGTAGCGGTGTGATATGAACGTTTACATCTGTATCTGTCTGTAAAATATTTATTATATCATATGTACTATAGCAAAATCAAACACGGAAGTGTTCCATAGGTTTTCTTGCAGAGACTCCAAAATGGAACCAGGTATTGACATAAAAGTTTAGATACTTAGAGTTTGTACGAAACTTGGTTAAGACAAAATTTTTAAGAATTAAGAAATTACCAGCATTTTCAGCGACTGTTCCCCTGTGTATGCATTGGTACAAACATGTCTGAGAATAAATCCACAGGTAAAATCGGAATCAAATCCGGTATATCTACGGCACACTCTTGGAGTCACCACATGGCAGTGTCCAGAAATCAGTTCTCTCAGAGACATCTTTAAATCCCATTTCGAAGCCGATGCCACAATAAATTGTAACAGAATAGTTAAAGACAATTTCAGTAGTTTTGGGAGCATGGTTTGAGGCTTCAATTAAAGAGTGATGAGGGGTTTTTGGGGATATATTTATATAGATGGACCGTCTGCCCGTGGGCTACAGACGTTATGCAATAGTCGTGGTTATGATTGCAATGCCGGACTCCGACACTATCAATTTGCCTTTTGTTAAACATACTTCTGCTGACAGTTATATGTAACAGGAATGTCCAGTAACTCATTCTCACGTGTCACATAATCAGGCCCAATATGTCAAAACATTAGGACCAATAATGGATGTGCTTATGATGCATGTTTTGTTGTAACATACATAGAGAAAGAGACGGAGATAATAACAAAAAATATTCCTGATTTTCTAACAAAAATGTCATTGCATATATTTGCGTATTCATACGTTATTTGATTGGTGTTTATTTATAAACTTTAACGAGTCTCGTAATGAATAGAACATCGCGGAATAAATATGAGTTTAGTTTTTGGTTTTAAGTAGGAGAGGATTCGACACGGATTCTTTGTTTGGATTTCAATCAACTTTTGTGTAAAATTGTCTCATGCAATGACCATAACCAACTAGGTTGAAGAGTTGCCGGTTTCTGTCAGAGGCCGTACAATTAAAATACGGTGTTTGTTCTCTGACGTGCCTACATATCTGTGGAAACTCGCAATCCGCCGCAAGACCATCACGACATAATAAGAACATTTAATGAAAAATGACAATAACAAACTGTCTCAAAAATCCATAAAGCGAAATAGAAATTCAAAGCAGAGCAACAAGGGCCTCTAAAAGATAGAGACGTGATCAGGTGCCTAGGAGGAGTAAGCATCCCCTGCCGACCGGTCGCATCCGCCGTGTGCTCATTTTTGGTGACTGTTTTTAAACATTTGATATTCAGTTGCAAATCAGTTTGCCTTATCCTTTCCTTTACAAAACGTTCACTTCGATTGATATGCAAAGTAATTGCTAATAGCTTCTAGATTTGAATTGGTATTTGACCCAAACAAATCCCACCGATCCGCAGCATTTGAAATATTAATGATTTAATATATTCTTTTATTGAATTGCACATATCATCGTTCCCTGGGATTGCAATTTAGGTTTTTTTCTTATGAAAATATTGGATGACAACGCCCACATATTACATATGATGGTCGTGATGAAATACACCATTTGCTGAATTCAATTTGAATATTGGTATGACGTAGAACATGACAGGTGATTCGTAGACAATTAGATACAGTACGCGTGTTTTCACACCTTGATACACAGGTAGATGACCGAGCTGGTCTCAGTCCAGTCCTTAACGTGTTCCTTCAATAACCCTACATTTGAACTGATGACTACCAAACTGCGTTGAGGAATATTAACAAAAACTCAAACGGAATATATTGATATATCTTTGATTTTACTTATAAAAATGCTATTTTGTCTGGAACTATTGTTATGTCGTAATGATATTCATCTTTTCACTGGACAACACACAATATGGAGAAAACTAATATAGGCTATTTTTGCCTGCTGTTCAATCCGAGTTCACTTATATACATGTACTTATATGTATATTTTTTAATAAAATATTTCTTAAACTAAACTAACACACAATATATGTCCCATAGAAAGATTATCGATACTACAGTATTGTTACTATCTCATCAGATAATTTTTCATATTTCTATAGTAAAAAAATCACTAGTGTTTATTAGGTGATAGAACAATAACTGTAACATTTTTAAAATTCTGTATAAAATCCCAAGCTCCCTTTTTGTAGTGCTCAGATTACTAGTTCCTGCGTCTGTACATGAATTGTGTTTGGTTTACATAATCGCGTGGTTTCTAAATATTTCAATAATTTAAATAACACATTTTTATATCCATTTAATAATAATTTTTGTCAATTATATCATTTTCATAAAGGCAACTGAAAAATTTGTTGAGGTTGTTTGGTATCACTGAGGTTGGTAGCAAGTTATCATACTACAAGATGCGAACATTTGAAAGTTCCAACGGTTATGACATTGACTAATAAGCCCGTCTTTCAACAATACTGTCATTATAACCACTGTTGTATTGAACAAACTAAACCGGCTTGAACTTAGAATCGACATTACAATTAGCAAGACGATGAAAAGAAAGGGAAAGTCCCAACAAGAGTTCCGCTGACCGTACACAACACGCCCATATTAATTCTGTAAAAGGGAAGTAACATTATACATAGTATACATAGTTATCAGGCACGTAGCATTGGTGGTGGTGGTGGTGGGGGACTTATTCTCGCATCCAACATTTTTCTTAAAATAGTACATATAGACAATAGAATTTTGAAGGAGTTGCCACCCCCCGCCCTCACTTTCTTAGCAAAAGAGAAATTAGATAGACAAATTACCATAATTAACATTAAAATAGAAGTCCCCTCACACAGATTAGGATTTTGCAGATTGGCAAATAGGTTGTCAAGGTTCTCCGATAAATCTGCCCCCCCCCCCCTTTTCAAAAACGATGCTAAGTGGCTGGTTATGTTAGACAAGATAACATCATAGCTAATGCCTGAAATGCATGCAATGTGCGGACCAGGAATTTCCGAAAAGTCTATGGTGGCGTCCCTGACTTTAATTCAAACTCACCAAAATAAATGGAATTCGTCCTTCTTGCTATAAGCAACCTGTGTATAAAGTGTGATCCTACAATCTTAAATGTTACCTCTTGATTACAAGGTGTGGACGGATGCACCACATCATATCAATAAACGGGCGTATGAAAATGTAAAACATCTCTTCTAACATAATAAGATATTCTGTTCTCGATGAAAAATACCTCTTATACAAAGGAGCATTTCTCTAATTAAACAGACTAACTGTGTCTGTACAAAGAAGAAAAGAATCATTGAAATATTCAATCACCCCAAACTACATATTCCCAAGTAACATTAGTTTTCCATGCAATGATGACAAAATGAATGTTTTCAACTTATTTATTTCAAAATATATTAATAGGCATTTACTTATGTACACATATTAAGTCTGCTTCTTAAAAAAAAAAGAATTTCTATATCTAATAAAATCACACAATCATGCTGTTTACACAACATCACAAAATTAAACAGGGAAAAAGCACCAGGCCATGGGAGAAAACGGGGGGGGGGGGGGGGATGTTGTAAAGGGACATAATTCAATAAAATTAGGGCGTGTAGACTAAAACGCAGAGGTAATCAAATGGATTTTTATAATAAAAAAAATCAAAATAATGTACATCTGGATCACCATCTAATCTGTATATACAACTTGTAATCAGCGAAAAATCACAACATGTTAGTACACAATATAAGTGTGAGCAGTTTCTGTGTTAACACTCAAAATTTTATATGCATGTGACTTTGCATCAACTTGAAGCTGGAATGGACTCTTAAAATATGGAAGACAAAGAATTATGATGCGTAGACAAAGTGATGATACTGAATCCCAAGTACACCCAATTATCGCTCATATACTACCATTGAACACTAATAGCAAAATGTATTGGAAGAGTTATGGCACTTTTTTTATAGCAAACGTGTGGTCTTTCTCTTAAAAAAATACAATCTTAGTACTGACCAATGGTCAGAAATGCCCAAAATTAAATAAAAGCTTATAATGTTGAAAGATGTCTTTAAAAAACATTTCAGCAAAGATAATGGCATTGGTCATTTGAAATCAACTCTGAACAAATAATTCATTTTTTTCTCAAAATAGTCTACACATGTATTTCAAAACCAGCTGAAAAGTATAATCTATACATGAAAAAAAGATTACATCTTCAATATTAAAAAAATATTCAACATGAATTTTTAGGAGGAGTAGGAGCAAGGAATGAGTTTCATTTGTGAAAGCAGAGAAAGGATCAGATGCTAGTTGGATAATCTCTGGATTATTTTTATGGAAATTTTTAAGTCAAAATATACAGTGTGCTCTATGGTTTATCAATCAAACTAACTATCAGTCATTTCTTAATCATTTAAACATTTAAAGTGATGTCATTAAAAGGACATGTTGTAGTTTCTACATAGATTGAAATTTAAGAAAATAGAGAGAAACTTGTGATATTAAAACCCTCACGAGTATTTAGGCTAAAACAACTAACATTTGAGTATGGTCATAACAAAATAAAGTGATAACGCATTTGAACAATACCACTGCTGAAAAAAGCAATGAATAAACTTATTTACCAAGTCCCAACATATCTATATACCTCAAAATATGTCAATGAGCAACCATTTCACTAAAAGATATGTCTAATATTCTATAATTAAGTAAAAAAAAAAAGAAAGAAAAAAACTGTTCCCTAGACAATAAGAACAAAAGAAGTGTTATATACATGATGCATGTGAAAGCAACACTTCATTTATGACTAATGACCATTAATAATCGTAAACAGCACAGCTAAAAATGTGTATATTTGTGCAAGACTAGCTGAAGTTTTTGATAAAAGGCTAATACATTTCACCAGTATGTTAGTAAGTAATCATTGAGTTAGAAAAATAAAAAAAACCAAAATCACAATAACAATAAATAAAGTATCATTGAAAAATCCTTATCGAAACAAGTGACTTGTTGGATATTTATACATATACATCTTAATCCAAAATACACCTCATATGTATAACAAAATGCACACATAAAAACTCTCAAAGTCTTCAAAACCTATCCAGCTAAACGAACATTAGAGAAGATATGTACAGCAATATGGACCAATCAAGCCAACTCTTGCTTAGCAAGGGCGAGTTCATCGCTGTCAATCACTACCCGAAGCTTGATCTGGCGCACCGCCAAATCCTCCAGAATGTCATTGGTGACCAGAATGGATTCAAACACTCTCAGCAGACTGCCATCCTCTAGGTTGACGCAGACATCAGTCACTTGTTTGGGAGTCATACATATATTGCACACCACCAGTGAGTTTTCCATGTCCACATGTAGGACAAGAGTTCCCCGCTCCTGTTCAAAGTACTTAATAATGGACATGTTCATCGCACTAGTCAGGGATTTGTAGAACCTCTCTACCAACTTCTTGAATGTTGGCCCTCGATGTCTCCACATAAGGCAGTGCTCCACAGGTTTCTCTGTCTGTAGTGACAAATTTAAGTTCTCTCTTTTCTTCCTTTGATCATTGTTTACATTATTCTCTGTGTGGTTGCCCAGATTTTCCTTATCATCAGTATCATACTGATCTAACTTATCACCATTACAGTTGATGGAATTCTTCCTGTTCTGCATGCTTTCTAAACTTCCAATCTTGTTGAAAACATGACTGTCTTTTAACACATTAATGGCCTCTGTGGATAAAGTGTATGAAATGAAACTAGTTCTACTGCTGGACCTTATGATGGTTGGACCCTCATGACGCAGATTCTTCAAGAGTTCATTCCCTTTCAGTGGTTTAACAGGAGAAGGAGACCTTGTTATGACATTCTTTACTTCATATTCCAGCTTTCTCTTGGCCGGAGGTTTCTTCTTGGTTTTGGACCTTCGACAGAAGCACCAGCAGGAAGACATTTCCTCGTCACTTTCGTCATAAGCATACTCCCTTATCCTCCTTCCTCCCGAGGACCACTCCTCCCCGATCATCGTCATGTTCTCATATGACTTGTGGGCCCTGCGAGGAGTGAGGACTGGAGCCGTCCCCTCTTTCTTCCTCCTCTCCTTCTCTGGGGTATCCCCTGTCTTCTCGTCCAGATCATCCCCCTCCTCCCAGCTGGGAAACACCCCAAAGATTCTGTCCACCTCAACATTGATGGTCACTTGTCCTACAAGAGAGTTTTTACAAAGATGTGAGTTAAAATCACACCTACAAAAACCTTTGCTTTTTTTAGAGTCTAAAAAGTAAAATATGACATCAGAATATTAAAACCCATAAATCAAATGCAAAAGCACTACTGGTAATATTAACCCAAAGTAATGTGCAAATCAATTTATCATAATTTGCAAGCACATTAATATGCAAATCTTTTCAGTGTTAATTTACCTAGCGGTTTGCTACAAGTTTGTTTATATCAAACTAATATGTGAACAAATGAAATTGAAATATGTTGCAGTTGAAAATAGTGATGAATTAAATGTATTCTTGTATTACCGTACATCAGTACAAGTGTATTGGTCTAATGACATGATGAGATTGTCAAGTGAGGACATGACATTTGTCAGGCTCTGTTCCTCAGTGACAACCCAAAATCAATAAACTAGTACAAATGTACCGTACATGTACAATCACAGAATTACACTGATTGAACAACTTTAGGCTTCCTTTACATGCTAAAGTGATCACAGCCATTAACCTTTGAAAAATCATTAAGGATTATGTCCAACTCAATCATTGTCTAACTGTCAATAATCATGATGTAAACATGGCTTACAATCCAGGATGTCACAATAATGAATACAGACAGATTAATGAAGGGTCATCCTGACTATAATTACTGGTCATGTCTGGCTGTTCAACTCATTAGGCATCAGTTGTAAATATTTGTATGCTTCAACAAACAAAGCAACCATGGGCACTAGTGTCAGATTGTTCAACAGGCCACTATAAGTTCAAAATACTAACTGCAAGCACAAAATCAAACAAATCTTACAAAAAATTTTAATTCTCTTTATTCTTTTGTATATTATTTCCTCTTTTCTCTAATACTGAGTATCTAAACACCTTTGTATTTCTTAGGGTTATTCCACCTTAAAGCTTTCAGGCTTTTTCAAAATAATAAGATGGTTGAATACTGTGGTGGCTTTAGAAAGTTCTGTATAGACTATTACCTTTGTATCTGTCCTTGCCAAGGTACCCTGAAAAGAAACATGTACAGAATCAATTAACATGGCAGTATTGTCGATCCAGAATTAAGTACACAGTCTGTCAGTCTCCATTATGTGGAGATGACACGATAAATTAAATGTAAGCAAGTCTGATAGAGGCATTTTATTACTGTTTTGTCACAATTTTTGAATAGACTGTGTGTAAATGACAACCTTTGTAAGGAAAGGGATTTCACTATAGGAAATTAAGGGCAAATCCAACCTATCAATAATCAATATCATGACACACTATGTAAAAAAAAAAGAGAGAAGCACATTGATTTAGTGATGTTTCTTATTCACATACTTGATTAATGCTTTGTTCCAATATCATATTTCTAATTGTGAGGAAAATTCCTAATACTCTGTATACATTGAAATGATTCACTGGTAAATCAATAAAGGCCAAGTTTTGTGGATTTCTAGATTTTTACAACTAGGTTTGAGGGAAAGTAATTTTGTGGATTCTCAAAATATGATTATTAAGTAAAGATCATTTTTATGGGTGATGGGTACCAACATAATCTGTGAAAACTGAGCCAACACAATAATAAATCATTTCGTGGTACTGATTTACTATAAAGTTCTTTTTTTTTAAACTTCAGTTAAAGAGAAAAGCAAAATCAAACTGAAGGCAACAGTTACCAGAGCCATAGATGGGTTTGATCCTAGAATTCTCATCTAGGGAGCTAGCAAGGGAGAGCTGGCCGGACTGTCGCAGGGCATTGATAAACAGCGCCACCGCTGAGCTCCCCGTTCCCTCCACCAGCTGTAACAGGGCTGTGTTCCGCTGTGCCTTGTTCTTGCCGTTCTCGATCTTCTCCTTCTCCACTTGGTCCAGGACTCCATGCTGGATCAGGTAGTCGTAGATGGCCTCCGCATCCAGGGATTCTATCAGCTCCTCTCGCTCTGTCAGAGAAATTCTCTGCATGTTACATGCGGGTTACAAGGGGGATTCTCAGCCAGTAAACCCACTGCTGGCATCCTGTGTTACACTGCAAAACAATAAAAAGCCTCAGCATACATATGATACTGTAAATTGACTTAAATTTATGACAACTTGATTTTGCAATTTAGGATTTGATAAATGTTCATGGCAACGAGAAATATTTTAGACAATCGGATCATGAACCTTGCAGCATTTTGAAACAGGTAAATAAAAGTTGGTTTTCAATACATTCTCAGACCCTAAAACACATTGATGGTCCCCCAGATAAATATAAGGGTACTCAGATTATTAAAATAGGATAGGAGGCTTTGAACTATTTCATGATATGGAGTTATAGAATATCATTAAAGAACTACTAAACATCTAACAAAATAAAATACCTTTCCACCATAAATTATGTCCTACAACCACTTCAAATACAGACACTGTGCACATTCAATATCCTACCCCATGAATAACCACTTGTAGATTGTACATGATCCTCCTATGACTATGAGTATATATTCAGGGGAGAGAGATTCACAAATATCAACAAATGGTATTTCAACATCATAAGCAGCCATTTAAATCTATATCCTGATGACCCATGTTAAAAAACTTTGTTCTATATATGAACATGTATTTAAATGAACAAACTGCCTTATTTTCATTAAATATCTCAAGGGATTACTAGAACCTAACGTTTACTTACCAAACACAGGATTAATTTACAGCTCGTAAAAGTGACCCATTAAGTCCTTAAATTCTAAAGATATAACATTAAAGTAAATGACATAACAATGCCGAAATCAAATGTATGAAAGAGAATTGCCCAAACCTGCAGGTTAACTGATTTAAATTGAGCACATGGCTCATTTAATCTTGTACAAATATTGACATTATCACGTGAATGTTGTTGTCTGTTTGCAAAGCCATTTTGACTTGATATAGCTTTGATATTAAAATGAAATCGAACAAGTGCCAGAGTAACAGTTTTACAAATCCAGCCATGCAGATGCCATTTTTTCCTCATCAAACACATCACAAAAATGTACTCATATCTTCAGGTTGCAGATAACAATTCTTTATTAATATGAGTTCACACAGAAAAACATACAGGTCTGAACAGAAGATGTCAGAATTTTATCCTGGTTTTATCTAAGCCAAACATCCCAGAATTGTGTAAGCTAACAGCAAGGTGTTGCCAATCTTAGTAACTTGATCGCAGAGTACCCCCAGTAGACCACAGAAAAACCTATATTCAATCAACCATTGCCAGAAATAATGACTCACTTTTATCTATCTATATTGGGTGTTGTGATATTAACTTTTGTACAGAAATTTAGCTTTAATTTGATTTTTATTACAGAAATATATTTTAGTAGTTCTTTTATCTCCAAAATGTTATTTAGGCGTAAACTGTTTACATTCTACATGAAGTTGTAAAACTTATTTTCTCTAAAAATTTAAATCTTTAAAATGGCAATTTTCTGCACTATCAGTTAAAATTTAAATAAGAAAATGAAGCCAGTGAACTAATTATAATCATTTTTTTTTACATGGCATGGCTATTACCTACGTTCTCTAAAAACTGGAAAGTTCTACATGTAACAACCATTTTTACATTTGTAGCATGAGAGTACTTCAAGATGAACCATGTTTACATTGGAAAACAGAGTAACATGATGACAAAAAAGCTTCAAACATGAACATGATGAATACGTTATGACAACCTTACTCACATACCAAGGCAGTGGAGGCACTCAGAACCGAGGAACAGGGAGAAAAAAGCTCCAATCATACCCCCCTCTGACAGACTCTCTACACACTCCACTGACTGAAATCTGTGATTCTTCCACTGATAAATATTAATATTTGACAGAAACTTATCAACAGATCATTTGCAATCCTCATTTATCAAGCCGAGATTGTCGGACCACCATCAATTTTCGGATCCATCATTCATTTGTCGATACAGCCAACACATAACAGCTTGCAAGAGGATGCACATTCCAGGATTTTCTCAATTTCTCCTGGCCAGGGCACTTGTAAAGAATGTTTTCTATGACTTATGATAGTAATTTTTCATGTCAAGGTTTAAGGAGATGAAAGTAGTTTAAATTGTGCCCCATTTCCATGTTTACATGCATTACCAAGCAAACAGGAGTTGGAAGAATTGTAACTCCAGAAGAGCATTCACAGGGATAACAACCTTGCAGATCATCTTCAAAGTTTAAGACATACTAACCTAATTTCCACCAAGTTCAACTCAAAGATGGTAAAACTATATCTAAAAAACACAACACAGTTCAGAGCTTCGAAACCTTAGAAGTCCCAGGTTTTGTACACAAAGGTATCCTAGAAAGATAATATTCATGGTTTGTATATAATGCGGTGATTAAGCCATCAATTTAAATCTTTCATTATGACAATTTGACAATGCTCTTGGCAAGGGAACATGAGATTAAAGCAGGTGTCAACATGAAATATACAAATACACATAAATGTCAGAAATCTAAACCACACTCATATCAAAGGACGAGTTACTCATGGATGATAATGCTCCATTTTATCTTTCAAATACCTAAACATATTGTAAACCAGTGCTTTCAGATACTGTGTATCATATACATTATACTCATGAAAATGATTTCTATAAAATCAGAAACATAATCATACAATGAATTAGATGAGAGTACTGTACATCGAATTTGTCAATTTTGAAAATATTTTACACAGATCAAAGATCATGACTTCTCTGCATTTCTGCAGTGTGTTTCAAATCATTTTAAACAAAATTCCTGACATTTAACAAATTGTGGTGCAAGATAAAGCACCATAACCATTGGAACGGCAAACATTTGGTATGCATCACTTCCACTGTTACACAGAAACGGCACCGGGACTTCTGACAGTGGGAGGAATACATTTCCCTAGAAATACCATCCCCCCTATTATCTCTGTGCACAAGAATAATAGGACCTGCATCAGATAAAGGGCTGACAGCGGGAAGATGAAATGTACAGCATGGTATAACCTGCCGGCAGATGAACAACATGCTACTGGGGCTGCATGTAACTACATTGTATAATCAATACTCAATACCTTTGAGATTAGAAATAATTTCAGGGTTCACAAACTTATCAGTACACTAGAATTTACCAGATCCTCTTCTGCAGATGAAAAAGTTCTCCCCCTCCTGCCCATGTAACTGAACTGAAGCATTACCCCCTGGAGTCAGGAACAGATGATATCAACACAGCCATCCTTGAAGTTCCAACTTCCAACAAGCAGGCTAGTTGTAGCTTAATTTTAAGACAGAGACCTTGATAGATGTGGGCCTGTGCTTACGCATTAATTAGCTGTGGTTAAAGTTTGTGTCCTTCCATAGCTACTATACTTGTAAGCATTATTCAAAACATGTGTCAAGCTATCAATACACAGAACACATTCTTGCCTTGCAGTAATTTGGTCTGACTGGATATCAGTCTGTAACTCCAGAAAGCTGTTTATCCTGGATTAACTTGGTTTATCAAGTCACAATTGCATTTACAAGTACCTGTTTCTCTCTAATCGCTTCTTAAATACTTCCTCATAAAGAGGATTAACAATTCTTAGTAAATGAAAGAAGATAATGAAAATATCATTCATTCATTATTTTCTTAGCTTTTATAGAGATATTCAGTTTAAGTCTTTTACATTGAAAATTAAGCAAGTATTTATGATCCACAATTCTTCATAAATCTAATACAACATTAATCTACATACACATTGTCAGTAACATATTCAGCTATGCAGCCTCTACTTACCCTGTGTTACTAGCAAGATCCTCCCTTAACAATGTTCTATGAACAGGTTTGCATGACAATTTCTGGGCTTTCTGCCGCTAAATGCAGAATTCAGAGCCATTAAGAAGACATGTAACAAAATCAATACCTAGTGCTAACTCCAGATACAGTGCCTGACATTCACGTAAACAACTGTGATTTCAAACACCGAATATCATCTCCATCTATACCACACCGGCTGAGAACCAATTCCTTGAAATATTGATAAGGCATTACATAACACAATCCAAAAAAAAAAAAGATTCCAGATCTTGTTTTTTTTTTTTTCTTGAGGCATCTGCATCAACAAGACATGTTTACTAATATTAATATTTCCATAAAATAAGCACTTCCTAAGTTTCTTCTTGGAATTTATAGGCAACATTAACTTTACACACAATAAAAAAGATGAACTGACAGTCTGTAAATGTACTCTCTCTCTCTCTCTCTCTCTCTCTCTCTCTCTCTCTCTCTCTCAATAATTATCTTGGCAATTTATATTTCAGGGTCTTTGGTGAAAGTTGACATTTTCAGTGGTCTTGCACAGACAGTAAAACAGATTGGGTCTGATTTAATTACTTTGAAAAGCCTTCATTATAATTTGAACCTATCATTCCATAATATATCAGTATGTATGTTGCAGGCACTGGCAGTGACAAGAAAAAAAACTTTTGTCTGGTTAATTTCAGTAAGAGTTGGCAAATGCTTTAAACATGGCTATGTGCTGTTGTACTACGTTTAATTAGAGGCTTTTTATTGTGATTTTTGCTGCTCTTCGATAAAGCAACACTGAATGTATTAGGCTAGCACCAACATTTTAAACCCATGAAAATATTGTTGTTGGTACTTAGTTTGGTTATGGCACACACTTAATTGTTGCCTTGCTTATAGCCACATCAATCTTTCAATTAAAATAATTTTTGGAGAAGGTTTCCAAAAATAAATTAAATTGATATAATTCAGGTTTAAAAAGACTTACAATCAAAGACTTAATTAATTTTGAACTTCGAAAGCACAGACTTTGTATTACTTGCTTCATTTAAAGATTATTAACAAAAATACACCAGACTGAAGAAGAAAACCAATATCCAAAAGATGTGTCTTAGTAATCTTGCTTTTACCCATTATCCTATGGCTATAAAATTGACATAATTATGCCCGATGGACAGGGTGTTAAATCGAGAGATCAAATATCATGCATGTTAACAGGGCAACATGAATTCATACTTACTTAAACTAAAAACAAACTTGGTGGGTTTCCCGGTTGTACATTACATATCGGCGCTTTTGGATCAACCACCGATGGACTACTGTTACTGAGTCAGTGGCGCAGTTAAATCGATACCGGTGCATTTTGATTATTTCATGAAAAAAAAGCCTCTGAGTAGCGATTGATTTGTTGACGCATTTTATCAATTGATCTGTATTTCCAATTCTTACCTCTCAAATAGCCTTTTTCGTCATCACGATCATATGTTTACAGGTATCTTGTTCACACAGATAATTTTGTATCAAGGAGTATGATTGGCTAAAAACTTATTTTAGGTAATTTGTACACCATCGTATTCGTCTATCAATAAAATTGCACATTATTCCCTTGGGGAAAGGTGCTCCTGACATTCAGCCATCATTGTCATAAGTCAAGTTTTCTCGTTTATTTCGTGTTCGTATATAGAAAACAAATATAGGCAAATGCCCTTCCTTGAATTATGTGTCACCATTTAATTTAGCTGTCTGTACCAGTAAGTGTATTTTGCTTGGCCCATATTTTTTAGATACAATTAATAAATGTATTGGCTTCTCAATTCAAAATTAATTTTAATATTTTAACAGAATTACACCTTTACCATAAAATACCCACCATTGAATTTCTAGATCTTTGAAAAAACTTTATATAGTTTTGTTAACGTTTTCCTTGGGGTTTATTAAACTCCACCCCTCACCATAGTCCGAAATACAGTGAAACCTGTTTTAAAAGGCCACCTTGGGGAAATTTGAAAAGTGGCCACTTAAGACAGGTGGCCTTTAATTTCAGTTTGCACACAACATCATGTTAATCAATGTATAAACACAAATGCATCAAAAGACATGTTTTATAATAATTACATATTTATTTACGTATGTAATTTCACATGTTTTAATGAACTTAATTTTTTACACCTTTGTATAAAGTTTTAGGGCTTTTTATGTAATAATGGTCCTGTGATATTTATTCTACAAGATGTCGCGTCATTGAACAGTTGAACCACCCCCAACAAAATTTGTTTATATCCTCATTCCCCGTTACATTAGATGGTGCTTCAGGACTTTCAATTGTTTTTATAATTTTTTTAGATATGTGTACTCAATTTTATTTTTAAAATGTTGTTAATTTGAGTTTTTCAAACTTGAAACGTTTCCGCTATTTAAACACATATAAGGTACATGATAATTATTTTATTACCCAAGCGATTCCATGTTTTCATAACAATCAAAATGATCGGGATCCGTAATCAGCTAACTTGGGTGAAATATCACATGACAAAATTGTCAGTAATGGACAAAATAGCCGCTAAATACAGTGCAATTACGTGATCGGTTAGTACATTGGGTGGCCACTGGCCGCGTTACGTGAGTGGCCGCTTATTCCAGGGCAAATATATAAGGAAACATGTCGGGGGAAACAAAAAGTGGACGCTGATCGGAGGTGGCCGCTGATTTCAAGTGGCCGCTAAGACAGTTTTGACTGTATCTGACGTTTTCCTGGCATGTAAAATATCAAAATCATTAAAAAGGCCAGGAAAACGTCAGATAATTCAAATTACCCTCACCAACAATCTTTAGTAGTATAATTGTACTGGTAATGTGAAACCGAAATATTGATTAGGGTGAATGTGGAAGTAAAGTATACTAAAAAGGCCTATACAGATAAAAATGATTGGACACAATAATGTGTATTATTAAACCTTTGCTTTTCTTTCTGAGGTAAATATCATTTTCAATTGGATACCATGGTATCAACATGTATTTTTCGATGCAAATCTAATACATGTACATGTAATCATGATAGCAATCCTCAAGGCATAAGGCTTTACATGATGGAGGCTATAAAATATGAAAAGCATAATGAAGAAAAGTGATTGACTGTTTGTACATTCAACGTAAAAAAAAATTTCAGATTTGAAAATAGCTTTCAGTTTGTTTTCAATATTTGAAATGTTAATAAATTCTAATTCTGGTATTTTTAACATAAACAACATAAGGCATTGTTGTATAAAAATGCATTTACTTGTATAATGTATAACACAATCAATAAACAGAAGAGATGTTCTAAATTCAAATAAAATCTCAGCTTCAGAATTTGTGTTAGGAATGGCTTTGCTGGATTAATTCATATATGTATCTTAGGGTTCTGTGGACATAAGTCAACATTCAAATATATAAACAGCAGAATACATATTTTCATTTTAAAAGTTTTCTAGTATAGCACTGAAGGAAAAAATGGCTGGCTTCGTTCATAATTTCTGTTGATCCCGCCAACATTCTTGCATATCGAGTCGATAAATATCACAAATTTACAGTACATGAACTTGCGTCCTATGTCGGGAGACTTGCACATATGCATTCTCGATGAAAAAAAAGGCGTTAAGATGAAAACATGATTAGCCATTGTAAATGTGCTCACTGTTGTTCTGTATTACTAAAAGTCTATTATTGTGCTGCACTTCTCTTTGATAATGCTGCTGCCAGGTCATTTCGGAGTGCATCTTGTTTCTTCATGTCTCCAAGGGGAATGAATGAGCGTAGGCCATAGACTATGTCTCGGGTTTTACCAAAGTAAATCTCATTCAATGTGTTCCTAATTTTGTTTTCCATATCCTGCAATAAAATTATTTCATAAGAATATATTAATGAGAATTATAGGTCATTATCTAATTCAAAAGATGTTTTCACAGCCTCAGTTAACCCCTGCTGTGATTAGTTACTCGGGACTCTCTTATATTTAGAGGTTATAAATATATAGATATATAAATATATCTCCCTGATTTCTCAAATTTCTCCCTATTTTTCTGTGAGGGAGAAGTGGTCTCTCTAAAATTTTGGCCTAGGTTGGTCCCTGGTAAATATAACTTCTTATTAAGGATTTATTGTAAACATGTAGAATCTCTTTGAAAAATCATTTTATTAAAAACATTAACCTGTCATAAGTACAAAAGCATACGGGTAGACATAATCAAACAAGGGAAGCATACATGTACTTGTAGTTACAACAAACTGTATACAAGATCTCACCTCCACCATTTTGCCGATATTGACGATGTGGGGGGAGGCGTCACTGACTGTCGCATCCTGCTCCACCTGGCGGGTCAAACTCCCTCCCAGGTTCATCACACCTGAGGCATCCTTGCTGGTCTGTAGCCATAACATTACCGTGGAGGTCAACTTATAGTGGGCACTTCGTCCACTGGATTTCTCCTGAAAGGCATTTAGGTCATTCCATAGTCAATTTCAACAAAAAAACCCAATTGTTTATATCTTGCAAAGTGGTACTAAAGTTCATTATGATTCATATGGATGTAAAGGGCAGTAATTCTGTCGGTGCTTATTAAAGATCTTTGAATTGATGCTGGGACTTACCTGAACTTCCACAACATGAATTGAGTCCCAGCAGCCCTTAATTTTCTTAGATCCATCTCCTGCCTTTTTTATTAATATAACTCCAGCAAATCCATGGTCTAAATCCCATAAGTATACAGAGGAAACTCCTCCTTCAAAGTACCTATCAAAAAGAGGATAAATCACTATCCTTTAGTATGTGCAGTTCTTGAAGCCAATGAGGAAATCCAACTTTATTTAATTGAAAAAAGTGATTAAAGCTCACAACTGGAGGGTTTTTTAAAATTCCAAATATCAAACTAAAAGAATTAAACTATATCTTCCAAGCTCATTAGGTGTATATACAAAGGTTATATTTCTTTTTTTTTTTGGTTCAGCAATGTAACAACCTTGAAACATCTCCCAGCATTTAAATCTTCTATGCACAAATTTATGACTTCCTTAAAAGATTCTTTTCATTTAAGGATATACTAGCAAATAACAAAAGAAAATTCATCGCTACTGTTGTCATTCTATTTTAACTTGTTCGGTGTAAAATGTACCTTTTACAATATATTCATATACATATTGATATTTTTTCTAAAAACAAAAACTACTAAATAGTCTTAATTTCAAGCAAAAAAATCTTGTGACATTTTCTTGCCTTTGAGTAGACTGACCCTTGACCTTTGACCTTCTGACCTCAAAATCAATAGTCTATAATATAGGTTGTCTATTCCTTCAAAGTAACAGTGTACCAAGTTCAATGTCTGTTCATGCAGCAAAAAGTACAATCTAACAGACTGACATGTGCAAAACAATATACTAGTATCTCCTTTTTTCTTCTTCTTTTTTAAACCATAGTAAAACTAACATTTCTCTGTACTGATCAAAGGCAGTATTGGCATCAATCTCCAGTTTTCTCAGTCTATCTGAAGGCAAGGTTCCATCATCCAAGGGAGGATCATAGGTATTGCTCCAGGGAGATCTAAAATAAACAATTGTTAAAGCTGAGATATGTTTAAATGGGTCATTTTCAAAAATTTATACATATACACTAATACAGCCTTTGAGATTTTTTTAAATATGTGTATTAAAATCATCAAATGTTTGTTTTTTAATCTGTAATTCATACATGTATACCCGGTACTTAATTCTACAGCAGCTGGGTTTATAATATTTATCATTATCTGTAATTGTTTACATAAAGATAAATTTTTGCGCTTGTTCTTGAGGATTTTTTACACTACCTGTATGAGTCTCCATCTCTGTTGTAATCACATAATAAATAATCTTTCCCAAGTTGTTTGTCTCTGGCAATTTTCAGGGGTTGGTCAACAGATGAAAGCAAATCTTCACAGAGAGTGGGAACCTGATGAAAGTAAAACTTAATCCATCACCAAAGGTCTATTCATTCAAATTTGTAATGGATTTTTAATAAACAAGTTTCTCAAGTTTATGAATTCATTCTAAACAAATACACCTCCTTTATATTATATTTTATAAGGTCAAAACCATTTTTTTTCTGTCATAAACATTTTATTAGTTGCAAAGATGTAATTTGTAAGTAAATGCTCAGGCACTATAAAACAAACCATTTTAAGTAAGTGTTCATGAAGGTGTAAGCACACATTTGAGATGAGAAACTTTAAATATAGGAACTTACAAGATCAATTAAATCCGTCAAATTCTTTTCTATCTGTTGAGGTGGAAGTCTTCTCATTAAATCTAAAGCGCAATCCAGCTGTTGGTCAGACTACAATTGAAATAAAAGACATAAAGCTGATCAGTTTACAACTCGTACCTCTGTTATCAGTCAAGCCTGACCAATAGGGTATAATTCTATTAGTCTAGTGTGCCATTTGATTTGCTCTATGGCATTTTAACTCAATCTACCTCTAGCAATATTTAAGTGAGTAAGTGAGGTCTAAATTTGGTCATCAGATTCCAAAAATATCTACAGAGGAGTGCATGATGTGCATTTAAAAAAGATAAAGGGGGCTACCCAAATGGAAGTACCAGGGTATTAATATATTTACCCATCCCTTCAGACTGATTGAGGCAGATATCAATGAGAGTCTATTCACCAAGATGTTTAGCCATGTTGGACTGGGAGGCATTACACAATTTCATGTGGTATTACTTTTGCTGTGACAACTGATCACAAAAAATTAAAAAAATTACAATTATGTCTCTTCTTTCTATTTTACCAGTAACCAGCCAACAACAATAAGCTGGCAACTATGGCACTGTTAGGTATATCAAAAGTAATTTTTTAAAAATCAATTATTGACAACACTTTCCATACAAGTACTTCAGATGATATATACACATAAAAATAAAATCTTGAAGTGGTTTTAAAAAAAAGCAGCTTATCTTCGTAATTAAATGCTAGAATTAGGAAGAGTTGACATATATAGTCCAAGAAAGATATTTAAAAAGGGCAGAGCCCTCTCATGGGCCCTTTGGGCAAGTGAGAGCGAAGCTCTCCCTGTAGATAACATAACCTGGGGGTATGTGAGAATATTAAAAATACCACATAAATATCATAAACTTTAAAATACATGACCGTTGGTTTAAAAATTATTGAGATTTTAACATGCTAAATATTTACAAAAGAATTTTTGTATCAACATAATGGTTTTTAACTGTGTAACTCTGTCAAATTATCATGACCAAATATGGGCATAAATGAAGACCAATACAGGAAATGAAACTATAAAACACCCCCAACATACTCTGTAAGAGACTTCATGGAGTAAGCACAAACAGTACCACATGGGAATTTTTTATCCTTTTAAGAAATGTGAATTCATTGTTTGATTTCTTGGTAATTTTTTCTCTGTTTTCATTATCTATAGTGAAAAAGGGCGTTTAAAATATGTCAGTGCAAACCACCCCAAAACTCTTTTCTAACATTCAATCCCCATAAAAAATAATTTTTACGCAAACAGCAAATAGATTATTGATCATAAAATTCTAAATATATCGAAAGATAGTAATGCAAAGAAAAACAAACCATGTTTGTTCCTGTTGAGGCTGGACAAGTTAAAGTTCAGGAAGAAATCAATTTGAGATCTTCGCCAACTTCCGGAATGGAGGTTGGAATGCTATATCGATCAGTATCCAATGAAATGAATTGTTTCACAGAATATGTGATAGTTATTTCCCGCCTTGAGTTAAATTTTCAATTCTGATATTCATGTTGTCATAAATACGAATCGGACACGACGGAAAAAACACGATTTTATACATTATATAACTATATTATGTTATTCAATATACAAATTACTATTTGTCAGCGAAAGAGATATTTTCCATTGTCCTAAAGGTGATGTTCAAAGTATAAGTCACGTGATTTCCGGTTTAGATTTGTAAACATGGAGGAACTGAGTAAGGAGTGAGGATTGTGGTTTGAATCGAGCTCATTACTTGACCTATTTAGCTTCGATATACAAGTATGTTGTTATAGCGTTGTACTTTAAGTGTATATCTTTATTTAATCAAGACATATTGTGTTAAAACAATCCGAAAGTTACAACGGTAGCAATGAATCTGTTCGGATAATTCAGTGTATCATGTTGAACATGAAAAATTTTGGTTCAACAAAACCAACTAAACAAATAATTGGATAAATCCAAATTATCAATTGAATTCGATACTTTTTAATCGTGTTATGATTGATTGACTTTGATTGTCTATTAATTTAAATAATTAGCATGACCCAACTGTTCAAGTATATGAAGGTGCAGGGTGTGGTAGAACATTTGTGTATTAAAAATCTTTTAGGTGTATTTGTGATTTGTAACAGAATTCCTAAATCCTTGTTGGGTGGTTTGGGTTTTTTTTTAGAATAGGTTCATATTTTTTCTCATTCATAAAATGTTTCCATTAAGTTTAAGATGATTTGGATGGTATAATATATCTAAGAAAAAGGTATTGACAATATTCTCACCATTTAGCTCTACATGCATCTTGCCACACATGTTCATGCTAGCTACCTTCAAAGCCTGAATGAAGCACCAAAAAAGCATTTTATTGTTTATATTTACATCTGTCTATGACTCATTTAATCAGTTATCCTTAAAATATGAGTAAAAATACATAAATCATTATCATTTCAATTAAAACGCAACATATATGTGAAGGTTGCAATGGTAACTACAACCCTTTTTGGAAGTCGGAGGTCAGTCCGTGCATGTCCTTGGAGTTTGTGCTCTCAATGTAGCTTTAGGTTCGATCGATTAAGAAATAATCCATGCATAAACTGTTTCACATAATTGTATAACATAGGTAGAAATTAAATTAATTCTTGGTTAAATGCTTAATAATTATTCATACTTTGGTTATAAATGTACATAATTATTCATCCTTGTGGAAATAAGTTGTGTGAAACACAGAGGCTGAAGTTTCATTATTTTTAAATAATTATGTATATTTAAAGTTTTATGATTAATAATTTCTTAGAAATATAACTTGACTTGCAGATTTGATGATTGTTTGCATGATATTTTGGGAGTTTGTTAATGTAAGCGTAAAGGTGTGGTTGGCTAAATAATAACTATTCAGTATTCCATGAATCTGCTACCTCAAAAAATATATACATGTAAAATGTTCATTTTGAGATCAAATGGTTTGAGGGTATTATACAAGAACAATTCAAACACAATATTCAAATTCAATAGCATGCTTTGCAACTGTACATATAATTGGGAGACAAAAAGACATGTTCAACAAGCATGTTTTAACATCTTATTAAAAAAGAATGTACAAAATATAAGGAAAACTGAAACATTTTGACAAAAGTAAATTTTCATAAAAGAATTACAGTCAACTCGTACCCAAACTGACTCGTACCCAAACAGACTCGTAATCAAATAGTCCGGTCATACCCAAAACTCTGTGGTCCACTCGTACCCAAACATTTAATTATGACTTCACTAGTCGACTCTTACCCACAGAAATTTTATACGCATAACATTACGAATTTTGTATGTAAATTTACAGTAATTCTTTCACAGGTATCACTGTGTGTAACGTTATTTTTTTGGTAATTGACTTGTTTATTATTATGCCTGCCTTCAAAGAGTGACTGTGAGAAGAATTTATAAATTTTGAAATACAATGTATAATTAATCAGTCTTTTAAGATAAGATTGCATGTAAACAGAAATTGTCTATCAAACGTTGATATAGGAAACTCTTTGGCAAACTTAAAGTATAGACGACATTAAACTTTTTTTGAAGATATCCAAAATTCTACATTCAATTATCTCATAAATTCTAAATTAATTGTACCTGGTAATCATATCAAAACTTGAGCTAATCAGCTCATCTTTTATATTTACAATCCAAATATCATTGTTTACAACCATATTTTCGTCATGCACATTCTTAAAAAATACAATTATTATAGTAGTTTTGATTTTTGACAAGTATGTATTTAAAATTAATTTCATTTTCTTATTATAATAATATCGATGTATTGTTTGTGGGTACGAGTCGACTAGTGAAGTCGTAATCAAATGTTTGGGTACGAGTGGACCACAGAGTTTTTGGTACGACCAGACCATTTGATTACGAGTATGTTTGGGTACGAGTCAGTTTGGGTACCACTTCACTTGATTCCTAAAATATTAATGTATTCAGTCCATATTTTTTTTTAATCCTTTAAAGTTATACACATGTATGCATAAAAAGTACATGTAGTTATAATTAAGATGCAAAAAGTAGATTGCAGGAGAAATGTATGTGGTTTATCCAGCATGACCTATTAATTCCATAGAGTTTTCTAGCAACAGTTTGACAGCTGCACAGTATGCTTTGTCAGCAAATTTCTTGATGTGCAGCTTATAATTAAGTTTGTGCCTTCTACATAACAGGTTTTTGGGGCCATTTCATTTAACTACCCTCACAAGATCTCTTAAGTAATAAAAATCAATACTGCTACTTTCGCTCGCTGCAACATTATTTCTTCATCATCATTTCGCAGACAAACATCTTGCCAAAATGCCAATACAAGAGACAGAGGATCATGATGCAGTGCGGATGAAGGTGGGGTACAATGGGTAAGTGCTCAGACCTATTATAGTGCTGTAGGACAAAATTTGGTGCTGTCTGGGTTTTTATTTACCAAGTTATTGTCAGGTACACAATGCAAAAGTATTTTCTTTGAGTTAAATCTTTTTTGTGTAAATCAGATATTTACTGAGACTTTCAAATCTTTTGTTTTAAAATTGCATTTTTAAAGGGACCTAGACATGATTTCGGATGAAAATCTTATTTTTGATTTTTAAGTATAAAATAGTTTACTTGTGTATTTTGAATGATTTACCAAAATTTGAATGTTAGAAGTCATGTTACAAGCGAGATACAGAGGAAAGAAGTCATTGTTATGTAAACAAAGCTCGAGCCTTATATTTGTTTACAAATAATGTAAAGTAAAGAAATTACCATTTCTTTGACAAAATAACTTGTGGAAACAGGATAAACTCATTCAATGTGTTCATAAATAATTTTATTAACAACAAAAAGCAACATAAGATTGAAACTTATACCAATACAACACATATGTAAATAATAACAGGACTCGGACTTTGTTTACAAAACAAAGAATTCTCACCTCTGTAACTCGCTTGTAACTCGATATTTGACTTTCAAATTTTGACAAAGCATTAAAAATATCCATATTGATCATTCAGAATTTCATTGATCATTCTAGAATTTCTAGATATTAAAGTTGGAAAAATAAATTTTAAAAAATTTGAGCTCAAATCGTGTCTAAGTCCCTTTAAAGTGAATGGTTTTTGTGCAACTGCTGCAAAATGGCAGTTGCTTGTGTGATTTTGCTCTCTCTTGTTTTAACTTATTTTTATCCCAACTTGGAATTTTTCTTCTTGCCAAAATAAAAAAAAAGATTTGTTCTGTGTATTTATGTATTTATTCTAAATTCATTGTGGTACATGTTCTTTGCTGTGCATAACTTGGTTCAACTTTTTTGATTGAATGGAATATTTTTATTATAGCTAATGTAAATGAATTAATGGCAGGGTCCCTTGTATTATTTTAAATGATTTTAAAATATAGATAAAAATATGTTAATATAGTCATGCAAAGAGGAATTTTATTTTTCAGTATAAACTATTAACAAATTTATTATGATATTTGTAGGGACATACTCATAACAAGCATAGGTCCAGAAATATCCTATGAAGATTTCTGTTCTGAGATAAAGGACATTTGTAAATTTGATGATCAACAGCTTTTCACAGTCAAGTGGCTTGATGAGGAAGGTTTGTCAATTTCGGAGGAAAAAAAATTTAAAGTTGAATGTCTAAAAAATATTTGATGTGTCTTAAGAATCCTCATCTGAATGACAATTAAATCCTGCTTTATGAATGCAAGGTGACTTTTTGATACAGGTGACCCCTGCACGATATCCTCGCAGACAGAGCTGAACGAGGCCATTCGTCTGTATGATCTGAACAAAGACTCCGAACTGACCCTCCATGGTATGTTTAGTATTGACATCTGTCAACTTTTTCATTCACCCTATGTGTATTTATACTTGTGGATATAAGATTCTGAACACAGTTTGTTTCTTTCTTTCCTTCAGTTTTTCCAAATGTGCCGGACCGTCCTGGAATGCCTTGTCGAGGAGAAGATCGTAAGACTGGATTTCCTGAGATCTAGTTTACATGCATGTTCCAGTGGATCTTTACAGGTTATGTACACTGATTGGTTTCTTATATCTGTAGGTAACATGTACAGGAAAGGTGCAAGAAGATGGAGAAAGTTGTACAGGATCAATGGACACCTCTTTCAAGCCAAACGTTTCTCAAAGGTAAATACCGGTACATGTTTAGTTACCATGACAGATGAAAATGACTTGTTGCCTCATTTAAGTCTGCCATGATTAAAAGATATTTACTGTTGACATGCTTGTATGACAGAGTACTTTCATCTTTTGCAGAAAGCTTTCTGCTCCTTCTGCTCGGACAGAATCTGGGGTCTCGGCCGACAGGGGTTCAAGTGTATTCAGTGTAAGATTGCTGTCCACAAGAGGTGTCACAAATTCCTAAAAGTGGTCTGTGGAGCCCCAGTCATTGTAAGATCCTCACAACCTATGTGACACTTCAATACATTTAAAAAAATGAAAAGCATTAGAATTAATGTCCTTCTTTTAGCAGTTTGATTTCATTTGCTAATGGATTTGATTTTTGTAGCATAAGAAGCTGTAGATTTTATTTGTCTTTGATACAACTTTCAGACTGGAGCTAAGCCAGAGCCAAGAGATGATGTTAAACCTTCAATACCAGATCTGAGGGACATGTCCTTAAAGGAATCCAACGGACATCCAAAATGTATGTATGAATTTGTGTCCAAAACATACATTTTTATCAGGGGTGTAGATTTAATTTCTCTGTGTAAATTGCCATCTGACATTTGGAAGCTACCATATTACAGATATCTGAAATGAGCAATGTAGCAAAAAATTCATTCTGTTTAGTTTCAGAGAATGGAACCTCAATAGAAATAGGAGGAAAAGAGGTATTTATTATTTTAATATGAAAAATACTAGATAAAAATATATATTCACAAACTATATTTACCAGGAGAAACTTACAATAAGGCCATAAAAAATTAATCTCTTGGTTCTCAGGCCAACATTTTCAAAAACAGATGCGGTCAGGCGGTGATAATTTTTTCTTTTTTTTCATAAAAAAAGGATGCAGTATTTTTCTTTTTATTTTAACAATGTGCAACTCTTATTCAAATCCAGAAAAAGGGATGTTTTAAAGCAAATAAAATGTTACCTTGCAATGAATGTATCGGATTTATTAGCTCAAACTAAATGAAATAAATAATTCATCATGTTCTTCAAGAAACACCACAACTACGAGGCTTGAGAAAGCCATGTGTTTAAGGTTCTCCGATCCTCAGCCTCAACTTTTTTTGTCATCATATATATGATATTTTTCTTTCAACCTTTATAAATAAAATTATTTAAAATAAAATTTTCAGAAGGTATCCATGCATTCCACAAAGCTATTGCATATTTGTCTGTGCTGGATATTATAATAATGAAATAAAGAAACAAGTTGAGTTTAAAAAAAAATATTCCAGTGCATCGCTGGCTCGAACTCTATACCTAGATTTTTATAAGTGGAAGAGCTCCGTGGATCCACTACGCCAAGCATGTAGTTGTGTTATAGATGGTTATACTAGCAGTAGAATACTTTATTAACATTGTCTGTATAAAAGTCAGATTTATGGTACGAATAAAAGAAATCCGGATAATTTAGAGTTATTGAACTTAGCTAAGGATCGGAGATCGTTAAGCATAATGGGATATTTAGTATAGTGCAAGCTGCAGGAACTCTCCTTCTACATGCATTTCAGGTTAAATGACGTTCTTCATCATAAACCAAAACTAAAATCGTTGCCGTCGCGATCATAACTAAACACAGCATCTTGTAACTAGATTCGGCGGCCATTTGCAATTGCTATACTTAAATCTGAATCATCGCGATGTTTGCAATTATGTTCTATATTAAGTCAAGCGTTTTACTGTCTTTAGTATCTTAAGTGCGGTCCTAAATCCGAATTTTTTTTCCCGGAATAAGCAAGCGCACTATCGAAATTTTATTTTATTCATTTATTGATAAAAATGGGCAATGCGAAATGTGAAATCAGATGCCCGCAGGCCTGAGAACCAAGGAATTAATTTTTGATGGCCAAAGTTGTTTATTTTTATTTAGCTTAATAAGAGATCTGGGGTCTTTTAAATACAGCAAAACTCGTTTATAGTGAATTTCAAGGTACCATAAAAAAAACTTCGTTATAACCGTAACTCGTTATACTTTTATCGTCAATTCATAAGAAATCTTGTAGCAAATTCATTATAAAATGGTCAGCTGAAAGTACAACAAACTATGGTAAGTTAAATAAAAATCAGTATTAACACCATTTACAAAATATATTAATATA
Source organism: Magallana hongkongensis (assembly GCA_016163765.1). Lineage (NCBI taxonomy): Eukaryota > Metazoa > Mollusca > Bivalvia > Ostreida > Ostreidae > Magallana > Magallana hongkongensis. The sequence continues at coordinate 50,530,022 of WFKH01010931.1, forward strand.
AACCTTTTCATTTAATTTTTTAAGGCGTCGAGCTAATGCTTGGCAGCCTTCTAGCGATCGTCTGGATTGGCAATCGTCCAAACTCTCACATTCTGCACCGCCTTTTTAAGGCGCATAAGAAATAAGTTCCTTTAAGTATTAAAAGTATTACAAGATTTTTATTCCATTTATTCAACTAAATTGTGTACAAAAACCCAACTTTGCCTCTCTGGTTATTGACAACTCATTGCATAAGTATAAATTTGCTTAATCAAGAAATGGCGGATGAATACAATAAGGTGTAAAAATTCACTAAATATTAGTTTAGCTTATCGCTTACATTTTAAATGGAGACCGTGCCCGATGAAAAATAAAAATTGATATGTAAATTTATTTGTTATCGGGCACGGTCTCCAAAATAAATGTAAGCGATAAACGTATCTAGTGATTTTGTTGCAATAAATAAACACGATAATGCAGTTGGTTTGGTCGAGCATTTTAGATAGCACGTGGTGTGGATTTGTTTGTAAACAACCATACCATATGATTGAACTAATTAAAAGTATGTTTTATAATTATAATTAGGGACACACTGTTAATGTATTCAAATTATGAACCTGTGAACATTGTTCAAAGACTGTTTAAAGCAGAAAGAAAATTATTTATTTTTGAACTTTGAAATTTCTTCGAGTTTTGTTACCATGATGAGTTATTGTATTATAAACGTATCACTAGGTTACCTATTTTATAAGGAAATATACTGATTTTTGTTTTTAAAGCAGCACAAAAACATAATTAATTTACTTTTTTATTCTAACATTATTTGATATACGACTATTAGTACAGAAATTCAAATAATTATTATTGACCATATCTATATATAAAAGATAATGTCAGCTCGACGCCTTTGTGGCCGTTCCGGCCTTTGATTTTTTTATTTACTGTATTTATTTGAATTTGAAAATTTAAAATATGCATCTTAAAATTTCATGTATCTTCAATGAAATTTGTAGTGGAAAAAATTCTTTATATGAATGATAAAAAACGTTCAAATTTTGCCAGCGGGTGTTAAAATTACTTTGTTATAGCAGTAAATTTGTTATAGCCGTGTTCGTTATATAAGGCAACTTTCTATAGGTTTATAAAAGAATTTTGCCGGGACATGAATTAAAATTCGTTATAGTCGTAAATTTGCTATATCCGTGTTCGTTATTTTCGAGTTTTGCTGTAGATGGAATATCTTTAATAATGAACATCAAAACTACAAGAAAGCATGTATTATCCTGTAGTCTGCCATATTTATAAGTAATTGTAAAGATCTCTCAAAGAACAAGGCTGCAGACAAACCGCCTTATTGTGACCGTTTCCCTGATACTTTGATACACATTTATTGTACATGAGCATTTATTGACCCACAGTTGACTGAGGAGAGTGAAGTTGACACTGAGGTAAATCCAGACATTTGTATTCCCACTGGTGTATGTTGTCTGAATGAATGGAAACTGATATTGAGCATTATAGATTTAGTCTGCCGCTGTATGTCATGTGTGTAAAACTGAGAAGAGCTATGCCATTTATGATGCTTCAGAAAATGGAACGATTTGCATTGGTTTTGCCAGATCTTATAAAATTTACTGGTTTTCTTTGTGTGCTTGTCTTCAAGAATTCTATTGTGTGTGCTATTATGCATGGGATATTTGAAAAGTCATGTGATTTGGATGTACATGTATTTACAGCCACAATAGTACTTCATGATAAAGTGGCCATTTCCATTATCTTATCTCATAAGAATCAGTTGATATTTTTGTATAAAGGATACTAATTTTTTTTTCCCATGCCCATTAGTCTTATACTGTTCTGTCTATACCAGAAGTGCATATTTCATCACTAATTGTTATCTATTTTGGAATGTGGAAATATATATTTGTGCTTTAATGGAAATAAACCCCTGTTGTTCCAATTTCCCAGAGGGAAGGTAAAAAGAAAAACATTTTTAGGATGTTAATAGGTTTTTATAAATAAAAATTAAAGGAAGTCAACAAGGAAACAATTGTAATCTTCGGTAATTTTGAAACTTGCTGGAAGGAAATTTTGATATTTGAAGTAGGTTAAGCTGCTTTTAGGTTAAGAAAGAATCAATTATTTAATGACTGATGGAATAAATTTCAGTTCATAATTTTTATCAATGAGAGAATCTTCAGTTAGAAATTAACCTACACTTAATCTGGATTTATACCATTTTAGAAGAGTGAAGTGTTTGATCTTTAACAAATTAAACTTTTTTCAGACTTAGATTCAGTTTCTTGGCTTCTATGCTAATTATCAAAATATGTTAAATTTTTTATTAATGACACAAAGTAATACAAATACAAGTAAGCTTTTGTTTTTGTAATTGCTGCAAAATTAGAATTTGTTTCAATTTAACTGTGCTCTCAATGATTTTACTTCTATACTTATCTTTTCCCCACCATTATTGCTACACACACTTCATTACACTGTGTTGTTTCCACTCTCAAGAGTTTTAGAGACTGAGAAAAACAAAGAGCTTTAGTGACTGAAGAAAACAAAAGTGCCACAAACATATGAATTTTGTGCTAAACAATGTTGTAATTCTGTTGTCTTATCGCATCTACTCTCAGCTTTTCTTCAGTCTTAAAATTGTGGTTCATTTCCTAAATTGTTCTTTAATCACATATTTTCTTCTCTACCTTCTGTAAATGTTAATTTCTGCCCTAAAGGATTGGACTTACCGGCACTCTAAATCTTTGCTTTGTGAATCACTCCTAGGTTAAATGTCTTTTTTTAATACATGTGTATGTTGAATTATTTGTTGAAATGATGTTGAACTTATGATAAAAATTAACCTTAATATTTACTTCTTATTCCGGTATGCAGTAATTAATTAATGTACATATGTAAGGTAGTGTAATGTGTGTATGTTATTTTCATCCACAATCAGGCCCAACCAGCTGTTCAGGTAAAAGTAACTGTTCTAAAAGTGATATTGATGCTACAGTGGCAACTGCATCCTCACTGTCACCATGCTCTGTGTCGATCCAGAAAATATCATATCTGTTGCTTGCCATCAATTTCCATTGAACATTCACATTTCTATTCAATATTTGATGTACTGCAGTGTTGATGATTTTTATTTTTTTTTTGCTTTTATATTAAAAAAAATCTCCACTGTGCTAAATAATAACACTCTATTTTTGTTTTTTGTCTCTATTGTTTCTATTTTAAAAGAGAAGTTTTGAATTTAAATTCACAACTGTACAACCTGGATTTAAAGAGAATTATTTCTGTTCCATGCCTAAGTTTTTTTTGGATTTGTGTGAAATGTGTTTGCATTTGTGTTTTTCATTTTAAATTCATTTTACATGTACATTCCATATATAAACAATAAGGTTGTAAGGATTAACGTCTAAATGCACATGTTTGCAAATTCAAGTTGTCTTATTGAATATAGAGTGATAGTTTTTTTCAGCCAAAACTCCCAATTCTCTGTCAAAACTCTGATTCATAACAATAACAGCTTCTCATGATAGATTCCTTAATCCATGCAATAATCTTTTAAAAACAAAGCATGTTTTCTTTTCATGCAGAATTTTTTGCACAGATATTAAATCCCTCCTCTTTATAAACTATTTACTAAATATCTAATACAGATCGTTGTGAAAACCCTTGACCATTCTTTTGATCACTTGCTGACCATGGACCAACTTGCTAACTTTCCTTGGTTTCATAAATATTCATTACATGTACTGAGTTACTCTAAATCCACCAAGAATAGGTCAATCTTACAAGGTTCAAGAGGTATGAAAATGAAAGTCATGTTCGAAAATTATGTTACTGTGTATGAGAATGCATTAGTGGTAAAATTTCTGTCACAAAATTTGGAAGGAGTCAGTCAGAGTAGGGCAAGAATCATTCATAAAACTAAGGAATTTTTTCAGTGGGAATATGCAAGACTGATCGTGGGTTTTGGAAGATGAACATTGAAAAGAAAAAACTTTAACATAGAGAAAAACTCAATGAAAAGAATGCATGTTAAAATGCATTCATGCTTGAAATTTCCAAACCAAACCTAAGGTGTCCATCATTCCATCGTCATGCATCACTGCTTTACCTGTTTTAGGTGCTCACGTGTTATTCAGAAAACGGATATTGGCTGGAGATATATTCATTATTATCCTCTGTAACCATTCATTGATGTCCCACAGTCAAAACTACACAATATGATAGCAGCATAAGTTTCATCAAATTTGAAACTGCACTGTATATATGTGATTTTATGAAGCACTTCGTTGAACAAGAACACCTTTTTCTAGAATTTTATTTATCAGATGTTTTAGAAAATTAAGTTTAATGAAGAAAACACCATATATATTACAAAACAGCACATACTCCATACACTTTTATTTATTTTCCTCTACAATGAATCTTTCTAATGCCTAAATCAAGAATAGTAACATTTTTAACATAATTTTAACAGGAGTCATTGCATTGTTTCAATACTTGCAAAAATCTGATGTTTGATTGCCCAGCCTTAACAGTAACTGATTAAAGTATTTTGCTTACAACAATTCCTGCATTTCAGACGTCCAATGGAACAGACTCTCAACAGGTGACACTGGATCAGTTTGAACTGCTGCGGGTCATAGGTCGCGGGAGTTACGCCAAAGTCCTGATGGTGGAGCAGAAACGTACCAAACGAGTCTACGCAATGAAAGTCATCAAAAAGGAGCTTGTAAATGAGGATGAGGTAGAGCACAGAATTAACAGCTCTAACAATGGGGTCATAATCGTGTGCAGTTCTTGACATCAGTATAAACTCATGTTATTAAATGTTTAATCCTTGTCATATTGTTAAGTCATCATAGTTTTATTTAATGGAGACTTGATCATTTTAGGATATAGACTGGGTGCAGACAGAGAAGCACGTGTTTGAGACAGCCACCAACTACCCCTTCCTTGTAGGGCTTCATTCTTGTTTCCAGACTCCTAGCAGGTACTTAAATAGTTTAAACTCAAGCAAGAATTGTACCTATAAAAGAGCACTGCAGAATGTAGACTTTCTAGATCTCATAACTATAATGCCATCTCTACTGCAAGAACAGCCACCCCTATTTATTATATGCTCTATATATGTGACCATGTGCTCTTTCTGATGTGTATCTGTCAGTGTTCAGTGAGGATTACATTTATGACTTTCTTTTTCCAGACTGTTCTTTGTGATTGAGTTTGTGAGTGGAGGAGACTTGATGTTTCACATGCAGAGACAGAGGAAGTTACATGAGGAGCATGCTCGCTTCTACTCTGCTGAAATCTGCCTGGCTCTCAATTTTCTCCATGAAAGAGGTTTTAAAACAAAGCAAACAGCTAGTAATGTAATGTGTTGTAGTGAATGTTATTTAGTTGAATATTAAATAAGGTTAAATACATAACAAGCTACCAAAGTTAGGTACCAAGTTGTATAAAGATATATCAACTTCTATTTTTAGGCTGTTTATCAAAATCGTCCAAGTTTTGTTTTATGTTCACAGGCATAGTGTACAGAGATCTGAAACTGGACAATGTCCTTCTGGACCACGAGGGTCACATCAAACTGACTGACTACGGCATGTGCAAGGTAAGAAACTGGTGTTGAGGTGTATAAATCTGGAGTCAATTCTATATATATAATGTTTCATGTGATTAGAGTGATATGATACTGAAATTTATTTTGAAGGCTTTAGTATTGTCTATAAAGAATGATTTCTTTTTTCGTCATGAAATCTCTTCTTTTTAGGGTCATTGCTAAATGTGTGTGAAAATAACACTCCTCAAAAACTTATCAAAGCATTTGTCAATTTATAGAACCAAAATATACAAAAAGCTTTATAAATATCATTTAAATATGGATAAATTACATTGACAAGTAAATATGTATCCAAACCTTCACCATAATGGTTTATTTGTATTAGAAACTTTCAATTTTATTTCATACTGTATTTTTGAAAACATGGAAGATTACCTAGTATTGATTTAAAGTACTTTTAGAGATTTTGACCCAAGGGTGGAAGGTTAAGGTAGTTTGTTGGGGGGAGCTTAACATGTACACTGTATGTTGTATATTTCATGATAAATAAAGGACGGATTGCGACCAGGTGACACAACATCAACATTTTGTGGGACGCCTAATTATATAGCTCCAGAAATTTTACAAGGACATGACTATGGTATGTTCTGTGTTGGCTTAGTGCCCTGTAGGTCTGGGCTTGGGTCAGTTCTCTCCCCTGGTAAAGGGGGACAACTCCTGGGTCCTTCCTACTGGATATAGTGGTAGGGGGTGATTAATATGGCTTTTTTCTGCCTGTTCCCATAGGAGGGCCTGTGGGCTGGAGACACCACCAGTACATTTTGTGGAACCCCTAATTATATAGCCCCAGAAATCCTCCGAGGGGAGGATTATGGTAAGCTTTTTACTAACATCTAACAATCATCCAGGGGCCCATTGAGGGGAAATGAATAACTATCATGATATAGCATTGAAACATATTTCAAAACATACAAAGAAACTGAGAAGAAAACAAGATTGCAATATTGTTTGCAGTTTTGGAAATATGGTTTTGGTATCATGGTAGTTTAATTCAAGTTTTTCCCCAATAGGGCACCCCCCTGGATTTTTCCTCTTTTCTTGCTTTTTGTAATGTGTTTTCTCACCTTAACAGGAAGGGCTATGGAGTGGAGACAAAACCAATACGTTTTGTGGAACTCCCAATTATATCGCCCCCGAGGTTCTCCGTGGAGAGGACTATGGTATTGTTAAGAAAACTCCGTGCTTTGGTCATGAAGTTGAACCAGATCATTATTCAAGTGGAATAGTGTTCTTTACTAATACATGTATTTAAACAATATTTTTATTCATTTAGAGTAAAGTGGATTTAGCATTTAAAAAGACAAAATGTAGCTCTTTCCTTTTTCCATCAATTTTCGAAATTTCTAAAATCAAGGACATTCCTATTTATTTGAAAACGATATAGACATTTGATATGAAATTTGACCAATAAAATCACATACCTTGAGATACCATGAGACTTGCAATAGTTTTAGATTGAAACTTGAAGAATGATCTGGGTCATTGCACCGCTTGTGGCATCGAGTTTGAACCATACCCCAATACAAGTCAGGCATGCAGTATTATAGAAAATGTAAAGATGGAAGAAATATCCATATTACAGAATTTATTTCATATGAATATCATGTAATGTATCAGAATAATGGGGTATTAGTTTTTTTTATTAACCACTAACAGATAATTTTTTTAAAAAAACAGTTCCAAATGACATTATATACATATATTTTATATATATGTATGAATATGTGTTTTAACTAAAAACTGGCATGGGCATACATTTAAATGTATATGAACAACTTTCTAAAATAAATTGGGTGGTAATTTTGGGAAATTTCTTAACCATATTAACACTATTTCTGAACTAAATATTGGAAAAGCAAGAAAAGCATGAATATTTATCACCAAGTGTTGTGATGCATGGGTCAGGGGTCATGGAATGAGTACATTAGTGTAATGTTCAGTAGAATGTTTGTGTTGTAGGGCAATTGTTCCTCTGTAGAGAGTCAACACCTCTTTATGAATGAATTTTATAAAGATAAATGTATTGAATACTGTTGAATTTATTGTAGATCTTTTTATTTTACAAATATACATGTACTTTGATATACAGATTTATAGTAACCAGTAAAAAGGATGAAAATATGCATTAAGAAAGTTCATTGCAGACATTGCTTCATTATTTGTATAAAGACATGTTATTAATTAAAGTATTGTTTGATGTGATCGAATTTGCTCACCGATGCATTGTGCTAGTTTGCTCAGAATTGCACAACCTATTGGAGATAAAGTTTTGAACACTAAGTACTCCAGTGATTTATTTGCATCTCCATTTCACAGAATGATGCAATCACCCAATTTAGTAGCTGCTAGACCACATTTCCAAATGTTATTTTCTGTGATTTATGTGTTTATATTTAGGCCTCATTCATATAATTGCATATTGCAATGCAAATTATTCAAGGTTCAATGAAATGAATGGAAATTCCCTTTTATTTTCACTACCAATGGCTAATGTACATTGCTATTTAATTTGTGTTAATAAAAGTTCAGCTCAAATTCATTTTGGATTTTGAAATCTGTTTGAGTTAATGAGTTGTTGCTAATTAGGGCAGTCGTTGCATCAAAATATGAGATTACAAATAAATGTCCAATATGCAAACTCATCAGTTTCATAATATGAATGAGGCAACATGCTTTTGTTTTACTTTAAATAATATTTATTATTAAGACAGTTCTATGTAAATCATTGTAAAATGATGTTTCATACCGTAAATCTGGAAATTTTTACGTTGATTAGTTTTTGCGAATCCAAGTCATAAAGCTATAGATTAATTTTTACATTTTAAATTTTTGCAAATTGTCATCGGCGATAAAAATAAAAAGAACTCAAATATTAAATGTCACACATATTAAATAATTTAAGATAGACATAATGCTGCCAGTCAATCGAAGATATCATTTGTGAGTGAAGCCCTTCTCCACATGCGGGTTATAGGGGGTAATTACCTGGTTATATAAACAGGTTTTTTAAATGAATACTACTTACGGACACCTGTTAATGTAGTAAGGAGTAGAGACCAGCCTTCGGCAAAATTTTTATTTAAATTTTAATTGTTGATTAATTTTTAGAAAAAAAAAATTTGCAAATGCAGAGCATGCGCAAGTTTGCTAAAAATTTATCTACGGCAAAAATTTCCAGATTTATGGTATGTAATATTGATTTATAGCTTTTCTTAGAATGTTTGCATTTGTATTGAAATATAAAACTATAATTCAAGTACATGTAGTACTAAAATAATATATTTCTTTTATATTTTGTAAAGGACCGGTAATTGAGAGTAAATTCACCTATGATCAATTTAAATCAACATGTCTAGAAGAGAAAAAAAAATCAAAACATATTTATGCATTGTGAGAAATATACAAACACTTTCGTTAATATGACTGTGACTCTGTCCTTGACACAGATTTCAGCGTGGACTGGTGGGCATTAGGGGTGCTCATGTTTGAGATGCTGGCAGGTCGGTCACCATTCGATGTGGTCGGTGGAGCAGAAAACCCAGACCAAAACTCAGAGGACTACTTATTCCAAAGTAAGTTGTTAAGGCTATATTATATGCCTGTGTTTATTGTAACCTTTATTTAGCATAAGCAGGAAAGTTATTAAGCTATTAATTGTAAATATGGCCCTTGAGGTTATTTACATTATTTATAATAGCATTTTTCATTATTATTCATCAAGGAAATGATCAACAAACATGTTTCTGTGAAAACATTTAAACTGTAGTAAAAAAAAAAAATACTCGTGTGTAATGTTTTAAATGCACCACTGAATAATCACTACAATGATCAGTCAATTAAAAGTGTTGCAGTTGTAGCAGTAAAGAAAAGTATAATCATGGAAATCTTTTTTTTTAAATTGAATTTCTTTTTTTTACTTCAGTCATCTTGGAGAAAACTATAAGAATACCCCGGTCGCTTTCAGTGAAGGCTGCATCCATCCTCAAAGGATTCCTCAACAAGGTACTCTGTCCTGTATCAATGTGACTGGAGAGATTTATGAAATATGTTCATTCTTCTTTGTTCTATGACTAAAAGCAACCCAGTTGTAAAGGGGAATTTTATTCAGAGGAGAATAAATTTATCATGAAGTGGTTTTTGTTGCATACAGGAAAAGTTGATCATTGTATGTTAAATGTTAAAGGGCAAAAAAAAAAAAAAATCTTCATTACACTCTTAGTTGTCATACCTTTATAGAAAATTAAGGAAAATTTGTTTTAGAAGAGAATATGTTTAAATTTTGTCAGTTGGGATGAAATATATATTGATCAGAGCAGTAACCTCATTTAACTACATGTATATTTGTTATATATATTAATTTTAAATAAATAAAATTTTGTACAGATTTTTCATGGATATTCATTATTCCTGTTTTGCTGTACCCTTTTCAGAAACATTTTATTAACACTACAAAATGACAATGAACTATCATTTCAAGATTTTTGATATCTACAAATATACCGATACCCTTTACTTAACCTTACAGAACCCGGCGGAGAGACTCGGATGCCATCACGACTCTGGCTTTAATGACATTCAATCTCACCCGTTCTTCCGGGCCATTCAGTGGGATGTGCTTGAACAGAAGTTGGTGACCCCGCCGTACAAACCCAGCCTCAAGTCCGATCGTGACCTTGAGCACTTTGACCCTGCTTTCACTGATGAACCAGTACAGCTGACCCCTGATGACCCGTATGTTGCTTCTTTTTTTATTGCATTTTGTTGTTTGTGATATAGCTCTTGTTTTAAGCTCTTCTCATCTTTACATGTATAGGCACCATTGATGCAAAAGAGCTTCTATTATTGCTAAATATTAAAAAAAAAAAAAAGACCTACAAAAAAGCATTGATATGAATTTATACATGTATTTCTGTGTTTAATTTATTTCTTTGATTTGAATTGGGAGAAGGGGCATTATTTTGAATGTGAGGGGGTATATTTTAAGAATGAGATGAGAGGCATTATTTTGAATTTTTTTTTTATAGGAAAGTGATTGACAAGATTGAGCAGTCTGAGTTTGATGGCTTTGAATATGTCAATCCTCTGCTGATGTCGATGGAGGATTGTGTATAGTCTGACCCTTAGTCACATCCATACAAACAATAAACTGACACTCAGTCACACCTATATAAACAATAAACTGACACTTAGTCACACCCATAGTCACACGCATACAAACAATAAACTGACTCTTAGTCACACCCACACAAACAATAAACTGACACTTTAGTGGCACAAACCTAACGGACAGGAGCTGTGTACCGGAGCCAGGAGAACCAGACAATCGTATACTTGTACCTCAAACTGTTGGTGAATGGTATTAGTAAATGGCCAAAGAATTGAGGTCATTGGAGATTTTTTTCTATTAACTGTGTGCACAGGATGCTAATCAATTTGTGATATATGTACTGTACCTGTTGATGGCAACAATTTTTTGAACATTTTCAAAATTTAACTCAAACAACTGTCGGTACAATGTACTAATATTAACTTTATTGTACAGTTATTGAGAAACTTTTGTGATTTTTTTTTGGGGGGGGGGGGGGGGGGGGGGGTTTCTGGTCGGAAGGTGGCATTTTCTTCTTGCATTATTGTGTTCTATATGTTATTTAAGGGGCAAACAAATGTGTGTGTATTTAAGTTTTTGTGATTCTGTCTTAGTCCATAAGAACCTGACAAGTATTTTGTGACTGTGTTTAGATATGTCTTGTGACTCTTGTCTTTGAGAGGCATTGTTGTACAACGAACAGAAGTTAATCAGTTATTTGTACATTAACTAGCTTGAAAAACATAGTTTTTGTTGGGTAGTTTTATTTTTTTATTTTTGAAATTTTTTTCTTTAGAAAGATATTGGAGAATGGGTGAGGAATATTCCAAGTGACCAAAACATATCATGATGGGAAGAAAGATTATGAGAAAAAATAAAAGAGATCTGATTTATAGAACATCATGTTTATCCTAGGTCATTTCATGTAATTCTTCCTCTGTCACACTATGTCATTCCTTTTGTGCTGAGATTGCCTGAAACTTGTAATGTGGAGTCTTGTTTGTTTTTACATGTGGAAATAGCCCAAAGTGCAATGGATTCATTTCTTGTCAGTCAGAAGTGCTGGATTTTTTTGTTACGTTAACATGTATTGTTATTTTGTGTACTCTTGACACCTGTTGAATAATGGTATCTATTTGTACTATACACCAAGAGGAGAAAAATGCTTTGTGAAGTAGAAAAAATATATAGAATTTAAAACGCAACATTTATTTATCATGTATTGTTATAATGAATGTATCTTTTTGTCAAATATGTCTGAATAATGTTTATATATCTTGATTGGGTATTAATGATTAATCAAATGATTTCAGAAAGAAAAAAAATAACAATTTATACACACATATTGAATACTGCAGCTGTCTTCCATAAAACAAAACCTGTTATTTCTTTCTTTACCATATTGATTCGTAGATCAATTGTATTTTGACTTTCAATTGTACAACAATCTGTTCAATGCAGACTTCATCATCTGTGTATTGAATTTTTGCCATTTTCATCTTTTTTTTTCCTATGAAACTTATTAAAATGATCAAATATTTTTGTAATGTGTAGAAAGTAGAGAGCACAACGATGCTAATTACTTCGAGAAGGTGACATTTTCTTTCTTTAGATTGCAATTTCAGAAGTTTTGTTAGAAGAGAGTTTTTCTACCCACAACTTTGTGTTTTGATTTTTTTTAAAGGCCAGTTTTGCTGAAGTGCAAATTGGACTATCAGAAGCATTCCAGATTTTTTTTAAATGATTTGAATTTTTTTTTCTATTTTGCATAATTTATCATTGGTTGTGATATTTCAAATTAAGATATATGGTGTACAATAAATACAATTTGCATGTACTGTGGTGTTTTATTAGGACTTGAGAAGACATCTTAACTTTTGCATGCACTATCTTAAACCACACAGCGCCCAGGGTGACCCATTAAGTATGCGATTGGTTTCCCAGTTTGTTGTACACACTTTACATCTCTTGTTGCGGAGCTAGTATTCATTTATCAAACGAATTTTTATTAAGTTTCATTTTGTTAGCAAAATTAAAATCATGAAAAAAAGCCTCAATTGAAAATTGAAAGACAAAACAAGGCCTATAAAAAAGAATTACTTGTAATGTGATAAAAATTATAGTTATGAGATAGTAAAAAAAATATATTCTTTGAGAAAAGAACACGCATGTAAAACACGGAACAAAATTTCATCATGACTATAATCAACAAAACTCAAATCAAAGAACTATGTGACTTACTTTATTAAACTAAACATATTGAGATATTGAGATAAAATTTTAATATATTAGAAAGAAATTTGGTATTCTCAAACTTATCGTCATGTTGATTTTTGGTATTCCCATCATTCGGGGGGGGGGGGGGGGGTGCTGCAGAGAAGGATATGAGAGAAGGAAAAACGAAATGGTGAACGAGGAGAGAAAATCCCAATTCTACTTCGCTGACTTCATCTTGTTGGATACAGTACATGCTTCAGTCCACAGTGTTGCAATCCCTGTTGTATCGTTTCGCCTCCATCGCTCTCCTTGCGTGTGTTTTGGAGGATGCTAAGACACCAGGATGCTGATTCCAACCCAAGGCATCAAAAAATTGCTCATGTTTCAAAAGAATTGGAGAGACATCAAATGAGTGTTTGGACTCGGACATTAACATTTTGGATTGGCGTTCCCCTCTTCTCTCGTCACTGGATGTATGGATCGTTTCCTTGCATAATGGCACAACACGAAAACAAAAGGTATTCAGAGCACACCATCCAGCAGCACCGTAACACCCCCCCTTCCCGGAACATCTTTCACAGTAAATAGTTAATTAGACACATTTCAGTGTTAAAAAGATGTGTACAACAAATTATCGAATATCAGAAGACTAAACATGATCATAATCCAACGAATGCGAAGCATATTTGTGATTGAAAGAGATAATGGGTGGACTGTTCGCTTGTTTACAACAAGAATCCCCGACGAAGGCCGCAGTAAGTGTTGGAGGGATTTGTGGCCCGGAGTTGACACTGGAGACTGCTCTTCTGGGTGACTGCAGGCGCACTGTCCACGGGAGATGAGGTGTCATCTTTGGCTACAACGATTACCGAGTCACGAATACCAATTTCTTTTATCTTGCTGAATACAATATTTTTGTACTTGTCCTTAGGATCATGAATAAATTGCATTGAATGTTCGTGTACTTCATTGAAATTAGCTACGTACGATGATCTCTATAGTTTTTTTTTATTAAGACAATTCCTATAAATATCAATGTTAATGCAGCTAAACACATGAAAAATTAAACAAATAAGCTTCAAACATTTAAAGGTACTTGTGATGAGCCATCAAGAAGCTATACTCGGCACTTAACCAAAAAATCCGAATATCGATAAACCTTTGGTTTTTACCGTATAGGATTCGTAATCAATACATACTATTAACTCTTGCCAAAAAATATACATCTTAACAAAAGTATCATATAATTAAAACAATAGGTTTGGTTTAAGATTGAAGTAAAACAATATGTTCGTATAGTTTACGGTTAATTTTAGCAATACCTTGGATTTTGGAGGATACCCATATGTAAGTCCACTGGACAGACAAATAGACCAGGTGCATCGTGACAATCATGATGATTTACAATCGTTTTCAGCAGTTATATAATTTGTAAACAGCGTTGTTAGTTATTCACAGTTATGTCACAATAGGTGACGTAACTATGCTTGTGACGTCATTAAACGAAACTCTTTGGGTGTCTCCAATCGACCGAAAATGTAAGATTCCCTCGATTTTCTTGCTTCATTGTTTTTTTTTATTTGGTTTATGCTTTGTTTTGAGCTGTGCACTTTAATAGTTCACACCAATGTTAAAGAGGTGTGAGTTAGTTCATGTATGTTACATCCATGCTTGTCAAAAAAATAAAATCTACATTTTCATAAATGATAATTATCAGTTTATTTAAAAACAGGTTCTTGTCATTTTTTTTAAAAATAATATCTACAGTATCATTACCGCTTCAATTATATTATGGAAGCAGCAATCCATTGATCACAGGTCGAGTATTCTTTGTACACAGTCAGGCGCCTGACGTTAAAAATATTTCTTTTTTATTATAAGATTATTTCCTGTACTATAATAAAATATTTCTGTTTATAATAAGAATATTCCCTGTACTGTACCTTATTATAAAAAGAAATATTTTTAACGTCAGGCGCCTGTGCATTCATGTACTGATACAGGCGCAGATCTTATAAATTTTCAAAAGGGGGGGGTGTGAGGAGAAAATTAGTTGTATAAAGTACATGTAGAAGAGATGCAGGATTATTTTAGATGCAGAGGAATTGGGGGCCGCCTATAGTATGTTAAGGGCGAAATCCTGCATGGTATCCAGTGGGCAAAGCCTTTGGAAGCTCCCGATTTTGGGGGGGTTTTATAGAGTAAAACGAAACCGTGAAATTAGTATCAATAAAGGTATTCTTGTTAATATTCATGTTCAGTAAATGCATTATTTTGAAGAAGTCTTTGGAAAAAATGCAAATACATGTAATTAAGGATTTTTTAGTTAAGTTTGTAAGTTAAGTTTATTTAGTTGTTTTCTATATAACCATTTGCAAAATTTGTAACTTTGTCAACTTCATCGTTTAAAACCGATTCGCAATTTAATATTTTTTATCTTAAAAAACTCAAACATTGCAAAACTATAACATTTTAAAACGGTGATAATATTTAACTCTCTCATCAATAATGAAATTGCAAACTATCTGATACCACCTGAAGACTATCGTCTATTCTTTGATGTCGGATCGCTATTTTTATAGCACAAACCAGGCATGCACGTAATCAAGTTGCGAAGGATATAATGTTTTTGACATGTCCTTCATTCAATGTGGGGATTTTTTGGGGTGGGTGGGTGGGGGTTGTGTTTTTGTTTTATTTTGTAAGCGCAACTCTTCTTTAACCGCTGCACAGAATTTCAAGAAACTTTGAAGGTATATAATACACAGTGTGTAGATGTGTAAATTACCAGGAAATTCCGATTCCATTATTTTTCTGGAAATGTTGTCCCTTTTGAACTTGGAATTTGGCCATATATTGAATATAGTAATAACTAGTTTGTAAGCGCAAATCCTCTTAACGATAAACCGCTGCCAGAATTTCAAGATACTTTGTAGGTATTTAGAAAACTTAATGGGTATATGTGTTTATTACCAGGAAAGTCTGATTCCATTATTTTTTTCTGGAAGTTTCGGCCCTTTTGAACTTAGAATTTTGGTCATATATTGAGTATAGTAATGAAAAGTTTGTAAGCGCAAATCCACTTAAACAACTGCACGGAATTTCGAGAAACTATCAAAGTATTTAGGAGATAATACTACCACTGAAATTTCGATTCAAATTTTTTTTTTTCTGAGAATTTTAGTACTTTTGAATTTAGAATTTTGTTTGTTAAAGACAGAAGTATAGATGTGCATACTTGCGGGAAGTTTTTCTGTTGTGACTTTTGGGATTTATGCTCGTTTTAAATTTCAATCTAAGATTTTTTAAGGAAGAGGAGTCAGATATTGATCCTGTTATACGGGATACTTAAAGTACTCTTTTGAATAAAAGAGTTGTTTTTAAACAGAAGATTTGAATACTAGTTTAAATATTAATATACAATTTTATTTAACCACAAAATACAATTATTGCATGAAATATCTAAAATAAAATCAAGCTTCTTAAATACAGGCATTTCAAGCTAAGGATGCAAATAAATACCACATCAACCCTACGTATTGTGCTGTACTTTCAATCTTCGTCTATTTAATGAAAATCCCTGTTGCAAGGATTATGTAAATTCATGGCCAATGACTCTATCAAAACAATTTGTAATTAGATAATTCTCGTACATCTCTCTCTCTCTCTCTCTCTCTCATTTAAAAAGCAGGGGAGGATGTTGCAACCCCGTTACCCCTTCTAGTAACCTGCCACGGTAGTACTTGTTTTGTGTGAATAATTGTATTGCACGGTACCAATTTATTCCTTCTGTAGTGTAGCTACTAGTTGTTCAGTACATTCTATGATTACTGCTGCACTCAGTGAGGGACTTACCCAACGCACCCACATACAATTTTAAATGACTCTACGAGAGTACAATAGATATTATTTGCAGGTATTTTAAGTGTTTTACTATGACTCGAATTGTCGTTATAACTTTTGCATGCATAATCTACAACTAGATGACCCAATATAGTTGGTTTTCCAGTTTATCTATTTACACTCTATATGGGTAAATCTCTCGTTAAGTTATATTCCTTTTTACAGAAGTTAAATAAAGTGTTTTTATAAAGAAAAGGCAACAAATAAAAGCGCATTAATTAGCAGTGACATAAACGGGAAAGGCGCGTGTAATAAAAGACGTATTAAGGACACGCGAATACAAGTATTAAAAACAACCCTCAATTATAAATACGTGTTTATTTTTTATTTTGCAATAAATCCAATAAAAATTTGTAAAACCGAGATAACACAAAAATGAATAATGAAATATAAATTCTTTAAGAACAAAAACCCAATAAAACACGAAACAAATTAATGTCATTATCGCGAAAAGCATCAAAATTTAAATCCAACAACAACTACATGTTTGTAACTTGACTTGCTTTTAATTCACAAGCAAACTTTACAAGTATATGTACACATATATGCTTTTACACTGATTTTTAACACATGGATATTTACATGGAAATATCTGTTAAACATAAATGCGATTTCTGGTATTTGCGTTCTTCGGGGTAAGGCGGAGGAGGGGGTGCTGCAGAGGAGGATATACGAGGGACAGGTAAGGATAAACGAAATTCCTCCTCGATAACTTCATCATGTGTATACAAGCTTCAAATGGTCCTCGGTGTTGCATTCCTCGTCGTTTCTTTCGCATCCATCGCTGCTTCTTCCGTGTTCTGTAGGATGCCGCTCATTCCAAAGGTTTCCAAAATCGCTCTTTTGATGTAATGACTGGGAGAGAGCAAACGAGTGTCTGTGTTTAAACATTGAAGATCGGATTGGTGTCCCATCTTCCCTCGTCACTGGATATGGTCGTTTCTTTGTATAATGGGACAAGATGAAAACAGAAAGTGACGGGGATGCTCCGTCCAGCAGCACTCTACACCCCCCCCCCCCCCGAACATCTTTCACAACAACAACTTAATAACGTACATTTGACTATTGACAATATATACAGCAATCTAATAAATGATGACGAAAACGAGCATAGTCCAACAAAGGCGAAGCAAATTCGTGAATGAAGGAGATAACGGTATGGAATGTCTGTTTGCTTTTTTTACAGCAAGAATCCCCGACGAAGGCCGCAGTAAGTGTTGGAGGGGTTTGTAGCCCGGGATGGACCCTGGGGTGGGGCACGGTTCCTCTGGATGGCTGCAGGCGCAGTGTCCATGGGAGATGATGTGTCATCTGTGGCTACAACGATTACCAAGTCATGAATACCAATTTCTGTTATCAAACTGAATGCAATATTTTTTGGCTTGTCCCTAGGATCATGAATAGTTTGCATTTAATGATCGTGTACTTAAATGAAACTGGATCTCTATAGTTTTTTTTTTATAAAGACAATTCCTGTATATCAATGTTATAGCTTAATAGCTTTAAACATGAAAAATTAAACAAATAACTTTCAAAAACTCAAAGTCCAACAAGAAACTATACTCGGCATTTAACCAAAAGATCCGAATATCGATGGACCTTTGGGTTTTACCGCATATTACCCCTTCGTTACAGCATGGAATTCGTAATTGAAGTAAAACAGTATGTTCGTATAGTTTACGGTTAATTTTAGCAATACCTTGGATTTTGGAGGATACCCATCTGTAAGTCCACTGGACAGACAAATAGACCAGGTGCATCGTGACAATCATGATTATTTACAATCGTTTTCAGCAGGGATGTACAATAGTCGTCAACAGTGTTGTTAGTATTCACCAACAGTGATGTCACAATAGGTGACGTAACCATGCTTGTGGCGTCATGGTTAAAATCAAACGGAACTCCTCGGGTGTGTCCGGTCGAACGATTTTCCTTGATTTTCTTGCTTCATTATTTTTTTTTATTTGGTTTATGTTCTGTTTCGAGCTGTGCATTTATTTCACACCAACGTTAAAGCGGTATGAGTTAGTTCAAGTATTGTTAAAAAAAATAAAATGATAATTATAATATATAAAAACAAGTTCTTCTCATTTTTTTTGTATACAGTATCATCACTGCTTCAGTCATATAATGGAAGCAGAGATCCATTGATTCTTTGGTAGGACTTCATCTTTGGTAGCCCGGCTTGTTGTTTCATTTGACCCGGGAAGGTTCGCCGTCGTACTCCGAATTCGTCGGTTTGGAAAGAACGGAGTGGAATTCGCCGTTGATTTTTTAATACGGTGGAATCCCCACGGTTAAGTGATGTAATGAGATGTAAAATTTAGATATTTAAGCATTGAGTGCTTATTTTTGGATATCGTCGGTCTTATAACACACCAGGTCGTGTAGTCAAATTGAATACCGCGCGTCAGCGCAATATTTATTAATAAGTTGACACGTTCATTGACTGAATGCAATATTATAAACAGATCTTCATTACGTTATAATATAACGTTTAATTCCCCATTACACACAACTTTGTTTAAGTGCGAAGTAGACAGGGGCTGCAAAATGCATTAATTAGCAAGACTATCATTCTGGCAGTTAAATTATTTTGGAATTTTATGGAGAAACTAAGCAAATAAATATGTCTTTCCTAGTAAATTTAATAAAATTGCATTGCTTCATATTTAAAAGTTATTTGTCTTTTGTTTCAATTCATGTAGGAATTCTAGCAACGCCGATAAAGAAAATTGTGTCATTTGGATTTGTTATGTTATATAAACAGCTGTGACAATAAGATGTTCCTCCATTTTTGTTTTTTTACGCCGGTTTACTTCATTTGCCAATTAGCCGGAGAAAATTAGTTGTATGAAGTACATGTACATGTAAAGATGCGGGATTATTTAAAAGGGAGAGGAATTTGGGGCCGCCTATAGATACCTCAAGTGTGTTCAGGGCGAAACCCTGGGTGGTATCCAGGGGGCAAAGCCTCAAGAAGTCAGAATTTGTTAGGTTTTAAAGGGGCATGGTCACGATTTTGGTCAAAAATTATTTTTTCGATTTTAATGTTTACAATGCTTAAGTAAGGCATATGTGCATATAACCAGGAAATTCTGATTCCATTATTTTTCTTGATGTTTCGGTCCTTTTGAACTTAAAATTTTGACCAGATATTGAATATAGTAATGAACAGCTTGTAAGCGCAACTCCTCTTAAACCACTGCACGGAATTTCGTGAACTTTTTAGGCATTTAGAACACAATGTGTAGATGTAAATTTTATCAGTATATTACGTTTCCATTATTTTTCTGGAAATTTAGGCCCCTTTTGAACTTAGAATTTTGGTCCTATATTGAATATAGAAATGAACATTTTGTAAGATCAACTCCTCTTAAACCGTTGCACAGAATTTCAAGAAACTATGTAGGTATTTAGGACACAATGTGTAGATATACATATTACCATGGAATTCAATATTATTATTTTTTCTGAGAATTTTGGCATTTTGAATTTAGAATTTTGTTTGTTAAAGATAGAAGTATAGATCTGCATACTTGCAGGAAGTTTTGCTGTTGTGATTTTAGCTCACCTGGGCCATAGTCTCAATTGAGCTTTTCTGATCAAAATTTGTCCGTTGTCTGTCGTCGTAGTCGTTGTCGTCGTAAACTTTTCACATTTTCATTTTCTTCTCCAAAACCACTTGACCAATTTCACCAACTTTACACAAAGCATTATTGGGTGATGGGGATGCAAGTTTGTTAAAACGAAGTACCTCGCCTTCTTTATTGGGGAGATTATTTAGAACTATTGAAAATTTGTTGGAAAAACTTTTTATTTTTCGAAAAATCGTCTCAAAAACCAATTGTCCAGAAAAGCTGAAACTTGTGTGGAAGCATCCCCAGGTAGTGTAAATTCAAGTTCAAATCACGATCCCCAGAGGCAGGGTGGGCCGCAATTGGGGGGGGGGGTGAATTTTTACATTGGAATACCTTTTACATTGGTATATAGAGAAAAATCTTTAAAATTTTCTTCTCAAAAACCAATCGGCCAGAAAAACTGTAACTTGTGTTGAAGCATCCTCGGTAGTGTAGATTTAAATTTGTTTAAATCATGACCCTATGATATACTCTACTAAGCTATCTAGATAGTTTGTATTTGATACTCTAAAGAAGGTCTAAAGCTTTTCTGACCAGTTATGGCTATTGTTGCTCAGGTGAACAATGTCGTCTCTGGGCCTCTTGTTTGGAGTTAGGCTCGTTTTAAATTTCAATTTAAGGCTTTTCAAGGAGGAGGAGTCGGATATTGATACTTTTATTCTAGATACTTATAGTACTCTTTTGAATAAAAGAGTTGTTTTTAAACAGAAGATTGGAATACTAGTTTAAACATTAATATACAGTTTTATTTTCACCACAAACTACAATTATTGCATAAATTATCTAAAATAAAATCAGGCTTCTTGAATAATGACATTTCAAGCTAAGGATGCAAATAAATATCCACAGCAACCCTACGTATTGTGCTATGCTTTCAATCTTCGTCTATTTAATGAAAATCACAGTTTCATGGATATGTAAATTCATGGCCAACGATTCTATCAAGCAATTAGTTATTAGATATAGCACTTCAATATTTATTTCATTTAAATATTCAAATTTCTTTGATCAAAGAAATCCACGAAAATTGGTATCAGCATTTCAAATCATTTTGCTTACAAGTACAAAAACTGTCGAAACATATCTGGTTGACAGGATGCTTTGTAAATTATATCACTCATATCTGGAAAAATATAACAAAATATATCCTCTCATTCTCGTCCCAAAATCTCATTTTCTCTCTCTCTCTCTCTCTCTCTCTCTCTCTCTCTCTCTCTCTTATTTAAAAATGAGGGTTGCAACCCCCGTTACCCCTTCTAGTAATCTACCATGGTAGTACTTGTTCTGTGTGAATAAAATAATTGTATTGCACGGTACCAATTTATCCCTTCGGTGGTGTAGCTAAAAGTTGTTCAGTACACCCTATGATTACTGCTGCACTCAATGTGGGACTTACTCAACGCACCCACATACATACATTTTAAATGACTGTACAATAGATAAAAGCAGGTATTAATTTTAAGTGTTTTACTATGACTCGAATTCTATAACGTTGGAATACGAGGGAAATTATTACAAGTTATACAATCACTGTATAGTAACGTGAAGTCATGTGTCAAATATGGTGGTGTTTTAAGTGATTACTTTGGTAATGACATGGGTCTTATGCAAGGTGAAGTGTTATCACCACTACTTTTTGCTTTCTATGTTAATGATTTTGAGATTAACTTTATTAAAAACAATTGTCCATCCATTGAACTACAAATGATTAACATTTTCCTGCTAATGTTTGCAGATGACATGGTATTGCTAGTAGATACCCCTACTAGGTTACAGAGTATGTTGAATACACTTGATGAATATACTAAAGAATGGGATCTGAATGTAAATGTGTCTAAAACCAAGGTTGTCATTTTTAGAAATGGTGGGAAAATATCAGATCTCGAAAACTGGTCATACAATGAACAAAAATTAGAAGTTGTGAATACTTTTAAATATCTTGGTATGTTATTTAACTTCAATGGAAAATTTTTACAAACACAAAAATATGTAGCAGGTCAAGGACGTAAAGCACTTTTTGCAATATCGAACACTTTGAAAAATTATTCTTTTAATGTTGAAACTCAATGTTCTGCATTTGATACGTATGTACATAGTATTCTTTCGTATGCCTGTAAAATTTGGGGTTTCCACAAAGCAGCCGATATAGAAAAGGTACATCTAAATTTTTGTAAGAGAATTCTTGGGGTCAACAAAAGAACTACAAATAATTTAGTGTATTGTGAACTGGGTAGACTGCCTTTGTATATTAGAAGGAAACTAAGAATTTTCAAATATTGGTTAAAATTTAAAATACAAATAACATTATCTTGAAGGAGGCATACGAAAGCATGCTTATCAATGACGATAACTGGGTGGTTTCCATACAAAACGAGTTGTCTAGCATGGGTTTAAATTATTTGTTTGACGAAATGTGTACAAACCAATGTAAAACCTACAGGATAACTGAGTGTAGAATATTGGATATTTATAAACAAACTTTGATGTCATCTTTTTCAGCATCACCGAAAAGTGTGTTATATCAACACCTTGTGGATAATTTTTGTCTGCAATCTTATCTCAGAAAACCAATTAATTTTAATTCAAAAAAATATATAAGTATTTTTCGAACTTCATCACACTTTTTAAATATTGAAAAAGGCCGACACAACAAGGTGCCAAGAAACCAGAGATTTTGCAATCTTTGTAACAAGAAAGATTTAGAAGATGAGTTCCACTTTATACTCATGTGTCCTTTTTACTCCGAATTACGGAAGCAATATATTAAGAGTTTTTAAAAAAACCCACAAGGGTTTTTAAGTTAGTTAAACTTTTAAAGTGTTAACAATACAAAGGAACTCAATAATTTAGGTAAATATTTGTTTAGCGCTCTAAGATTAAGACCTCAGCATTGTAATGATATCTCAGTTTAAACTAATAAGCATACACATATGTCTATTTTTATTTTATGTTGTGTGCATTATTTTTTCTTATGTCCACTCACCTACTGCACATTGCAAATTTGTATATATTTATATGTACTATACTTTGTAATCCGACGAGTTGTACAGCTCAAGGACAATAAATTGAATTGAATTGTCGTTATAACTTTTGCATGCACAATCAGCAATTAGATGACCCAATATCATTATCAATATCAATTTCCAGTTCATCTATGTACACTCTATATGGGGAAATCTCTCGTTTTGGAGCTAAGTCTTATTCCTTTTTTACAGAAGTTATGTCTTTACAATGAAAAGACAACAAATAAAAGCGCATTAATTAATTAACACTGGCATAACGGTAAGGCGTGTGTAATAAAAAGACGCAAGGGCTCGCGAATACAGTATTAAAAACAACCCTCAATCATTTATAAATACGTGTTTATTTACTATTTTGTGATAAATATAATAAAAAGATGCAATACCGAGATAACACAAAAATGAATAATGAAATATAAATTTTTAAGAAAACCCCCCCGAAAAACAATAAAACACGAAACAAATTAATGTCATTATCGCGAAAAGCATCAAAATTTAAATCTAACAACAACTACATGTTTGTAACTTGACTTGCTTTTAATTCACAAGCAAACTTTACAAGTACATGTACATATAACCTTTTACACTGATTTTTAACACATGGATATTTACGTGGAAATATTTTGTTGCAACATAATGCGATTTCTGGTATTTGCGTTCTTCGAGGTAAGGCGGGGGAGGGGGTGCTGCAGATGAGGATATACGAGGGACTGGTAATAGAAAACGAAATCCCCGTTCCTCTTCGATGACTTCATTATGGCGTGTACAAGCTTTGGTCTACAGTGCTGCATTTCTCATCGTTTCTGTCCCCTCGTGCTTTCGCAACCATCGCTGCTTCTTTCGTGTTTTGTAGGATCGATGCCTTTCGTCCAAAACCGCTCATGTATCTAATGACTGGGAGAGAGCAAACGAGTGTTTGTGTTTGAACATTGAAGATCGGATTGGTGTCCCATCTTCCCTCTCACTCCATATGGTCGTTTCTTTGTAGAATGCACAAGACAAAAACAGACAGTGACGGGGATGCTCCACCCAGCAGCACTCTACCCCCCCCCCCCCCCCCCCCCCCCCCCCCCCCCGACGGAGCATCTTTCACAGCAACAATTGAATAAGGTACATTTCACTGTTGAATATACCTACAGCAATCTAATAAATGAAGACGAAAACGAGCATAGTCCAACAAAGACGAAGCAAATTCATGATTGAAAGAGTTAATGGGATGAAATATTCTGTTTGCTTTTTACAGCAAGAATCCTCGACGAAGGCCGCAGTAAGTGTTGGAGGGGTTTGCAGCCCGGGGTGGACCCTGGGGTGGAGCACGGCTCCTCTGGGTGGCTACAGGTGCAGTGTCCACGGGAGATGAGGTGTCATCTGTGGCTACAACCAAATTAGGTACAAATTTTCATCATTCATTTGAATAAAACATTTTCGGACATTTTGGTAGGACCATCAATAGTGTGAATTAAATGTTCGTGTATTTCAGTGAACCTAGTTTATTAACGTACGACTATCTCTTTATAAAAAAAAAAGACTTTATTCCAGTGTGTCAATGTTTTAGCTTTAAACATAGAAAATTTATACAAACTCCAAGTTACGTGTTATAACCAATCAAGAAGCTTTGTTTGGAATTTCATCATAAAGCTCCGAATATCGACCTTTTATTTTACCGTATACCTAACCCTACGTTACTCCATGGGATTCGAACCATCATATTAACAAATCAATTTCGTAACTCTTGTTAAAAAATGTAGACCTTAACAACAATCTCACAATATGAAATTTATACAATATACAAGTATAGTTTAAGAATGAATTAGTTTACTTTACCGGTAATATTTACACTACCTTGGATTTTGGAGGATACCCATCTGTAAGTCCACTGGACAGACAAATAGACCAGGTGCATCGTGACAATCATGATGATTTTCAATCGTTTCCAGCAAGGATAGAATTTTTCAACAGTGTTGAACATAAATATTCACCAATAGTGATGTCACAATAGGTGACGTAACTAGGCTTGTGACGTCATATTTACCTCGGGTGTCTCGTATAAAATTATGCATTCTCTACCCAGAGTTGTCGTTCTCGTTACGACCCAGCTCTGGTTAGAGAATGTCAAATGATGCCCCCAAAAATAAATAATAAACCCACGGTTACAAAGATTTTTAAATAGTGACCAAATTAATGTGCGCCAAAACATTTTATCAGCAACTTTTCTTTGGGCTCACGTGACAAAACGTTCTTCTCCACTACAGGTTTGGACAGAGTGAGTAGCACCAAAGAGTTTTCCTTCTTTTCTCTAGTGTTTTATTACAAAAAAATTACAAAGTGCATGTATTTCTCAAGTATTTATTGTTTATATTTTTCATAAACTGAACACTACTTGACAAAGGGTAAACACATTGGCATACAAAATACCAAGACAGATAAAATGATATACATTGATATAATAATGTAGTATGTGAAGAAGCCCCAGTCACAGAATACAAGAAAAAGTACCGGTATGTAAATAATTCGTTATATCATGATCTGTTAATTAATACAACTTAATTGTTTGCCATTTTTACGACAAATGTCATTACCATAGTTACCTATAAGCACCAATGATATTTTGACTAGATGACCTACATTAATGTATTATACACAGAGAACTGTATTACATTATGTTATATATATATATGTACAATAGAAACAGGTGTTGATGCCCTATTTTGACTCACCAATAACTAAAATTTGTTTTCCTTTTTTATGCATGAAATCATGAGTTTATTTGAAAACAAATCCTTTCATTATTATTTTTATCTACAAAATCATCGATGCTTCCGTTACAAAACAAAAGCATCCACCGATACAGGGCGAGTATTCTTTATACAGAATTTACACATTCATCAACTTTTTTTTGTATTGCCCGGTTGACTAGTGTTTACATCGACTAGGGGAAATAACTGTATTGCACGGTACCGATATATTCCTTTCTGTGTGGTAGCTACTAGCTGTCCAGTACACCCTATGGTTACTGCTGCACTCAATGTGGGACTTGCCCAACACACTCACAACTTCTTATCACAAACAAATTTAAAAAAAAAAACATCAACAATTTTTTTTTTTCAACATAGAAGGTCAAACATCTTTTCCAAAACATTTTCCAGAAATAAAATGTCAAATTTCTTCATGATTAGTTATCATCTCTATCATTTACGCCTGCAAAAACAAAATACCTGGAATTGGTTTTTTTTTCTTAAAAATCAATAAAACATGTTCATTTTAATAAAATTGTTCAAAGTCTCATCTTAAATTGTAACAGTTTCAGAGATCTAGACATGAAAATGACAAATGAAAAGATGTGATTCTGGCCTACCCCACATGTTTGTATGAAGGGAGTTCATTAATTACTGCAAAATGAAAGTTGCATTGACAGACATTTAATATATACAAGTTACATATACATATAAAGTTAATAAAAGAAAATGAAGATGCCTGAGTAGTGAAGGGATTTCTAGAAAACATTCTGTTTTCTGTTCCAAAAAAATAACTTGAAAAATCTCAAATTTCTTCAATAAAAATACAAATTTTCGTATAATCTCTAGATTTATGATTGTACAAGATTTAAAAATTATCATGAGACTTAATATTTGAAAATCAAGGCAATATGTCAAATTAATTGATAAACAACAAAATGTTTAAATGGCAATTAAATGACAGTCATTACTCTTGATTACATAGTATAATATACCTGTATAAGTCAATACACAAATACATGTAAGCCCACATATTTGAAAACATAAAATAGTTGAACAATATTCACAG
This sequence comes from Magallana hongkongensis, assembly GCA_016163765.1. Lineage (NCBI taxonomy): Eukaryota > Metazoa > Mollusca > Bivalvia > Ostreida > Ostreidae > Magallana > Magallana hongkongensis. The sequence goes on from WFKH01010931.1 coordinate 50,557,313, forward strand.
TAGCAGTTTGAGTATTATGACATATAATATAGATGTATATGGTTTTGCAGATTGTTACTGTCATGTACATGTATACAAAACTTTAAACATTAACATCACAGAAATACAGCTTTAATATCCAAGTATTTGACAAAGGACAGAATTAGTGATTGAATAGTAATATATTTTTGGTTAAACCAAACATACAGTAGTAACAAGGGAGTCTAAATATTGTATACTTGTAAATTATAGTAATTATTATTATATAATGATGGGCTGTACTGCCCAAAGTTGTACTTTATGAATAAACATATAGTATACAACAATGCACCTTTCTGACATATCTTTTTAATAAATCAAAGATACATGTAGAAGGACATAATAAACAGATCTACAAGAGGAACACATGTAACAACCCAGAGGTCAGATCTCTGACTAAAATTCCTGTGGGAGAGAGGTGTGGGGATGTTCTATCCCCAAAGCCATTCTGTGGTTCACTTTTTCTGCGATGACTGGCGGTTAGAGTTGTGTACCTCTTGGATTCTTCTCACAATGATCATTATGACAAATATCGGCAAGAGAAAAGGCAGCATGAGATATGATTTAGGATCGCCTGAAAAAATATATATATACCATTCAGAGAAGCCCGGATATCCAGGAAATGCGACACTGAAATCAATGAGTCATGGTATACTGGCTTTAGCCAAAGGCTACATGCATGATCAAACTATGCTTATCACCAGGCAAGATTACCTTTTAATGGATTCTCACAGTAATATTACAAGTTTTCCCAAATAATGTGACAGAAATCATCTGTTATTATGGGAATTTACCAAAAAGTCAGCATTATAACCGAGCCAGACTCCAATTACATGTAATTTTTATCAAATCAAGCTTAAGTTTTATATCAGTATAACTGTTTTTCCATTAAAACTTTGGGTTAGGTAAAAATTATGATTCTGTCAGATACAATTGCTTCATAAATTTGGGAGGACATATTCATGCATTACCGGTACATTAATTTTTACATAATTGTGTTGGACCTAATGGATGTTTCTTATGTTTGGTATTTTAATTTAAAACCACAAACTGAATGGTACATACCCCCAGTATGCAATGTACATCTAATCATTAAACCACAGATGATCAAGTTTCATACATCTAAATACAGTAATATCAAATATCTGCACCTACTGCCATCAACAACCACACAAAACTTACTTAGATCCATGTTACTCAATGCAGGCATATTTGACAAGAATGACGTATTCTTTACAACTGAACCGTTCTGTTCCTTAGAATTCACTGGTGTACTTCTGCAAACCTTTTCTACTTCCGAGTCTTTCACCACTGTGACAGGAATTATATCACCGCTGTCATCTAACTTTTTATCACAACACCTATCTTTTCCAATGTCTTTTTCACATGGCAGAACAGGATTGTTTTCATCCGGCAAAATCTTTTCATTTTTATTCACATCCAACGTGTTTGGTTGTGTCTTAGCTTTGAACATAATAGCGAATTTGCGTCTCTCTGCTTCTTGCATAGCGTGAGTTCGAATTCTATTCATCCGTTCCTCCATCTTCTCTAGCCGACGGTTTTGTTCATTTTGTAATTTTGTTAAAGCCGGATGATCATCCACATCTAGTTTTTCATAACTGAAAGATTCCGAAACTCTGTCCAGTGATCCTTGATAAGTGTTCAGATTGCGATTGAGAGACATGGACTTTTCCCACTTTACCTCGTTTCTCGCGGAGTTCCTTCCTAGTCTCTCTATGTCCGCAGACATTCGGTTAAGTCCTTTCTGAACTTGTTTGATTCTGTAACTTTCTAACTCCTGCATTGAGAGTCGGTTCATCTTCTTTTTGTGGTATAATATCTCTGGATTATGATTATCCAGGGCACTGATCACATAATCCGTGTAATCCTCCTTTAAATTTTTCAGATCTTTCTCCTTCCTTCGCCTTGAGTGTACATGCCCCATCTTAAAATCTGAAGGAAAAAAACAGACATGAAATTACATTATTAATTAATTTACAGAGTGTGCACTCTAGCACCCCTCCTATCCTTAGCTGACCCCTTTTACGATAATCGGGACTAATTAAGATTATGCACCTTACCTAAACCTCAAAACAGCTTTCCATGCTACCATTAAATTTTCCCCCATTTCAATCACTTTACAATGCTAGCTCCTTGCCAAGATGCATCATTTAATGGCTTCAATATCTTCAAGTGCCAAGAATAATATGATGATACTCGGGATGAACCGACCAAGGGGGTTCTAAGCATCACCCACACAGATAAACATTCTGCCTTCATTTGATTCATACTTCAAAAATCTTTCTTACCACATTGAAAAAAAAAACCTTCTTTCACAAAAAATGACGAAGGCTGGAAGAATGGCAAATGAATGGATAGAGTGATGTAAGCAGAGCTCTGGAAATTCACATACAACTCATTTATATCTCTCTACTTTTGATTTATAAAAATATATACGTGCACGTCCCTTACATTTCCTGAACATAGAGCATGTTCAATTCACTAGTACTGATAAAATAATGTACCGGTAATTTTGTTCCCACACATAGGAAAATACATTCATCAATTTTTCAAAAATTGCTATAATACCATAAATGACAAAAATAAAACACAGGAAATAAATGTATCAATGTAAAAAGTTTTCATGGAACAATTAAAATACTAAATTCTTTCTCAATATAAACAACATGAAAAGGCATGTAATTCCTGACAGAATAAGGAGATGTCGACTGGTCTTGAACATTACAGAACTGGGGTATAGGGCAGTTAACAGGAGAATGTGGAAAATAAAGGGTATGGCAAAAATCAAAAGATGTCCTCTATGGAAGAGTCTTCAAATTTTTTACTAGTATGTGAAAAAAAAAAGATTCAGATACCTTAGTAATTGTATCAATAATAACCAAGAAAGGTACTGATGTCTTCTTTCAATCACTTAATCTACGTACATGCATTAAAATGTAGGTGTAAAATTCCAAAATATCAAAATTATGAAATGGAAGAAAGACAGACCTGTCAATGATCGAATATGATTGCAAGAAACCCAGAAATGAATTGTCCTCGCCACTAAATGGAATTGATTTTCTGGCTGACAGGTTTTGTACAATGTTACCAGTCACTGCTGGGCATTTGAGGGGGTTGTAATATATTTATAACAGTGCACTATCTGCAGTAGACTGTTCCCTCTGACTGATTGTGTTCCATCTTCACCATACATATCGTGATTTACCACAAAGGGAGGAGATCTAATGTATCAGTCATGCATATAAATATTCAAATTTTCATTTGGACGAGATATATATCTGAAGATTTTAATTTTTTTTTTTCAACAGCCATATTAAGATCATTTATTCAAAGGTTAAAATCTGTATCATGAACCAAAAGTTACGTGGACTTTGTCAGTTTAAAGTATCTTAAAAGTGAATCAAGGGTTTCATTACATATACAAGTACACAAACTTGTACTAATATACTTTTTTTGCAAGTCACATGTAAAATGTATACAGGACTTAAACTGATTAATAATGTGAAATTCTGTAGTTACTTGATATCTGTGGTGTATCTGCTTTATTTGGTGATATCTATGCATGTAGTTCTTAACTTATTCACAAATTATTATGGTAATTAATTCCACTCTGAGAGAGAAGAGAGATAAATTCTGAAAAAAAAGGGTTGAGAATATATGTCTAACAATTTGCGCATTTTCATGTGCCTCAAAAAAATGCAGCAATAACAAACTGGTTTTAGCTAGAGTTTGGAAATACTGGCACATGTGTATACTTTCGACTATGTTAACATTCCATGCTTCTGCAATCATTGCGTTTATTGAAATCAGCCAAGTCTTTAAAAACACACAAAATGATGCCCCTAAAACCAGTGCGAGGAAAATCCACAGGTGTTTCAGCTTTTACTGCCTAATGCTCTCTTTAGAACTGTGAACAGAAATGGTGCACAATATCTAAAAATAATGCAGAGTATGTAATTGTCAGGCACTCATCCAAAAATTTTAGGGAGTATCTCCAAACTTTTGCTCCTCTTTTCTCCTTTCTATATTCTGCTATTTTGAAGGGAGTGCCAGAAAAACACATGCTTAGGTAATTAATTTAAACGAAACCCAGCTGCTGCATTTATAAACATTATCTAGTCTTCTTCCGTGATTGTTGTAAATAATTTAACTGCGGAGAGATTTTCCACAATCCTTAGATATTAAAACATCATTAATTCTCGATGAAGAATATTAAGAATAAGAAGTGAAAAATAAACCGGTGATTCAAACTAAATGAAAACTCCCAAGTATTTTTAAAAATTTTTTTGCTCAATTTTCTTTTGTGCCACATATGAAATGTTAGCCTGGCCAGATTTTCACAATATTTCCAGCTCAAACAGAATTCTTATATAAAACCTGTTTTTAAGTTGTCAGGTACAGCCCAATTCTAAGCATAAACCCTATGTAGGTCATAGAATAAACAAAATGCATACGTGTCTTTACAGCTTAGATGTCAGAAAGTAGAGACACTTCTGAGCATTCCAGCAATGATGCACTTCCTTTCATGCTGAACAGTCTCATTCATATCTAAATTTGGCATCTGTAACATTAGAGCTTTACACTATAAGCTTAGATGCTTACTTCCCTAAATTAGTCATTTACTGACCATATCTACAGGGCAATCATAAATACCGGTATAGAAATGAATAAGTATATATATCTCATGTTCTATAATATATGGTGTAAAGTGTTAGATTTATAATACTTCAGTATCTTTATGTCAAGTCATTTTAATTATTTGAAAAGGTTTTTCAATACAACTCACAAAACCCTACACCCCCCCCCCCCCCCCACCTCAAAATGAGAATTTGCACAACGGTCAAAGATGATGGACTTACAGTTACAACTTTAAATCCGTCATTTTTAAAGCAACACTTTGTAAATTCAGTATTTATTAATCTTAAAATATTGACATAGTTAGTCAGAAAGAGTCATAACGGAAAACTCCTATCAACTCTGCAAAATATCGCCGTAATAATAAAATGAAGACCATGACTCATCCCCCGTGTCTGTAAACATTATAAAGCCATTTTGGCGAGAAAACAAAGCAAGTATTTGCAGCATGCACAGTAAAACAGCAAAATACTTACTTTACGGTTATATCTCTATCATCTTGTCACAGGAAACACCCTAGAGTCTTCAAACTTTAGCTCTGGGGCCAGACCCGACACTCCATTCATGTGTTACTCATCTTCTCGAAATGTTCGCCTGCCACTTCCGTAATCAGCTTCCACTCTGTAACGTCATAAAGCGGGAAATTTGAGATAAGACAGATTTACTGAGTACCAACAGAAGGAAGAATATATATTTACACACCTACGTGAAAATTTAATATTTAAAAAGCATGCTGCATGAAAAAGTATAGAGATATCCAATATATTATACGGTTCAAGCGTATCGCAGCAGCATCTTTTATTAATTGATATAATTAATTATCAGTTTGTTAAATTTTTCTCTCTGTTGCAACAAATCAGTAAGTTGTTATAACAAATCACTTTAAACGCGACGGAATGGTTTCTTCGTCTTTTTGTGTAAAAAAAATTATTGACATTGAATTTCGCTCGAGAAAATTTGTTAAAAATAACCATAAGAAAAATCAAGGATATAAACATTCATTTGCTGAAGGATATCAGTTGGTGGTTTTTTTTCTTTTTCCAGTATATTTTAGTCAAGTGTTAATTAAGTCGGATTTTGATGATATTTGGATCGATTTAATGTCGTTCAGGTTAATCTTATATTTATATAATTTATATAATTATGTATTAAAATAATTCTCCGACCTCTTATGTATTAAAACGTAACATAAACTACATTTTTAGAATTCTGTTATATCATTCATTTTTATTGACAATTACCATGTCGGCAGACATTCATGAATATGAGTTACATAAAACAAAACATCAAACATATAAGTATGCAAAAGATAAACATTAACTAATATATCTACAATGGACAAAACATTGGGTGAACAAAACTAAGCTAGTGGAAAAGTTATTGGTATTCATAAAATTGTATAACTTTCCTTTCTGGCGTTGAAACAGTTTTTTTTTTGTTTTGTTTTTAGAAAACCACATATCCTTCTAGTTGTAATGTTTTTAGGATTGACAAGTTCCTTAATTAATGGGATTGGCATTTGTGTATGTGTTCACATTAAATATATCATTATAATTCAATCCACATTGGTCATATTTTGAACAATACAATACAAAGTGTTTCTCATCTTCAACAAACAATTTGCAAAAATTACACAGACGTTTTTCTCTTGGAACAGGAGGTTTAGAATACATGTAACCACCTGTTTAGTAGTTCATGTATTTTGTTTTGATAATGTTCTTGTAACTTGTTCTTTAAAATTTTGTGACAGATATTCAAAGAAGTGATATTTAATTTTTGTAGCAATGAAGACAGTTTTCTTTGCCAAGATACTCTAGAAGACAATTTTTTGTCTTCTTTGAATGCAGATGTTACTAAGTAATTATTATAGTCATTTTTGTATTCCATATCTTCCAGTCTCTTATGTTTGAACATATATTTAATACATAGATATTACAAAGGAAATTTTCCTAATTCACATAAAACAGCAAGATTTGATGCCTTTCTTTGTACCCCTAAGATGTCTTTAAAGATATATATCCTTTTTGTTAAAGTAATATATCCTTTTCAAAGATACAAATAGGAAAATCTTACATAAAACTGCTATCATCGCACTTCATAAATGAATAGTTGGATTTTTTTTATATCGTACCAAACTAAAGAATAGTTATAATAAAATCGGCCCTTAAGTGATTAGAATTATGATCTTTTTTCCCTAAAATGCTTTAAATACATAGTGACATCATATTGACACCTGGGTATACTTTTCCGACCTTTAATTGTAGGCAGGCCTTCATCTGTACAAATGGTGGCTGTCACCACAGCATTATATTCGGGTCATCAGCAACGGGGTTTTGGGCTTGGGATAGATCATTTAAAATTTTCAGCAGCACTGGATGTTATTTTAAATACGATATTAGCCCAAGGGTTGTACAAACCAAATATGAAATAAGTTCTTAAAACCATACAAAATTTAAAAAAGAAAGAAAGAAAATTACTTATGTTAATAATGAAGACTTTTTTGCCTGTGCATGTAGAATGTGTTTATAAAAATATCATTTACAAGCAATATGTCTATTATTATCAAATAAGATGTAACTTTTGATTCTTTATCTATAGAAACCCGATATTGTGACATAAGTATGAAGAGTCTCCATATTTTATATATACATACAATAAAGCCCAAACTTATTTCTTATATAAAACACTAGAGAAAAGGAGAAGGAAAAATCACTGTTCAAACCGGTGGTGGAGATTAGATCCAGGACAAGAGCGTTTTGTTGTGTGAGCACAAAGAAACGTTGCTAATAAAAATATTTTATTTTTGGTACACATTACACACATTAATTGAATCAGTACTAGTGTTATAAATTTAAATATCTTTATTTTTTGGCATTATTATTTGACATTCTCTAACTAGAGCTGGTGCGTAGCGGGAACGACAACTCTGGGTAGAGAATGCATAATTTGATACGAGACACCCGAGGGATCCCGGGTGGAATTTAACTATGACGTCACAAGCATAGTTACGTCACCTTTTATGACATCACTTGTGTTCAACCCTGTTGACAAATTCTATTCCTGCTGAAAACGATTGTAAATCATCATGATTGTCACGATGCACCTGGTCTATTTGTCTGTACAATGGACTTACAGATGGGTATCCTCCAAAATCCAAGGTATTGCTAACTCAACCGTAAAGTAAACGGGCATTGTTTTACTTTGAATTTAAACATTAATTAAGATGATTGTTCGAATCCCTCGAATCACATGGAGTAACGTACATTTAGGGTTAGCTATAAGGCTAAAACATTGACAAACTGGAATAAAGCTTTAAAGATAGATAAAACTATAGAGATCGTCATACGTACGTAACTACATGCATTTACATTGAAATACATAATCGTCCCGTGCAAAATATTGATAGTCCTACCAAAATGTCCAAAAATATTGTATTCAGCATGATAAAAGAAATCTGCTATAAATAATTTGCTCGTTATTGTAGCCAAAGATGACACTTCATCTCCCGTGGACACTGCACCTGCAGCCACCCAGAGGAGCAGTGCCCCACCCCAGGGTCCACCACGGGCTACAAACCCCTCCAACACTTACTGCGGCCTTCGTCGGGGATTCTTGTTGTAAACAAACAAACAGACATTGCACCCCATTATCGAATTTGCTTCGCCTTCTTTGGATTATGATCACGTTTCCGTCTTTATTTGATGAATTGTTGTATATAATCTTACATTGAAATGTACTTAATTTGATATTTACTTTGAAAGATGTTCCGGGGGGGGGGGGGGGGGGGAGGGTGCTGGATGGATAGCTCTGGACACTTTGTGTTCGTCTTCAGCCATAATGGACTGAAATTAAACGATCAGAGCCTGAGCGAGCCATATACCCGAGGTGACAAGGGCAGAGGGAAACACAAATCCCAAACTTCATTGTTTAAACACAAACACTCGACCTCTCAAAGTCATTGGATACGTGAGCGATTTTTGATGCATTGGGTATGAAAATAATTTTCCAATACACGAAATTAAAGGAACAGTGATAGACAGAGATATGACGTGGGTCGCATCACTTCTGTGCAGCAACCCCCCCCCCCCCACCCCCCTCTCCCCCCAATCCGTTCTTACCCCGAAGGACGCGAGTACCAGAAATCACATTCTGTGGTACATGTATGTGATAATGCTCGAGTTCAGGGGTACTTAATTTTCATGTATTTGAAAATGGTAAACATTTGTATCAGCACGTTTCATTTGATTGTGAATAAAAGGCCAGTCACATAGTTGTTTGATTTGAATTTTACTGATTTATTGATTTTTCAATATTCAAAGATTACCAGGCTCTGTAATATATTGTTGTTATAATATTATTATACAGCTATATTGTCTGGGTTACTTTCTTAACTATATTCTGTACATGGCAATTGTAAAATATAATTTTGTATATAAGGAGAAAAACTGAAGAACGTGTAAGTTGTAAGAACTTGTTATATACAAAAAAATATGTTCAAACCATAAGCCTAAATCGTATATTGATTCTCGTAATTTTTTTCACATCAATAAAAAAATGTAAATCATACTAACTTTCTTTTACATGGCAAACGAATTTCACATGAAAATATCGCATAGTACGCACGAATTTCACAATAATTTCACGTAAAATATGTTTGTGCTATGTATAACAATCGTATGCACTCACTTCGCGTAAATCCACGTGCTCGCGTGATTCAGAAATTCGCGTGTGTTATTCTCAAGATTTTTCACATAAGGCATAATAGTTTCTATAAAAGATGTTAAAGTGTGTTAAGTTTACATTCAAAGTAGTTAAAAAGCGCTTGTAGGATTGATATTATTGTTTACACATGTTTATAAAATTCTATCCCTTTTAATCATTCAGGCTAACCTTGAACTGGACCCTCATCAGTCAAAATTTAAAGAAAATTATATGTACAGTATCATTCAATTGCAAAATTCAATTTTTTTTAACCATATTTAGTATAAATGGTTTTTGTGACGTGAAGAAATATACAAACCAGTTATGTAATTTTCATACATGTTTTGTCCGAGTAAATGATATTTTGAACATGCAAAAAGTAAATGAATTTTATCTATAACTTTAGAGAAGGTCAATTTACACATATTCTTAGTTGTCTCAGAATCCGCAAGCAACAATCTCATTCTGTTGGTAAATTATGCGCATATGTCCGCAACAAGTTAGTACTTTGTGGTGTTCAGGTTATAAAAACGTTAATTTGAAGTTTTGAATTCAAGTTTTACTGTAAATTGCTCATATTGCAGCATTCTTTTTACGTATTAAATGGTTGTATTATAATTCCTGGTATCTTAAAAAGCGGTTTTATTAATGGTAAAAATATTGGAATTTAAGAAAGTAATTTTTATCTCAAGTACATTTCATCACCTGCGTTATTTTTTATAATTACTTTTTTCCCGTTAGATTAGAAACTTTCAAGAACGACTTTTACGAACCCCATCTCAAATGAGAGACAACTCTTATATTTGTTTTGCATTACCCGATCATATCATTTCAGTAAAAGACATAATAAAGATCCTGCCATTTCTCAGAGTGAAAAGTAAAAGATATAACAAAGAAACAATCTTTTTTTCATATTTTATTGATTGTCTCAAAACAACCAAACCAACACATGACAAATAGGGGGCCATTAAAAGCAACACAATTCTTTGGTTCTAACGTCTAGCAATGCTAAATTTTGGCAATCTGTATAAAATATAGAATACTCGATTTAATATATATATATATAAAATTTCAAATTAAAATGCTAGCTAATATTTTGTAGATCTACACTTACAAATTCTTCAATACTTCAGATGGCTCTATTAATTTTAAAATCAAATATCAATTCAATTTAAAAAAGCGGATGAACTTTTTCAATATTAGAAATACTTATTCTATTATTTGTAAATCAATGTACATTTAATAGCATTCCAAAAGTAAAAATAAGTAATATTGGTCAAAAGTCTGAATGTTTTTCACAAGTAGCAAATGTAGATTTTGTAGTTAAAGATCAAATAATGCTTCAAATCACTACATAAAGGGTGTTTGTATAATCTGGTCATTACAAACTTGTAAGCAATATGTATGTATAGCAGTACATGCATTGACTTTTTCAATTTCTTACTGTAACTGTAATTATACTGTACCAATCATTTTTGGGGGGGGAATTTCTGGAGTTCAAATAAAAAATAACAAGAATTAAACCTAGCTGCTCATAAATATGTACACATTTTAAAAAGAAAATCTAAAAGGAAAAAAAAATCTTTATTGTTATTTTTAAAATTGGATCTTTTCAATATGAATAAAGTTACAAAAGCACTACATATATGTACTTAACAGAAATTTAAAAAAAATAAAAACACACTTATCTAACAACAAGTTTGTTCCATTGAAATAGTGGATTTCCATTAACAACAAATATATATTATATCAACTGATGTACAAAATACCAAACAAACAAAACAACAATTCATGTTAACATCACAACGAAGACATCATCACTCTCTAATAATTAGGCCATAACATTCTCGTTACATGTAAAATCAAGTTGAATGCAAACATAGGTGGTCAAAGTATCTGACGTTAAAAAGGAATCACGTAACATTTATCTTCATTTACAAATTATCTGAGACAAAGTATCCGATCATCACAGCACAGACTCTTTAAGACAATGAAAACTGTGATGTAAAAGTCTGAGGTGCATGACACCCCAATCAAATTCAAAATAATTAAAACTTCTAATGTGGCACTACATTTAAATACTGTACATATTTATGTACTCAAATATGAAAAAAAGTTAAAACATCATTAAAAGTTTTAGATCTGTTCAGAAGCAAGTAAAATTACTAAAATTGCAGAAAAAACATTAAGGCATGCTGCACACATTTGGGCATGATAACTGAAATTTGTACCTGGATAGGACATCATCACCATCATCATAAACATCATCATCATCACTAGCCAGGGTGATGACTCACTCCTCTTCTTTTTTAAAACAGTGAGGAGTGAATACGTGTATATTCACCCTTAACTAGTGTGGATGCAGTTTTGTTTTTATAAACAAGACATCATTAATGCAGAAGTAAAACATATTCACATGATTGTCAACTGTTTGGCATAAAATCAAGACAATAAATTACACATTTACATCTAATTTGTTTCTATCAACAAATCAACTTTGATAGCATTGAAACACAATACTAAAAACATCTCAAAAGGGAGACAACCCTTACAATGGAAATCAAACAGATCTATATTTTGTAGTGGTGAAACAAATTATGGCAAACTTTGTAGATCAAACATGAATGAATAATCTGGACGATGGCAAAATCAAATGACTATGAAAATAAAGAAAAAGAAAATAAAGAAATGAATACTGGTACATTCACCCAGTATCACTTACATGCAAGCACCAAAAATCATGTACATATCAATTTGTATGTCATCGGTACAAAAAACTACTTCACATGAACTACTAATCTTCAATATCTAAACTACAGATTTCTCTCAATGGATTTCGAGTTAAGATTTTGGGTTTAATTTGTAGTTATCTTTCTACAACTGAACACTGTATCAATGAGGACTGCTGATCTTTGTATTGTGGCAGATATATTTCTAAACAATCATATCATAATAACTATGAATGCCAGCAAGTGTTTTTGTCACTGACTACCAGTAATTGGCTTCAACATTTTTTGTAGCACTGGACAACTGTTCCTGTTGTCATCCACTCGTTCTCCACTTCCATCCACTTTGGCGGCATCTTTAACATTTGAACCATTAACAACAGTTTGTGGAGATTTCTTAGCACCTGCTCCATTTACAGAGTCTGTCACATTGATTTTTGGAACCTTTAACATGCTACCCTCACTAGAACCCTCTGAGGACAGCCTTTTGACTTGCACTGTTGGAGAAGTTTCTCCTGATTTTTTCTTCTTTAAGGCTTCTCCAGTTGCAACATGACACAGTTCATCCTCATTTCTAACAATCCACTTGTTATTTCCAACTGATATGATTTCCACTGCATTTTCCCCAAAGATAAGAACATTTTTATCATAATGAGCAATGGTAGTTTTAGATGGAGCTTGTTTCTCTTCTGTAATAGCTTTACTTTCTGAATTAAGTTGCTTCTTTGCTTGGTCACCAGGAAAAGAATTTTTTGAGGAACTTACAACTTGTTCTGTTTTCTGTGAATTTCCAGTGGGGGATTTTTGGGTCTCCTTCTGGGGGGTAGAAGAAAGATCCAGTGGAGATGTACGGCTCTTCTCTGATGAAGTTGGACTGGGTATAGGTAGCTGAATTGGAGACTGTGAAAAGGGCCAACCAGTAACCATCCCCACCATCTTACCAGCCTGGGGTGGGGAGGGTCTGGTGGTAGCAGGTTGACAGGATCCAAGTCCTCTGTCTGGTAGAGAGTAATCATAGAACCCAGACCCAGGGATGAATGCTTGCCCAGCTGTGGAATTCTGTTGTGATCGAGATTTTCTGCTTTGGTGCTCTCCACTCTCCTTGCTCTCTGACTTTGATTTGGATTTACCTTTTGCTGGTTTGGTACTTGTTGCAGGCGGTGAACTTGTAGGTGAGGATTTCATTAAAGATGGACTGTACATTGGAATGCTTGCATACAGAGGCGCCACTGCTACACTGTAGGGAGGAGGCAGGTCTGATTTAGCCACAGATGGAGAGAGCTGTGGAGATTTTTTCTTGGACTCTGTGACCTGTTTGGGATCCTCTTCTCTCACCACAGTTGCAGCATGTGTGGAAATCAAATGGGACAGTACTGCCTGCAGGTTATTATGCCTGCTTGTTTCTGCTACAGACACCTCGGTCTTATCCTGACTGGACCTAGCCTCCTTATTTTGTTCATCATTATTAGTAGTATATTCTAGCTGAATGACCTTGATGTCATGACCTTTGGATGATTCTCCGTCTTCACTGGACGATTCCTGTATAAAAGACACAGCAGTCTCTTGTTCTTTTTCAATGTCATATGCCTCCGACTCTGAAGTTCTCTGAGAACTGACCAGTGGAGTGGATGCTGGCTGTGAGGGTGATGATGTCACCTGATAGGTAACGACGGCAGAGTTTGGAGAGTTGGGGGAGGTGGATGTGACCGGGCCCTGACTGGGCATGCTGACTGCGGGGATGACCACTGTCTGGGCTGTATCTGTGGGGAGGCTGGACAGGGCTTGAATGGGAATGACTGTCTGGCCTTCACTGCTGTTTGGAGTCAGATTGGGTACAATCATGAAATGCTTCAGATGTTCCGGATCAATTGTCAGTTCATCTGTTTCACCCTGTAGGGAAATCAACCAGAATCAATACCAGGACACTGTGTTTGATACAATTCACAAATGAACTACTTGAACATTATCTGGGTCATGTACTTTGAGATTGATATTACGAAATACAAATTAAAATGTCTTTATCCATTTGTATCCAAGTCATTCATTTTTTCAAATTATATTGCCCTGTCCTTACAATGCTGCTGAAGAAAGAATCTTACATCATCCGAGTCGACGACAGGAATTCCCTCAATGCACC
>WFKH01010931.1:50574050-50579050 GCA_016163765.1 Magallana hongkongensis
CTTTGAAGTTTGCATCAAGGGACAAAGTGGGGTCATTTTTACATCTCTGTCCTATTTTCATATAACATTACCAGAACTTTCTTTAATTCTTACACTGGTATTGCTTAAACATACCCCATATCATCATATGGAAATCAGATAAAATAATAAAATGCTAATGCAGAATCTCCAATTTTACACCTACTTGAAACTACATGTATATTACCCAAAAATGTAACCTAGATTGAAATATCACCTATAAATACACAGTATATGTCTCTTTTATGTATTTTTATAGTATACTATCTTGGAGGGAGCTCACTGATTTGTGAAATCATGACTTAATTTAGGGTGTCAGATATGAGAGATTAGCCAGTAAACATTTAACTAAGTATATTTACTTTCCTCTAGTCCCACATCATATATGTCTTTTAAAAATTCATCAGCTTGGGGGGTTGGGGGGGGGGGGAGAAGACTGAGTACCCAGGTATTTAGTGTGGGCTCGGAGAAAGACATTGGTTTTGGAGGGAGCTGTCTTTGGTAATAGTAAATAATGTAGGTGTAAGACATCAGGTGGGGGGGGGGTGGGGGTGGGGGGGACGACTGAGTACCCAGGAATCTAGTGTGGTCTCGGGGAAAGACATGGGTTTGGTGGGAGGGAGCTGTCTTTGATAATAGTATTAAATAATATAGGTGTCCTCCAGGACAAGGAAAACTACAAGTGGTAAATGATGTTTTGCTATTTTCATCAATTTACCAAAGGCACATACTACCATGATAGTGAAGATGATGATTATGCTTATAAACTGGGTTTTTTTTTTTTTAAATCTTGTAAATACCATAGTGCATTGTTTGAAGTAGAATAGTAAGAACAGAAGAATAAGATTGCCGACTGGAGTGAGAAGACCATAAGTCAGGAATCTGTGAATAACTTGTGATTTCAAGTTCCCAACAATGTTCATACATTGTGTATACCTAAATAATTATGTATTCAAGAAAAATCCTCTATGTACAAATGAACCAATACATTCCTCAAAGATCCAGTGTCAGAGTATTCAAACAGAGTGTGCAACTCTGGGTGTTTTCTGTTGAAGTCAAAGTGAACATCATCCAATTTACAGAAAGAATTTATTCTTCAGTCAAAATAAATCTTTTATGAATAACTTATATCCACAGTTACATAACCATGTCCTAGTATGCTATTGTCATAATCAGCAGTTTAATCCCCCTGAAGATGTATGTTTTCACGATATTTAATGAGATAATTCTCTACACTGTATACAGTAACTGTTTTCTGCAGGTGCAATTTTTTTGCATTTTGATTCCAAAATAAGTAAATTTAGTTTTGCATTTTCCGTTTTTGTGCAATTTTTTAAAAGATGACAAATAAATGCTATCTATTTATTTTTGTGATTGGATTTCTTGACTTTGAGATGATATTGCAAATAGAGCAAAATATAGCATCCCGCAGAAAAATCAGTTATATTCATTACCTGTTGAGGATCTTGCTCACACAACCATGTGACACCTGTAGCTGCCGGCTGATTTCACAGGGACGAATGCCTTGTAAGGCTAATTGCAGAATCTGGACTCTTAAATGGTCAGGCAAGGGACGTCCGTTTGTAAACTCTCTGCCATACTGGTTTATATTTCTTCCACCAACTACAAGTGGAAAAAAGAAATTAACCATGAGTTTATTAAAATTAGCCATCATTTCAAATCATACGAAATTATCTTTTTGAAAAAATCGTATGTGGATGTATGCAACCAGCTGCAAAATGTCTGATTAAGTTTGATAAGAAATTCTTTTCCATATAAAGATAGGGGTTCAGAAGATGAAAGGATTGAATAGCTTTATTTACCAGAGTGCCTAATCCTCTCTCGTCCTCCTTTCCCAAGATCATCACACCCATCTCCCAGGACACTGTCCCCATTGTCATTGGTCTCGGAGTCAGAGCCGATCTCCAGAAGACCTTCAATGTTGACCTTGGCCTGTTTCTTGTCCTTGTCTAGCGTGTCGCTAGCAACCTGTGTGGCTGTAGTGTCACAAGAAGCGGTGGCCTCCTGGTTCAGTTTGGTGAAGTCTATGGCTGAGAGTAAACTTTGGTGGTGCTGCATTGCCTGTCCAGTCTATAGAAAATAAACACCCTTCTATTATCAAAAGTATGTATACATTCATTCAAACCTTTTGATTATTATTACATATATGCTGAAATTTATTGGCAAATGAATATGCCACCCACCAATAGATGGTTACTATAAAACAAACACAGTAAAACATTTTTTTAGCAAAGTGCCATTTATTTTGATTCATTACAACCGTAATTCGTTATCTCCCACTTTAGAGTTTTTAATTTATTTTTCATATTAAGAGAATTAAACCGACTTTGCTGTAGGCGTGAATTCATTATAAGCTTGGTTGCTGTAACCATGTTTCTCTGTATAAAGCTTTTTATTTTACATACAATATATGATTCAAATTCACAATAATGAAGCATACCTGTAGCATAGACTGCTGAAACTGGATAAGGTTGACTAGATACTGCTGCTGAATCATGCGCTGCAGCTGTTCGCTGGCGCTGACACTGCCACCATCCAGGGTGGTACCCGCCTGTACAAGCACCGCCTGGGGGGCCGTTTCTACCTGGGATGTGGTTTCCTCGGACACCTGGACTCCATTTTCATCGGGTTCCGTTACCTTGGTGGCCGTTGTGTTCTGATGGTTTGCATCTGAGGATTCCTGCTTCACTTGGATGTTTATAACCTCTGCTGTCATCATGGCAAATCGACCATCAGGGGAGGTAACTCTCTTGTTGCATCAGGGTTAGTGTTTCTAGTACATCTTGCAATACAAAGGGGTTTGTGGTGTCTTCCTTAACAACATGCTTCTGTTTTGTGTGTCTTTGCTATCAGAGCTTTTAACTTCCTGTTCAAGTACACACAAAAAAAATTTAAAAAGCATAACAGTTAACAGATAAACTTAATTTACAATCACAAAATGAATCCTACACGATTAATATCATGTGTACCGTGTACTTAATTCAGCCACCTTCCATAAAACAAAGGCTGCTGGGATAAAAAATTAATAGACCTTATCTGGGGAATTCAGATGAAAGCAAATATTTGCATATTAAAAAAGGTAATTTCAAACAAAATTTATTGTCTGTTAAATGACATGGAGTCAACCATGACAAAAAAACATTTTGAACACATATTCATAGGACTGTTATCACAGTAACAAATTGACTCTTGATATTTTCAAGAGAGGCAATTTCCTGTTCTGTTCATGGTCCACGGCATTTAAATGCAATCGGCATTAATCCCTTCATTTAATTTTCTGAATTTGTGCATGGAACGTCATGGTATTTACAACCGGGTAATTGTTTATGCAAATATAGCATGGCCCTGCAAGGATTTGGGTGATTAGGGGTCTATGGATAACTACTCAGGCGGAACATTGCACGTTGAGGCCCATTAACTGCATTGTTAGGTTTCTGCATACTTCCTGTGTTCGTGATGTCAGTTAAAACTGACTTCCAATTAATTCAAATACAGCAAAGTCCTACAGATAATTAAAGTGATTGGCTTCAAACCAGATAATATAGCTTTTTGAAAATAGACTATCAAAAAAACATCATCATATAATATATTGACAAAATAGCATGCAAGTTTATCTTTATACCCCCCCCCCCCAATATATTGCAATTCATTTTTATCTAAAAAGAGAAACAAATGGTCATGTTCTGATTTACAGAGTTTATGTTCTACTAGCAGTGATAATGGTAAGGTTTTGGGCCATATTTTGATAGCAACACAGCTAGTATTTAAAGTGATTCTTTATAGTACTGAGTAAAGGTGAATAGACATTTTTGAAAATACCAAACCTGGAGTAAATAATTGACAGACTTTTTCAGACAAAGTTCACCAGATACTAAATTTCTATAATGCGCCTAGAAACATTCCAACAATATGCTTCATGGTTTGAATCAAAATTTGTTAGAGGAGTTGCTTTCTAAAAACAGGTACCCTTTCAGAATGTAGATGCTTAGAATATTGAAATTCAACAAGCTGTGAAATCTTTTAATGAATTTTCCAGTAACATAAAATACCATACTTTACACATTAAAAAATATCATACTCTACACATTTTTACACCAAAAATATTTCACAAAGTTTCAGTGGTCTATCAGAATAATTTTCATGTTGTTACAACCAACTATAAAAGCTGCATGTCTCTTAATCAACTATAAAATGCAAATCTTCTCACAGTTCTGATTAACTAGGAAATTAATCAGGGTTCAGCTTCAGCTGACCAAGGATTAGAAATTAATTTGCTCTTAAATAAGAAAAGTTTATATAGTGTCGCATAATTTGAATTTCAGTTGTGTAAGAACAACAATGCGACTAATCTACGAAATCGGATTGAAAGTCTTCATCTACATCAGTACTTCCATCAGGGATCGCGCAAGTAGGAGATTAGGGGGTCTGTCCACCAACTGTTAACATTGCATAACATTGAAGACCGCTCTAATCATCTCTAAACTCCTTTATTACGACTTTTCGATTTGATTAAAACCCAGGTGATAATTATCAGGACCATATTTGCCACCAAATATAGCAAACAAAAATTCCCCACAAGTACTAATTGACGTTAAAGAAATCTATTAGAGAAGGGATGCTGATCCTTGGCTTTCCTATGATGATATCAGGTCACTGAAAGGTCAATAAAACCGTGAATGACAACTACACAATTAACACTCAACTCAACCTGCTCAACAGCTGTATTAGTAATGGAAGCAGTAGTTACACACACCTAGAGGTCCCCTAGCACCGTAACTCTACAGGTCAGAATGTCTATCTAGTAGACACATCTTTTTATCGTAATTTTTTAAACAACTTGATGGGGCATGGAATTGTGGTCTTTTCCTCGTTTCCTTCTAAACTTTAATATTTGCAGGAAAAACAGGAAAAAACAAGAAAAATCATTCCAATTACAGAGGTTTTAGGAAAAATATTTGACA
>WFKH01010931.1:50598449-50614143 GCA_016163765.1 Magallana hongkongensis
CTCCTACAACACAATGATACATGTATGTGTGTTGTATCTTACCTCCTTCCCCAGCCGCCCCCAACATTAACTCATTGATGATCATAGTGGCCTGCATTTTGTGTAGAATTGATTCATGGAACAAATCAAGAAAGTGGTCCACTAATAAAGAGATACTCCCTGGGGAAAAAAAAATTTTACTTTAAAAGCTGAGCAGATATATCCATAGCAATACATGTATTTAAATGGATTTCATTATTTTTATAGTGTCTTTTACTGTCATATATGTTTTGTTGTGATGGTCCATGCACTTTTACATGTTTTAGAAAATAGATTTTAAAAAATCAATTTTACCATAATATCCCAATAATCTGCAAATATTCTTCAATTCTTTCTCAATTTTCTTGTCATGAAAATGTTTGAAATTTTTCCTGGGTTTGATAACATCAGACACAAGGGCAGGAGAAACAAAATTGGCATCTGTAAACCAACCACCAAAAGATAAAATTTGGAAATACCTGAAGATTACAAACTGTATGTACATAAATTAAGTAATCCTAATGCTCACAAAATTTTACTTTTTTTTTTGTATTCTTCTGTATATAGATATATATTTATATAAACATGACACAATTTTAAAATTCCAATAGTTTGAAAGAATTTATTGTTTTTTAATTAAAAAAAAAAAGATTAAAAATATATGGCTGGGTTTTACCATGTCCGATCCAGGTGGTCCTCTCCTCAATGATTTTGATGTCTGTGGTATCCAGTTCAAACACCTGGACCAGTGACAGGGACAGGCGCTTCAGGTGAGAGGCAGACATCAACAGGTGATTTATGTCAGATCCTGTGATACGAAATCGATAAATCATATTTTTTTTAAATCAAGATAATCTTGTTTAAAATGGGTCTGATAGGAAAATCGTTCAAAATTGTATACAGTTGATAGATTACCCAACAGATCGATGTAGCCTGACATTAGGGAAAGTGCAGAGAATTTCCTGTTTTCATCTGCAAAAACAATGAAAGTTACTTCTGAATTTTCCTTTTCTTGAGCATGAAATGTTTAAAATACAATTTAATTACTAAATTGATCATTAAGATGGTGAAATTCCATCAATATAGAAGTCTAGATCTATCTTTTGCATAAAGCTGATAGAATTTTTTTTAACAATCTTACCCACACAGCGGATAATTCTGGGAAGAGATGTAGAGAGATTGTGGAGGTTCTCCTCCAACATCTCCACTAGAGGGCGACATTCAGGCCCGAGGTGAGTGTGGGTGAATATATTTAGAATCTTTCTGCTTTTATTGGCCACATTGGGGTACTCATCACTGATCAGTCCCACCAAAATCTCCATGAAATCAGGGATTGAGGACTGCAAAGATCTGAAGTTAGTGTGAAGTCACAGAATGAAAATCCAAATTCTTGTGGTCAAATTTCTAAACAATAAATTGATAACTATAAAATCCTAATAATCTTTGAAAGGCTATGTGTTATATAACTTCCATATGAAAGTGTGGACTTGTTAATGTATATTATTTAACCTCTTATTAGACAAACTATTCATTGTAAAATGCATCTTTCAAGCTGCTACAGAAAATGTTTTGTTTCACAATAAACAAGGAAATGCTAATGAAATATGTAACACATTTCTTGACCTTGTACATCCCTGGAGCAAGCTTCCAGCTGACTCAGCCAATGCCAGTCTCACTTTCCAATTTGAATGACCCCTGACACTGCAAATCTGCTTCACTAAAACGTTAAGCTTTTTTCCAGTCATTTCCACCCAGGTGGAATCTCTCTTTATGGCTAGTTTCTTGATTTTGTCATCAACAGTCCCTGTAAAAATAAGTACAAGTCGCATCACAAAGCACTGATAAATGTTTCTTTTGTATGAAAATTGCATCAATTTTTGCTGCACACATCCTGCTTGAAGTGCAGGGGTTCATAGAAACAATAGCACAATAAAACATTACACTCATTACCTTACTCAAAAGGAATTACAAACTAATCCTTAATTCATAGCTACATTACACTTACAGAAGACGAAGGTAAGTAATTACAAGGTACCATTTTTTAAAATTGAAATTCTGATTTACCTGCCAAAATAGGCTGCTGGACTCTCTTCTGACTTTCCTCAATTAAAATGTCATCCATTGTGAGTCCAACTATTTTAGTCCATGCATATATTGCTGTCTGGGAAAAGAGGAACAAATTCAAAAGATTCTGGCAAATAAGCAAAGTTAAACCCCATTCACTATTAACTTAGATCAAAGATATCCATGGACATGGTATTATTTTAAACATAATAACATAATAGGTAATGCATGTATATGTGTACATGCAAACTGATTTAAGTTGATAGACATGTTCTGATAGATATCAAAGTAAATGTATGTTGTTGTAATTAGATTACTCTCTGAGCTACTCACTGCTATGACACTGTGCCCCTGTCTCTGGTCCCCAGTGATGATCTTACACAGAGTAATGGTGATCCCAGGCAAGAAAGAGGCTAAGGTGTCTCCAAGCATGGCTCTCACTTTATTGCAGTCTGAAATCATTCATTTGTAAAACATGTGATTAAAACACTTTTTGTAAATTTATATACTCTTCTGCTTTATTTCCTTACTTGGCAATTCATTACAACTAGTATCTATTGCTGCAAATCAATCTAAACTTGTTTCCATGGTTGATAAATGTCAATGTAATAAATTTAATTAAATATATGTTATATATTGATTTGTTGACATTCCATTATTTAATAATTTGCGCTGGCTTATTCACCCATTTAATTATTTCTGATGAAGATCTTCCAAAATACATTGTACATCTAAACCTGTACTCACATTTGCCATCCACCTGACTGAGTTCTGTGAGGCACTTAATGGCCAGGACCTTGAGAGACCTGCACCTTTCTGTGTCCGCGAGATCCAGGAGAATGGACACTGCCACACCCAGCACGGGAAGACTCTGGAGGGAGAACAGTTTCTGGATGATGCTGTAGTCAGACTTTGACACCAAGGTCTTAATGTTCTGGACCACAGCAGCCTTTAGATCCTCTGACTTTGCAGTGGCTGTAAGTTAACGAGTAGGTGACAAAAGATTCTATTAGGTACCCTTTATTATAGTACATGTATAATACATGTATTGTATAATCTAAAAGAATAGCATAATTAATCTGCATTTATAACGTACACATACCATTTATTAAGTTTGCCTCTTAGCAGTTTTCCCTTATACTGTAAACGTATTGTATTTGGCGTGTACGATATTTGGTGAAAATTGATTTTCAAACAATTTAGCGTGGATTTACATTACCATATTTCTTTATGCACCTATTCTTACACACATATGCATTGTATTAGCGAAGTATTTGATTTAGCAGAAGTCGTTTTCCGCCAAAAAAGCTAAAAAAAATACCCAGCTAAATGTTATACATTTACAGTATAACTGCTAATGATACAGTTCTATTACAAATGCCAAAAAAGTTTTTTGTTATAGATTTTTTTTATAAAAATTGATATGACAGAAAATTTTTCAAAATTTGTCTGATTTGGACACTTATTTTTCCATTTTAAGTGATATCTGGACCAGATTCCAATTGAATAGGGGAAAGATCTTACTCTATATGGCAGGAAAAATGAATAAAATGACATGTGACCTTTGCCCTCAGGACTCCCATGCTCTGATGGAGAACTAATCATCACACAGGACAACGTGAACAGATCAGTGAACAATTCCCAGTTCCAGACTCTGCTGCAGCCCAGAATCCTCTCCATCAGTGTGAACAAATCTGTATAGAAGTCCTCAGAGCTAGAAAGATATTAGATGCAGACACTTTTAACATCAGCATGAATCCATAAAGAATATATGTCAGTTTTTTGTTTTTTTTTATTCTTCAAGCATTTGAGAACTGGACAAAAGTAACAACATACTACTTGGTTGGTTGTTTGAGTATGATCCTTAGTGGAAACAGAAGATATTCTTGTAGATCCTGAATACATCCTCTGTCTATTCCCTCAAGGGCTGTGGTTACTGCTACAACATTTTTCCTTGAATGATCTTTACTGAGCTGGACACACAAGGGTCTGAGTTTGTCAAAGACTAGCTGTCGATTACACATAGCCATTATTCTGTGAAATGTAGAACCTTCCACAAATAATTCTGAAAAACAAATAATTAAAAAATATACAATAAGAAATCATTTAATATATTAAGTTTTTTAAATGTGTAATAAGGTACAATGGGCCTTTTCATATACAAAGTGATTCGATCCTTGTGCAATTGGCAATAAATTGGCAAAAATTGGTATCTGAATGATGATTGGCTAGTCGTTCGCCCTAAAACGCGTTCGCCCTTTACGCTGTTCGCTAGTTTCCGTTCGCCCTAGGTCCGTTCGCCCTTGACGCCGTTTGCTCTAAGTCCGTTCGCCTTATTTTTATATAAGATTAATTCTGATCAATTTTAAGATTATGAAGAGATTAATTAATGAAAACAATACCACCCTTTCCTCTTTTACATAATAATCACCAATTGCCTGACAGTGACATGATATCGATATGAAGACTTAATTGTGAATTGATTTATTTAATTATTTTAATGTTACTACATTTTATATTCTTCTGTTATTATTTTGTAATTATTTCAAATTTCACCTCGTAATATAACCATATTATAATTATGAAATCTCCGTATATATCTCAATTAGAGATCAAAGGATTGTGTTATGTAAATTCTTCAAAGATAGAAAAGGTGATAATCATCTGCCTAGCTTCTGAATGAGGCAAATTAAAGTCTCAATTTCTTTAATTGTTTAAAAAACATCAAGCGAATCATTATAAAAACAACAAGACGGTTATCGACAATTTACGGCAATAAAATCTTACAATTATTCCAAGTACGTCTTTTTTGATGAAGGAAAAACATACAATATACGAATAATCAATTATAGTTAAACAAGATGTGGTTTATTAAAAAACACGGCGCGAACGAGGTTTAGGGCGAACGATTATTAGGGCGAACAATAATTAGAGCGAACGGACCTAGGGCGAACGGACTCAGGCGAACATGTAGATAGGGCGAACGCACCCGATACCCTGAATGACAATAAGCAAAAATAAACAAACCACTGTGTGGCACAGCAATTTGCACAGTCTATTGCGTAGGTACATTTAAATCAAAATATATTCCTTTTTCAAGATTTTGTGAAAATGCATGATGATTTGCTATGTTTAATACTCTTTCCTTCAGACTCCTTTAAATTTCCCATTATTATTGGTAATTTAATTGTTGTTTACAAACGTGAACGAATTGTTTAACGTTATTGCGAATCATGCTGGTTTTTCATTCAACTTCAAGCATGTTCAGTTTATTTCCATGTTCATACGTGTAACATCTATTTTCAAATTTGACCGTGCATATAAAATTAAATGATAAAATGCGGATATTCATTTTTAAATGCTTATATTTCTTTAATGCCATCCATACCTTGTCAGGCTTGTGTAAATCTTTTAAAAACTACACACTTTCAGTCTTTCATCATCGAGGGCCATGTAAACTTCCGGTGTTCGAAGAACAACGAACCCGAGCTAACAGCTGACGTTAAAATATCAAGATGATTCAATCAAATAGCTTTTAACACTATTAATTAAAATTCTAACAAAATGAATGAAACATATTTGGTTGAATTAATTTGAACAAAATGTTCTTTAAAAATGTTAGTTTGCTGCTGAACATGAGGTTGTTATTATAAAGTTAAAAATCGGCAGTCAGAATCTTACGTATCTAATATGAGTAAGTAACATTTGAGGACTATCTGTATGATGCTTGGGTTATATTCTTGTTTTGAGTTTGGTAAAGTATTGAATTTTCTTTTGATAAGAGTGGAAAATTAATTCAAATCATTTCCCGCGCATTTGTCAGTACCAATCATGTGATTATCACGTGATAAATACGTGTCAAAAATGGCAGACAACACACTGGAAGTAGTTAGGTAAAACATGTCAATATGAATACGTCAAGAGATTAAAAGAGACTCATATACCTATTTGTGTGTTGACAAATTTTACGGAGAGAGAGAGAGAGAGAGAGAGAGAGAGAGAGAGAATTATACATGTAGTCTTTCTCTGAAGCAATTGATTGAATGTACATGTAGCATACAGTTATCAGTCTGAAGTGTGCGCGTGCACTTATCATGTGTTATGGTGCAATATGATGTAGGGGATGTTTGGATGATATCTAATCATGTGATATACTGGTATGTTCACATTTAGGACAACTATTTAAATGTACTAAGAAATCTGTTTTTCTTGGATATTGTATGTGAACACAGGTAAGTATCATATATACTATATGTGTAGTTACTAATTGTTATATGAGTTTAATGACAAACTATATTATCATTCTCTATAAATTGTTATGGACCCAGGATTTTGGCATAAAAAAATATTTTGATAACAAAATTGATATCAGATGATTGTTTTTAAATTAATGTTCATATTAAAAATGATTCAATGTTCTGAAAGAATTGTTTCTAAAAATTTGCTGCATCACTCATTCAATTTATTTATTACATGTCACAGCTAGGGTTTTTTTTTCCAATATTATATAGAAGTATAACATATCAATTTGTCATCTCTCTCAACAAAGAGGTCAATGAAACATGCTTGTTATTAAAAAAAAAAACCCTAATTTTGTGAGATACCAAAACAAACTTTCTAAAATCCCAAATAATTAAAATGTAGACCAAATATTTATCTTAAATTTGAAAAAAAAATTTGTACTTAGATTAATGATTGTGTAGGTTGAGTAAGTTTTATTCATTTGTCTTACAACTAAATTTGATCAAATCACAGGATACTGTACAAAACCAGGACTGTACTCATGTATTAGTCCAAAATTGATAACTGCGACATTAAAAAAATGTACAGCTATGCATATTAAATAAAGGATAACTATCGTAAATAGATCAATGAATTCTGTTTTGTTTCTTTTTGTGTACACAACTGATACATTATCCATTTAACAGGATGTGCATGTAATGTATACATATCTGCAAAAATGTCAGTATTACACCAACTTGGTAATTTTATAATTGTTGATTTAGAATATGATTCATCTTTTTTTTAAATGAAAAAAAGGCATAGTTACTTATTTAGTTACCAGTATGTTGTCAAAGAAGGTAGAGAACCCAAGAAACAAAGGACATATTTAATATTGCTTTTAATCAGATGTATATTAAAATGTGGTTTATGGACTAAATGATAATTAAAATCAATTGTTTTTTATTTTCATCTAGATTATTATTTTGAGACAGATGGTACCCTAGTTAGCTTTGTATTCGTAAAAGTGATGTCAAGTTTCTTTCGCAAACTAGTGCGGAAAAAGTATGTGGATCCCTCCAGTATTACAGATACCAAGTTATCCAGATGTTTGACCACGTTAGATTTGACAGCTCTAGGTATGAACACACATAGTATTTCTTGCGTACATAATAAATATATGCTTCCCGTATCAGTATATCTAAATGAAGTGATTAGCAAAGTGAGCACAATAAACACAAAGGTAAGCTATACCATTAGATGCAAGAGTTATGTTATGTTGGATTTTCCAACAGCTCCAAATCCTGAAGTCATCATAGGGTGACTTGTGTAATATTTGTGTAACCTTAAATATATTCCAACATTTTGCCATGTTATACATACTGAGAATTGAACATCATCTAGTTGACTTTTACCTAATCTAAGTGTTGTAATTACTTTGATTGCCAGGGATAGGGAGTACCTTAGGAGCTGGTATTTATGTTGTGGCTGGTCAGGTAGCCAAAGACACAGCGGGCCCAGCTGTCATCCTGTCCTTCCTTATAGCAGCTTTAGCATCAGTGTTAGCAGGTATTGCACAATCAGGGTTGTTACACAATTGTAATCAGCTGACTTGATCTGTATTAATCTGATGAAGTTTATTTTATGTTGAATTATGAAATGGGGATGGAGAGATTTATCATGATAGTAAATCTTTTGTAATTCAGTTGTAATTTTGTTGGGGTTAGTTTGTTAGTCTGCATTATACAAATACCATTCACTTAAGCTTACCTGTTAATCAAATGGCCCTGTTAACACACATGTAACTACAGAGGGGTCTATGAAGTATCTGTACTATAATATAAAATGTTTATCTTAGGACTGATTCTCAAGAAATTAATACAGAACGTGTATTTATAATTATCACATACAATTTTCCATATCAAAGTTTGACACATAAAAATGGAACATTATTTTTGATGGAGTCTGTACTTGATTGTCATGCTCGCAAAATGCCAACTTTCCATATCAAAGTTTGGCTCATAAAAAATGGAACATTATTCTTGATGGAATATGTTGATTGTTATGCTCACAAAACGCCATGACACCATCTGATTGCCATCACTTGTGATTTTAAAGGTTTATGCTATGCTGAGTTTGGAGCCAGGGTCCCTAAGACAGGGTCAGCCTATGTCTACAGTTACGTCACTGTCGGAGAGTTCATGGCTTTTGTCATTGGATGGAACCTAATCCTGGAGTATGTGATAGGTAAGTCGGATCAAAATAGGAAAAATAAAAAAAACATGCTCTTGTTAACTCATTCATTTGTGAGATCTAGTTTTGTAATCTTGTAATTTTTGTTTTTCAGGAACGGCTAGTGTAGCTCGAGCATGGAGCTCGTACTTTGACTCACTGATCCACAAATCCATCCAAACTTTCTTCAGGGACAACATGCCCATGAACATTGGGGGTCTATCCCCTTATCCAGATTTCTTTGCTTTTGGCATCACCCTCCTACTCACATGTATGCTATTTATCAGTAAAACTTTTGTTTTTGAAAAGATGGCAGACTTATTTGATTAATCTCTTTGATAATGTATGGATCTTGTTATATTTTTATCTGTAAAACTCTATTATTAATTTGCAGGTATACTAACTTTGGGAGTGAAAGAATCTTCAAGGTTTAACAACATTTTCACAGGAGTGAATCTTCTGGTGGTGTTGTATGTTGTCATTTGTGGATTCATAAAGGCAGACCTGAGTAATTGGTCTCTGCCTAAACCTCAGGTTTGTTGTTGAAAAAATCACAATATGATTAATCCTTGGATATGCATTGAAATGTTTAGAAATCAAGTTTATGGCCAAAATAAGATTATGATGTGGTAATTCCTGCTACAAAGAATGAAGGAAAATAATGATTCTAAAGTATATTATGATAGTAAGTAATTCAGTAAGGAAATTCAGATTTCAAATGTAAACCTTTTGCTTCTTGCAGTTGTATTTGCTTTTTGTCTGACAGCTGAACTCTACAACTGACAAAGCAGGAGATGGTGGATTTTTCCCATTTGGATTTTCGGGAATGATGTCGGGAGCAGCTACTTGTTTCTATGCCTTTGTGGGATTTGACTGTATAGCTACTACAGGTGAGAACAAGATAAGAAAGTGATGTTTACATCTCCTCACTGCATGCAGCTTTGACAACTTTCATGGTATTTGTTGTAGTTTAGTCATTTTCTTGACTACAATGTATATACTTCACATGTACTTCATTTACTTTTTTCAGTGACTGATTTTCAAAATAATTTTATGCTATTCCAGTGCAGATATATTAATAATTCTAAGGTTATTTTGTTGAATCTAATTCCATAGTAAGCAACCTTATTTATAATACATGTAACAACAAAATGTTTTAGCAAATCTATCAACAAACCATTGGTTTGAATCATATAGTTGTACTGACTGTTTTGACAGATGCATAAGTGTGTTTTAACAGGGGAGGAAGTCAAGAACCCACAGAAAGCAATCCCCATCAGCATTGTGTTGTCTCTATTTGGGTGTTTCCTGGCCTACTTCGGAGTATCGGCAGCCATTACTCTGATGAGTCCGTACTACCTCCTAGACCATGATGCTCCTCTCCCTGAGGTCTTCTCCAAAGTAGGCTGGGATGTGGCCCGATATATCATAGCTGTGGGGGCAGTGTGTGGTCTCTCCACCAGGTAAAATCTCAGGGAGGGCTCTAGACATTGTTTTCTATTTAGAAATTGAAAATGATTTACTCCATTATTTAAAAAAAAATGATGACAATGGATTATAAATTTTTTTTCTTCAGTCTCCTTGGTGCCATGTTTCCCTTGCCCAGAGTCATCTATGCAATGGCCAGTGATGGTCTACTCTTTCAGTTTCTTGGCACTATTAGTGAGAGGTTTAAAACACCTGTGGCAGGCACTCTTCTGTCTGGACTGTTTGCAGGTGATTAAAATTTTTTTTTTTGAAAAAAAGAACATTTCTCTGAATTAAACAAGGACGACATATTTTTCTGACTTGCTTTGGGGTTTTTTTCATACACAGGGTTCATGGCAATGATGTTTGACCTTAAAGAGCTAGTGGACATGATGTCCATAGGAACATTGCTAGCTTATACTCTTGTAGCTGTTAGTGTTTTATTGTTAAGGTAAATATGTCTGATTAATTAAAATTGATCCAAAATTAGATAAAGCAATTCATTATCCACTTCATTTTCAATTTTAGCTGTTTATTATTATGTACCCATTCAAGGAGTTTGAAAAACCTAGTTTTCATTTGCAGGTACAGAGTGAATTCCTTTAACCAATACAGTGCAGATGACCGGTGAGACAAATGACATTACTAAATGTATCCCAAATAAGCTTGGGACTTTTGTTAGACCTTTGAATATTGTATTGATAAACATTAGAAATTCTTTGCTGTTATACTAATATTCAACTTAAAAGAAATTATTCACATTTTTTATACCTAAGTTCTTATTGTCTAATTATTTGTTGTGTGTTTTTCCAGAGATTCATTGATATTAAATGACACCAGTTCAGTCGGATATTTACAACAAATGTTCAACCATAAACTTCGCACTCCAACTCACCTGTCAGAAACAGTCTCATTTTGGAATATCACTATTATATGTAAGTATCCTTATGAACTTGGATAGGTGCATGGAGATGAAATAATATTTACTGATAACAAGTGTTAAGTGACTTAAGTTATTCTACGATTTTTTCTATATTTTAGTAAATTGTTGGGTTAGTTTAATTGATTCCAAATTTCCAATAACTTTTCTTTGTTTATCTTATCAGACTTGATTTAAAACTGAACAGGTTTGTGATTCATTTGTCAAATGCAGATCAAGGATTGTCTAAATCGGGCATAAAAACACATTTTTCTTTCATTTTCTTTCAGGTATGTTGATCATTGCCGAGTCATTGATACTCATTTTCCTTGAGGACTTCATTTCATCTGGTGTTTGGTGGTCCATAGCTCTAGTCAGTGTTGTGGGTCTCCTCATATTCATTCTTGTTTATTCAACATGGCTACAACCCCAAAATCAAGATTTAGTCAACTTTAAGGTGAGTTTTAAAACCTTACCTCAGCACTTCCTGTTGATTCATGTGAATTGGGCACCAAGATGTGAAACAGAATCTGAACATGCAACTTGACTGTGAATTGGCTTACATTTATGTGGTACGGCTGTGCCAACTAATATTGAAGGGAATGTTTTCAACAGTAGTTTGGAATTTTAAAGTACATGTGTTTTACAACATCTGATGATATGTTTTTCATTTTGATACAGGTGCCTCTTCTTCCAATCCTACCTGTGATCAGTGTCTTTGTTAATGTTTATCTAATGCTCAAACTGTCGTCTGCCACTTGGATCAGGTTTGGAGTTTGGATGTTTGTGGGTAAGTGACATGGAATCAGAATCCTTCATCCTTTCAATTTTCAATATCATAGTTCTTGTTGAGCTGCAAACAGTAAAAATTGAGAAATTCACCATTCCTCTTTTCATTCCTATGCAAAGCTGATTCACATTTCCCTTTACATTAATAATAATTCACACAAGAAATGCAAATGCAGTGCCATTCTCTTGCACTGACCAAGTTTGACCTCGGCCTTGTGCACTTTGACCTATGACCTGTTATTTTCCTTCCTTCCAGGCTTTTTAATCTATTTCTCATACAGTCTCCACCACAGTGTAGAATCTCAACACGACGAACACATTCCTCTCTCTCCGCGATCAGACCAAGACGAGAGCAGCGATGATAATATCTTTAGTGAAAATAAGGATAGTGACCATGTTTTATGGAACAGAAAATAGATCTTAGCCCTTCAGAAATTACTTCATAGAAATTTTATGCATATCTCTTTCTATCAATGGTGCCTTTAAATACAACATGTGATGAACAGTTATTTTACAAGAGATTATTTTAATTATGAAGAGTATTTTTATTAGAACCTTGCTCTGTCAATTTCCAGGGTTCATTATCTACTTTGCCTATGGAGTTTGGTTCAGTCATGTTAATGAAACCCTGCCAAATTTCACAATTGTGTACGAGAAAGAGGAAGAACAAGTGGAGACACGCCCTCTTCTCAAATAGAGCATGCAGTTTTACAACAAGAATCTTCTTGAATAAATCAATCATGTGTGAATTGATTAAAGCAGGTTTTGAAAAAGAATTCCATATAATTTTATTATTTATTAACTGTGATATTATATTTCATCATTATTATATAAATGTGATGAAAGTGATATTAAATGTAGATGGTGGCGTTAAATGTGAATTTTATTTATGAAGTAAATCATGGATGTGAAATATTAGTCTTGTTGATGTATATTTTAGGGAGAGAGAACATAGTAAGAAACTGGCCACAGTCAGTGCCTTGCACCTGGCTGGTTGTTTGGGTACCGGAGAGTCAATTATCATAGTTTTGCAGACATTAGAATTCTTAGTCATATTATTGATGATTATCTGTAGTAGAGAGCTTTCTTTATGCATGGGCATGATATGAGCTGGAAATTTTTAAATTTTAGTTTTCCATTTATAATTTTTACATTGGATGTAAATAAACATATATGACTACCTATAAATCAAGACAGTTTATGGTAAACATCTCTTAGAACATGGGTATGTAACTGTCCATTGTAAGAAGAATAAGTAAGTGATCATGCCAACAGTTTTAAATGTAATATTTCTTTCAAATATCAGCTTTTAATGTATATTAACCAAATTATCGTTTTAAGGGCTGTAATAGGTTCTGAATTGAAACTGATAATAAAAAACTGAAATAAATGCACTCCAAAATCTTCAAATAGCGTCATGATTGGTGTCCAACCATACTCTTGTCAATGTGATTAAAAAAAAAACGGATTTCAATCAAGAAAACGTTTATGCTAGGTTCCCACTGTCATGTGATCTGTTATGAAGACTACGATTGACAAATCGTAACTGATCGTGGAACTTCTCTATAAATTTAGGGGGTAGGTACGAGGTGATGCGAGTCGATACGTCCTTATGCGATTTGTTGAGCTTTGATATGGTAAGGTCACGATAGACATATTTCAGATGACGCGATCTGTCACGATCTCATTGCCCGTTTAGATACGATGAAATACGTTCTGATAAGATTGTCCAGATAGAATGCCAAATTGGATCTCGATCTGATCCGAACATCACGATTCGAGCGCCCGATTTTGGGACGCTTGTGCTCATGCAGTTACATTTGTATGCGTTATGTTCATCACGAACCGGTGTGCTCTTTGCCATGGAACATGACAGTGATGGCGATTCTTTTCGCGATCAAGATGAAAGATGATCACGATTTCAGCTACGATTCCACAATACATCTATATAGCCCGACTGACCATAGTGACACATTGCAACTAAACGCAGCGCAGCGTGGCGTTTGTCTCCTCCAAGATTGATCCAGATCATCACGATTAGGGAGGCACGATTAGGCTGTGCTTAGTAACGATGCAGTGCGATCTAATACGATGATAACGAATAATTACGATTGAAAATTAATCGCGTTGGTCGTAGAAATTTTTTGACAGTCAAAATTTTTCTACAATTAACACGATTGCCACGACAGACCTTAAGATCTGGTGAGATTTGATGCGATTGCTACGATTACTCTACGATTAAGACTGCGATTTCAATCGCGCTGCGAATCGTGATAGTGGGAATGTAGCATTAGAGCAATGACCCACTAATACATAAGAAATATTATTTTGTTGCAATGTTGATTGTATTCAACGATTTCATGAAAATAACAGAAGTCGGTACGGTACATTCGTTGACAGTATTGTATAGACCATTTCACTATTACTCCTTTGATACTTGAGGAGGCTGGGTGGTCAACAATTTAGCCATCAGGTCTATCTTAAATTTTAGATATGATTTTTTAAGCAACAAACTATTATTTAATTAAAAAAAATTCCCATATATTATAGCTTATAAAATTGAATATTTTCCTTTATCTTTATGTAGAGTTCTTCTCAATCAGATCAATATAGTCTAAAAATGGCCACGACCATCAAGCCCTCTTAATCAGACCGAATTTAAAGCCGTCAAACACCGGCCGATAGGAATAGGTTGCATCTTGTTCACCCTTGTTCTCTAAAGAGGTGACTATTATTTATATTTTTATATATTTTATTAAATTCTTTGAAAATACTATACAAGTTTTCAAAAAAATTTAATATAAAGTAGTGCTATAGTTTTTTTTGTTAGAAGTGATACTACATTTTGTTCATTTTCATGTAAGTCTATTTCTCGTTATGAATAATGGTATTTATTGTAATAAGCGTTTAAGAAATCAATGTACATGTGTTATGACAAATGTTAATTTTTTTCCAGAAGGGGATACATTATTCGTTTTATTGTTCTATTTTTTAATGCGAATAAACTACATAAATGATATTCGTTTCCATGGCGACGATCTTTATAAGACGTTTAATGATTCAACACACCTGTCTATCATAAATTTTTGATTAATTAAACATTAAAGCTCGTCGACACAAAATTTAACGGATATTGAAAATCGAAAATAACAGGCACGTAACGAAACAACTAATTTGTGTGTGTAGGGACCGGGGGGGGGGGGGGGGGGGGGGGGCTGGCCCGTCTATTTTGGACAGTGTAAACAAAATATAGCGAAAGAACACTAATATATCAACTTTTAAAATACGGGCATCCCAATACCTCATCCCCCACGAATTAGGATTTTAAGGATTTACAAAGTGTTAGTCGTGGTCCTTCACCTTTAATTTAAATTTTTTTTCTTGAGGTAGGTCTGCCGTCTGACCCATTTCCAAAAACGACGATACTTGTCTGATTTCAAGTTTCGCAAATCTACCATATACAACCTAAATCTCATCTTAAGAAATCTCATTTTTTTTATTTCGGGAGATTTAACTACTATATCTATAGAGAGACATCTTACAGAATGATCTTGGTTAAAAAAAAGGTCACCATAGAAAATAGTTAGAGGTTTTTTTCTTTGATATTTTGTAAAAATATACAATTATAGCCTTTTGATTAGGTCAATACATGGTTTTATAGACCTGATGAGAGTATATCGACCGAGGACGAAGTCCGAGGTTGATATACTCTCATCAGGTCTATAAAACCATCAGGTCTATAAAACCATGTACTGACCGATATCAAAAGGCTATAATCATTTTATTATAATAAATCAAAAACTAATTCTCTGCCTTCTCTTCAAGCGTATAATAGTAAAATATTTTGTTCATAATGTATAGGTGTTGATTTCGCCATTATGACGTCACAATGTCGCACGTGCCAAAACCAGTATTTTGTCATGAAAATCTATTTTAATTAAGTATAGTGAGGTCTATAAATTTTCTATTTTTAGTATAGTAAGG
>WFKH01010931.1:50629143-50655785 GCA_016163765.1 Magallana hongkongensis
TGGGTTCCCCAAACCTCGCTACAACATATCGGGAGAGCTGCTAGAAGTCGTGAAGAAAATAGTTCGCAACGCACAACGTAAGTGTTTTTCCTTCCGCAAAAGCTTTAATTCTCGTTATTTTGGCAAAAAGGAACCAACTTTCATGAATATTTGTTTTGGTTTCAGCTAATCAAATTCAAGTTAGTGAGACGACATACCAACTCCTGTGTCGACACATTGCTTATAACCTGGGAAAGAGTGGCTACATCACTACAGAGGTGAATAAAAATATGCAAAATCTCCAACGCATAAATGCAGATTTCTGCAAAAAGAAAAGGCGCCATTTAAATAAATGTTTTGTTCTTTTGTTTCAAGACATATAAAAAACTAAGATGCAACATTGCATGAGATTTTCGTTGTTTACTATTTCCAGACAAATAAGAACATCAACTGGAGCAACACTTCATGAGAAATTTTGTTGCTCTTTAATTCTCGACTAATACTGTATACAGGGATATATTCGCCCTAGTTTTATTTTCGCCCCTTTCGCCCTCGTTATTAGTGGGTAAATTAAAAACTGGGCGAATTCCTATATCTCAGATTATTTCTCTGTAAACACAACTGTGTCTGGGCGAATTCAAGACGGCGCGAAACTGCTCGCAAGTGTAGAAGGGCGAAAATTACACGGGGTGAAAATAACCCTGCATACAGTAAGTGCATCCAGTGCAATTTTGTATCAGATTTTCGTTGCTTTTTTGTTTCCAGACAAACAAGAACATCAAGGTGTACACACTGAACGGTCGGCGGGTGTCTGAGGACGTGACGGCCCGGGACTGTCCAGGCAGACGGACCGCCTGGATGCCCATACAGCTGGAGCAGAAGGCGCTCTACAGGTAAATATAGCAACAGGGTGACTGCAAATACAGCCTCATTAAGCTTGTATTTACTTACAACCGGTATTTTAATTAATTTAAGAAGCTCCTGTGTTTGAAAATGATTGAATATACCTCTAAACTATAAACTACAGAAACAAACAGAATTGGCAAAGATTATCGTTTTTCCATAAACTATATGCACATTTATAATGCACCCAATTTTAATCGATGTTGATTTTAATCTTCTTCCATCTACCAGATTTGAGGCAGAGGAGAACCGGTACTTGGCGCCGTTGAACTGGATGTTGCCCCGGGACTGTCACTCCATGGCGTCTGGATCCACCTCTTCCAGTTTCTCTAACGGCCCCGCAGCCTCCAGACACAGCAGCATCACCCGACCCTTCAAAATGTCCACCCAGGAAACCCTCAACGAGACACTGGGCTTCTAGACACCCTAGAGCAAGATCTAAAATGTTAAATACCCCTCACTTTCAAAGTGCCTGAAATGCTTCAATGAACTTTTGTTAATGGAAAGGATATTCTTTATCTGTGTTTCACATATTGAAGATTTTTTATGTGCAAATATCAGGTTTGACACGATTTCAATGACAATTTGAAATGACTTGCAATAATTAACATTTCAATTGTCCATTTGAATAACTTTGTAAATACATTTTCCAAATATTTGGTAAAAATATAAATAAAACTTGACCAAATATATGAGATTATAAGGTTTATTTATTTATTTTATTTTTTTTTTTGCAAAGATTACAATATTTTGGTAAAATAGATCTTCAGCAGTTTGGAAATAGGCTGATAAAGACCTGACAAATCCATACGACAATGGTTTTTTTTTTCCTTAAAAAGGGCTAATATGAATCAATTTAATGTTTGCCCTGTATATATTCTCTCACACGGTCACACCATACCATAATGGCTAAGAGGCTTAAAATCAAAATAATGACAAAATATTTGTAAGCTTATAAGATTTATTATTTTATCAAAGAAGAGAATTGTGTTTTGGGGTATGACTTCAGCAAGGCTAGCAATACAATGACTAGACATTTTCAAATTTGTAGGACAGAAGCACATCACACAGTATAAATGTCTACACTACCACACAGATGCACACAAAATCCATTCACCATAATTAAACAACAGCTTAACCTCAAATCTCCAATAACAAGTTATTTTGTTGTCTCCAAGAAGCTGCTCATTTTATTCCTTTAAGCTTTTGTGGAATGTGAATACTATCAAATTACTGCTCCTAATATCCTGAAATGCAATTCTGCAAAGCAAATACTCATGCTATTGATATATATATTTTATCATAGATTAAGCAATAGCAATACTACATGTATATCGAAACATTCCAATCAAAGAATATTATATTTATCTTATGATAACTTTATGGTTGACAAAACACAACCCCCGTTTTAATATTGTTCAATGATGAGAGATACTAAATCAACTAGAATGTCTGTTTGGAAGAATTACAGCATTCAGGGGCCTTCCGATGTCTTTCAACAAAATAGATCCTGATCAGTGAAACAATAACAGCAACTTCTACAGATCTCAACAGTGCTTTGCTATACTAAAAGTCTACTCTGCCTGGCTTCATTCAATCTTCGTGTAAATGTAATGGCACATTTTCTCAAATGGAAAAAAAGTACCGTGCTTACTTCTCATATACATGTACATAGACTAAAAAGTTTTCTCATGCCACCATTAAATAACAAGGAAAAAGACATCTGTACAGTAACTTATTGCACATCAACAGGAAAGGTACAAAATAATGAAGCATGCTATCAGAATGCAAAAAGGAAATATAAAAAGATTGAGACATTAATTGTAGCTGATTGTACATGATGGTCCTCATGTTACTCAAAATAACAACGTTGTGATTTCAACAGTAGAAATATCCCACTATGCATACATGTACACCAAATAACTGACTACACACATTCTGTGTTTGTTTTCAGCGATCAATAAAAAATACCCGTGCAATCTATTGGAATATCTAATTTGCTCTATAAAATGCACCAACCAAAAAAATAGGCTTCCAATACACAAAGACTAATAAATCTCTGATTACTAGTAACTGTAGTTAAATACATGTGATTGATGTAATAAACAAATTTAATGTGTTAATAAACATGTACCTTTTTGCAATGACAACATGGTCAAAAATCTATACAAGTTGACATTATTTGTACACTAAGACTGAGTACAACAGCAGAAGCTTGTGAAGCAATGGTTAAAAATAAATATAACTATGCAGAAAAATACATATACATCTTCAAGATCTCAAAAAACAATAGAAAAACATGTGTAATCTCTAAGGCTTTGTCAAAATTTCATGGCGATTCTCATATTTTCCAGTGACAAATATAAAAGCTGGTTGCACTAGGTTTAATGGTTGACTGTGGCTACCTCTGGAGAACAGTCATTGCTACGGTAACCAGGCCACGACCCCCACACGAATCTGTGGGAGTCGCCTATAGCTATTGATCTTGGTTTTCCTTGCGTTTTAGTTTCTCTGGATTCTCTGATGCCATGTGGGAGAAGTCTTTGAACACATCATTAAATGTTTCATCCCCTGAAAGAAAGTAGAAAATTACACTGAACTAATATCACATTATGATTCATTAAAATACTGAAAACATCTGTGATTCCTCATGTAATATTTCATGGTTTTCTATGTAGATATGTTTTATGTCAACAACACACTGAAAGCTTTCTACTTTTACAGTTAGCAATAAATTATATCATTTTTAAAACAAGTTGAGACATAATATCAATTAATTGGAATCGTCGATATTTGAATTGATTAACAACCATTGATAAATCTAGAATCTCCTTACCCGGATTTCCCCCATCTTCCTTCATATCCTCATTCAGCTTCGCTAATCTCAGTCTGCAAGGTAACACAAGATAAAATAATCTTTAATTTGAAGTCATATTTTCACTACACAGTGTACATGTACTAAAAACTGAAGATTGAACAGCTTTGGGATACTTACAGTGTGACAATATCAGCATTAGCAGCACTAATGGCAATCTTGAGAGGATCCTGAAATAGATGAAATATATTACTGTTGTAATCATTACATTAGGTGTTGGACTAATGACTAACTGAATGCAGTCCCATCCTGCAATCAACTTTTTAATTAACTTGTAACGTATATTGTACAGAATTGAACATCCCTGGCAAGTACAAGTAATGGCTAAAAAGAAAATATAACTAACCTGTCCACTGTCATCCTCGTCGTGTAAATTTGCACCTCTTTTTAAAAATTGACACACTTGCCTGTATTAATAAAAGAGATCAAAAACATATAATCATTCTTATTGATAGCAAAGCTGAAGGAGGAAATTCACAGATTCAGAATGACATCAGCTGCAGTGTACCCAGTGTGTCCTTTGATGGTGGCGTGGTGTAGCGGGGTCCTCCCTAACTTGTCTTTACGATCCACTTTGGCACCATTTAACAGCAGAAATTCTGTGACTGTCAGAGAGCCCTTTACAAACAAGTTCAAACATAAACTGACATTTTGATAAAATGTAATGCATAAATCACAGTAAAAAAATAAGATAGAAAATGTATGACAAGAATTTGAAATAATTACTCCAATTACATAATATATCAAACCAGTAACTTTGAGGGAAAACCGTCAGTTTTATAAATTTTTAGTCAAAAATTCACCATCTTATTCTTTATAGATAAAGCAAGCAAATTGTTATTGTAAATTAAGGGTTAAAAAATTAAACAAACAACCCCCTCCCCCCCGAAAAAGTCATGTAAATTCTGGAGTTAACATTCAGGGACAGACTTTCTTAAGTCAACTCACTGTGTCTACAGCCTTCATTAGGGGCGTCATCCCTTCCTCGTCCTGGTTGACCCAGTTTGGGTCTGCCTTGTTGGCGAGGGCCTCTAACATGACCGGAAGATTGCGAGCCTGGGCAGCCTTATACAGCAGGAGGTTAGGGTCAAGTTTACTCATGTCCTCCCAGGACGTCGTGGAAGTTGTGTCGTCAGCGTCTTCTATATCCGACCCATCTGAACTCTCAAGGTCAATGTCTACATGACAAAGCATTTTGTGTACTTGTACATGCATTTATTTAAATATTATATCTTATTGTGTAAACACATAAAGATAATAAATCATATGCTCTTTAACTTCGTTATTCAATTTTTTTAAGAGCAAATCTGAGCAACTTTTGAACATATAAAATCCAGATTGCATACAACAATCATACTAGAGGGCTTTGACATACTTCTCCCTATGTTTTCTATTTCCTTTCCAAACACGATTACATCAGCACTGACTCCGAGCCCACTGTCACTGTCTCTGCTGCTGTTATTGGACACTGACAGCACTGCTGTAAACAGATCAACACATCTCTCAGTCACCTTACAGGTAACACCATCACAAAATAGTTTAAAATCCACAGGATAATTTACTCTATACATGTATATCAAAGTATTATAGAAGCAATAAACCTAATGATAAATCAATTTAAAATGTTATAAATTTTAAGTAGAACAATCAAAAATGTTCGCAAGTATTCTACAAAGGAGATGTACAGCAATTATATACCCTCAACACTGGGGACATATACAGTATTTGTTACAAATGTTCTGTATTTAGATGACTTGGGGATAATAGATAATCTTACTAAGATCCAGTTTATGTGTTTGAACTCTGAAGGAAAGCCACTTTTTAATGAAAACCTTTCATGTACATTGGTTGTCAATACATTAATTATTAAAAGTTGTTGATTTGTGGACTTGTATTCAGTATCATTGAACGTATTTAACATGGCCAATCATGTTCAAATTTTAAGCTTGCTTTAAAGCATGCATACACAAGTAATTGACATATTTCAACATGTCAGATACAGTAAGCTTTCAGTCCTTAATGTTACAGGGCAGCCAGATATATCACTGAAGCCATAGGCTATAAAGGCATGTACATGCTACAATAACAGAACAGTCTCAGATGATTGACACTGTAAGCCAGTGGTCTCTTCACTGAACCTCACTCAGTGGCTGAAACAAAGGCTAATACTGGTACACAGTGGTGGAAATGAACAAAGTCTAATATATATTTGTGATGTGATGGATTTACCACATTGGTAAAAATAGAGAACAGTTTGAAATGTATCAAATTATGGACATTGTATACAGTATAACTTACATATAGTACATGTGATTATGACAATTGCATGTATTATTCAACTACAGAAAAAAAGATGGCTCATTCTTGTTAAACCAAAAATAAAAATCAACTCCCTCTCCCTCTCTTGTATTTCATGAAGGTTTATAATATTTCATAATTGAACTATTATTAGTGTCAAAGGATGAGGAATTAAATTGTTTCATTGTGTTAGTATGACAAAGTCACTGGAGTGACTGATGCACTGGTATTCTGGAAGTTAGAAATGGAAAGATTTTAAATAACTTCAAAATTTTCAAATTACAGAAATAAAGGAAAAGCTCCTGTTTACAGTTTTCTACCAATTCTACATCTAGCAAGGTTCTACAAGTTATCATAAATACAGAATAATCAATTTTAAATATTCAACATTGGTTTTGTTTTCTTTTGAAATAATCTAAATTTT
Source organism: Magallana hongkongensis (assembly GCA_016163765.1). Classification (NCBI taxonomy): domain Eukaryota; kingdom Metazoa; phylum Mollusca; class Bivalvia; order Ostreida; family Ostreidae; genus Magallana; species Magallana hongkongensis. The sequence continues at coordinate 50,635,623 of WFKH01010931.1, forward strand.
CTACTTCCAGTGAACCTGTTTATTAAAATTTATAAAATATTCAGCTGAGTATTAATAAAGTTGTGGTTTATCACAGCAATCAAAACATGTTGACACTGCACAAATACCAACATTTGAGATAAGGAAATAATTAAGTGATTTTTTTTAAGTTATAAAAGAGTTGTCCCCCTTTGCAGAAATTTTTTGTGCAGTAGAAAACATTTATGTGCTGTATACAAACGTTTGAAAGATGCACCAGTCTGATCAGACAAAAGCTTAATTCTTACCTCCCTCTACAGGGGCTGCAAAAGTCGTCCCAAACAATTCATCATCAAAGTAAACTTATCATATACAGTCAAACCTTTCAATCTTGAACAGGACAGGGGTCAAGAGAAAAATTGAAAAGATACCAAAGGATTCATCATATTAAGATTCAAATACTGGTACACAATGAAACATTGGTAGGAAACTACAATTTACTACAACATATAAAGATTATTCAGGGTATCAATGTTCAAGATACTGAGGTTCAACTGTATATCATAGTGCTGAGAGCTCTCACATTGAATGAAAGCACTTCTGTAAAGGCTAGGGTACCTTTACATTTGGTTCATACTTTCATATTATACCAACTAACTTTCCATATTTAGAACAATAACAAGATGGCTCCATATCATTTTGATTATCATGTTGACACACCAATTATATGTAGCAGTTTTCATATAATAATTGGAAGCTCTTGTTATCCAGCTACTGTATATGATTATTGAATGAAGCTATAGAGATTCTTTTATCTATTCTGGTGTGAAAGCAAGATGACTGTTTCAGAACAAGAAGCTCATTTGATAAAAATTAACCAAATACCAAATGCTTACGAATAATTTAACAATGAGAAGGTCCAAGAAAATTCTGCACAGTCTTGATGCAATCACAAAAACTATTGATATATTAAAGTTTTGAAATAATTTTGTGCTCAATGGTAAATCACAGCATAGTACAACACCAACATTCAAGGATAGATTTCAAGGTCAAGGTCATTCAGCATACCTTCCATGATCCCACTGGTCAGGTCCGTCTCCTCATCCGAGTTATCCTGGGAGCTGGCCACATCTTTAGAGGGAGACCTTTTGGGTTTCCTCTTGACACTCCAGCCCTTGGCCTTACTAGCAGACTTGGGTCCTGGTAATTTGCTTACAAATGCCTTGTCTATGTACTTAGCCCGAATAAATGATTCTCGAATTGATCTGTTATGATTAAAATGTAATTAAATCTGGCTATAAATGTTTATATATCATAAAGGGTGCATACAGGAGTAAAGTAAAACTTCAAGTCAGGAAATAACTACAAGCTATCTGTACTACATTAGTCAAATAAATACATGTAATTGTTACCCCATATAAGGCATTTCAAGACCATCAATTTTATAGCATTTTCTTACAAGCACTCTAAACATTTTATTCCATTGGCAGAAAAAAAATTAGGATTTTGCTTAAATTTGAATGACTGAAATATTTCAATTACTTATTGTGCTTAAAATAAATTCCTCCTTAATTCCAACAGCTGTCTTTCTTCTGATGTGTTGAGTCATTTAAAAATGGTACATAAACATGTATATGTGTGTATTTATCAAATCAGAATTCTATTTGTATCAATGTCTTCTCTATAAATATCTTAACATCTGTCTATTTCTATGTTTCCTATCAGGACCACGATATTCAAAACCTTGTGTTATCTTGGATAAATAAAGCTTATTATTTATATCATCATTATCACGTAGAGAAGTAAACATGGTCAGTAAAGTGCTTTATATTTAGATGAAGGATGCTTGCTTTCTATAACCCTGATGTGGTGAGTTACCAAACTTTATTATGTATATAAACTGTGATATCCTGTAGTTCAATCTATAAATAAGCTCCTTTGATATTCTAACTTTCAATATTTTTTCTAAGTCTCGAGCTTTCAACAAGAAACAGGGGAAGAGATATTGAGATAGCCTATCCCTGCTGACTGCCCACAAGTTCTCTGGTTACAGATAAGGGGTCCAATTAACAGCCCTGCACTGATTGAACATAGTGGGTGTTTCCCAATTACCTGTTGCATTCGGGTGTGGCCTTCACAGCGATGGAATCATTCAGATTAGCTTCATAAATCCGATTCACCACATCGTTGCCAAGCTCAGACATCACTTTGAACAGTTCGGGATCCCACGCATCCAAGGTGATGGAGCGTACTTTAGACATGTGAACACCGAAACTCCTAAACGTAAACAAACAATGCTGTCAACATGGTCAAAAGGTTTGTGTGAGGAAAACTTTTGCAATGACTAGTGTTTTGCTTTAATCAACATTCAAACATGTTCAAAAACATAAAAGGCAGTGCACTTCAAATGAAACATTGTTTATATAATAGCTTATTTTACCCAAATCAAACTTCTTGTTAAACAGAATCGCATAATTTTACACCGAAAAAATATCAAGCTTATAAAACACAGAGGAAGAAAGTACACTTATGCTGGTCTTAACAGTTATTGATATTCAATAATATCTGTGGTATCATTTCAAAGTGAAGCATTGTTACAGTATAAGCCGAACAATGGAGTCATACCTGTGGATCCCTGAGCACTCTATACAGAGCGTGACCCCAAGGTTGATGGAGGACCAGCGTGGATCTGGGGAGCCGCAGTCGCAGCAGTGGCTGTTCCCGGGGATAGCCAAAAGCTTGTCCATCCTCCTACACAAACATAAGACAGGTCAATCAGAACAATTACATGTGTACTGTTTTGTAGTCCTCAGTGAATTGGTACCAAATTTTATTGGAATTTGTTGATGCAATTTGTGTATAAACAAATCAATGTTCAATAAGAGTTTGTATATTTGTGAAGACATGATCGAGTAATTAGGTGATTACAAAAAACTGCATTAATTCCAATCCACAGCAGAATCTTATGACTTCACAGGGTTCTAATGAACAATTACTGCAGTTTGAAAGTTACCACTAAATCAAAGTTTTACAACTAAGTTTATCTTTGCTGGCAAATAACATTGACTAATTTACAAGACTTGCCTAGAATTGAGCACTTACTGTTTAGATTTGCTGGGCTGCTTCTGTTGAGAGTTAGGGGTGGATGTCAGACTTGGACTAGAGGGTGTGGAAGAACTGTTTGGGATAAGCTCATCAGCATCCTGTAAACAGTTGATGTCTGATATGACACTGTATGCAAACTTTAATAGACACTGCTGTCCTAAGTGTCCTTTTTTGAAAATTCATTACAAAGTATAATACCCATAGATTTCAAAGATTTCAACTTTTCTTTTGTGAAATTCATGTGTATGTACTTCCCTCACAAAAGTACACATGCTAAGTAAATAATAATCTATTTACATTTGCTATTAAATTATTTTGTTTTAGAATGTGGAGGAATACAACATGACCAAGATTTTGTGATACACCAAGCCCTGTTGGGGGCTAGCTATATCAGTGCTACATTTGAAGCCAGCCCCTGAGACAAATACTGACCACTGAGTTACTCCTGTGTTCCATGGCTTTGTACGCCCTTGTAATGGCCACCTGAATGTTGTTCAACCAGAACTGAAGGTTCTGGTCTGACTCCGCTTGTAATGTATGAGATCTACAAAACCACAGTGAAATATGATTATAATCTTGTATCTTCAAATTGTCATTTGACCGTGTTTATTATACAGAATCATGAGAATGTCAATAAAATGCAGTTGGTTTCAAAGCAAAATAACAACTAAACACTGCAGTCACATAAAATAATATCATTAAGAACTGGGGTATACTATTATATCACAGTTTAGCATGATAATTAGGCAAGGCACAACATTTCATATAAAGGAAACATTTAAAATACATGTATTTTAAAATCTTTTCTACCAGGAAGTCTCTGTTTTACCTTGTTGGTGATAGCACCTCAAAACAGAACCGTCTGTCTGTGTCGTATATTAGCTTCACCGTGCACAGTTTGATGTCCTCTTCCATAACTGAGTATTCTCGAGATCCACGCTTCATGTACAGTAGCTGATTGTTCTCTATACTGAACCAACGCCTTCAAAAGCAGAAAAAATATCGTATCAAAATAAAATCCCTTAAAGGTATTAAAGGAGTCTCATTTTTAAAACAGTTTTGGAGATCAAAAGTTTGGTTTTGTCAAACTTAAATACTCTTTCAAAAACTCTTATCAAGGAGTTACTTGCAGTATCATGGTATAGAAATTTGATAATACAGGGGCAGAATCTTATAAGCCCCAATTTTTTATGAGACCATACTGACATGATTACAACCCCGACTCTGTGAATCTCACCTGACCCAGGATTTGAAACCTTTACTGGTTCTCTTGAGTAAATAGCCCTCCATAGGAGTTTCTTCCCCTTCATCATTTGCCAAGTCCTGAAAATGGAGTTACGACAACTTTTACCTTCAAGGTTTGTAAATTGTTAAACCTATCTGTAAAATCTTTTTCTGCAAAGATAATAAAGTAACTATGGACACCTTATAATGTTAAATAACCTCAATGCAGTTAGCATTAACAATTCAAATAAGGGCATCTTAAGAGTTTAACTATGCCTGTCCTAATTTCTAATAATTCACAACAAAGCCAAAATTATCAATCTCAATTTACATTAGGCCATCAAAAATTAATTCCTTGGTTCTCAGGCCCGCGGGCATCTGATTTAACATTGCGCATTGCCCATTTTTATCATTGAATGAATAAATAAAATTTCGATAGTGCGCTTCCTTATTCCGGAAAAAAAAATTCCGGATATAGGACCATGTTTTAGATATCAAGTCAGTAAAACGCTTGACTTATTAAAGAACATAATTGCAAACATCGCGATGATTCAGATTTAATTATAACAATTGCAAATGGCCGCTGAATCTAGTTACGAGACGCTGTGTTTAAGTTATGATCGTGATAGCAATGATTTTAGTTTTGGTATATGAAGAAGAACGTTGTTTAACCTCAAATGCATAAAGGAGGAGAGTTCCTGCAGCCGTTACTATACTAAATATCCCATTATGCTAAAACACATGGCTTTCTCAAGCCTCGTAGTTGTGGTGTTTCATGAAGAACATGATGACTTATTTATTTCATTTAGTTTGAGCTAATAAATCCAATCATTCATTGCAAGGTAACTATTTATTTGCTTTAAAATATCACTTTTTTCTGGATTTGAATAAGAATAGCACATTGTTAAAATAAAAAGAAAAATACCGCATCTTTTTTTATGAAATAAAAAGAAAAAATTATCACCGCCTGATCGCATCTGTTTTTGAAAATGTTGGCCTGAGAACCAAGAGATTAATTTTTTATGGCCTTATCACATGTGTGATAAAAATGTCACTATAGTTTCTTTGTATATGCTAGTTATATGGTGCTGTTACTGTTAATCCTGGCATGAACTGTATGTTATAAATAGTTGTGAATTCTATTTACGGGTAGAACATTTATTGAACTACTGTACATACAACTTCAAACTAAAAAATTCTGTCGTGTATTATAATTGAAATTTTAATTTTCTTTAAAACTTTCTTAAAACTGCTTCCTCAATGTACATGTAGTATGTTTGTTTGTATTCTATGTAGTACGTAACAGCTTCTGGTATCACCAACAGAATATGTATAGAATATAAACCATTACAGTTCTGGAAGGAATTGGAAGATTCACACCATCTGTCTGTATAATTCATACATGAAATGGATTTCACACCTGTAAAAATTTCCTAAACTTTCAACAAGCTCATAACGAGTTTCCTCTCTTTAACTCAGCAACTGGGCATTATCTCTGCAAACACCTTCTGGGTAATTACCCCTACCACAATCTGTCTACATATCACATGGTTTGTATGCAGTGAATTACGATAAGAAGCATGCTGAGCATTTGGACAATTGATGTACTGGTAGTAAAGCCAATGAATACACAGGCCTGTCAATGATTAGTATGAGTGACCTTGACCTTCTATCTCCCCTGACAAATGCACTGACTCTGTATGTGCCAGCCCCAATCATAATCAGTCACTGAAGATCCAAGACAAACAGCACTTAATAAGAGATATGATCTATTAGCTAGAGAATTCACTTTTAATTAATGATGACCAAAACTCCAAATAAAATTGATTGAAACAACATATTAGTACACTCTTGTTGTGATATAAATGACCTTGTCCTTTGACCCACTTTTACCATTATAAAATTATTCAAAACAATGATATACATGAACATTTCTCTATCAGGGTAATAAATTTAGAAAACTCACAAATTAGCAACACCCTCTGCTACTGTTGCAATTTGATTGTTTCCCAATGCAACAAATTAATGCAAAGAATTTTACAAATAAAATTAATTGTTTGTAGTTCTGTACGATTTTCATTGTACCAGTACATAGAATATGTCTTGATTCATCTTTTACAATTCATAAGTCTTAGTTTTACTGAGGTTTAAACAGATGAGAAATTTCTTTTAACATGCCCTACATCAGGGTTTCTCCATTAGCAAGACTTCGGGTTTGCATTTAGAAAAAGGTGCCAGACTTTCCTCTGTGAAGACATCTATTATCACGTCTGCAGTATTGTCATTTTAGGGCTTTAATCTGTTCAAAAGAGTTGACCCACAAGAATAAAACCCCAAAACATAGAAGTATGGGCTAAAACTATTGAACATCGCAATACAGTTATTATCACTAGACAAGAAACATGGCATTTCATTCCAGAAACAGCAACTTTACACCCTCATTAAATGATGCAGATGTTGTAGAACATGCATATAAACAGATTATCTCAGAATCTGTGCATTACTGTAGGACATAAATGCATGAAAATGCACAATTCCATGTACCGTGAAATAAATAAAATTATGGTAACGTTACTTTGTGTCTGATCTCTATAGGAAAGTACATGAATATAAGAAATAAGAAAGAAAACCCTGAGTAAACAGTATCTGAAGAAACCATTAAAGACAAGATCAAACACAATGAAAAAGATTACAGGAGATATCAAATATCTTTATGATCTCTCTTCATCATTGTGCCCATTTAACAGTCAGGGGAACATCAGATGATTAGGCCATAAGATTAGTTCATCAACAGTGGGGCTTCCCTGACCCTTTGTCCCCCCATCACACAGGTTGTCTGCAATTAAATTACTACATACATAGGTATGCATTCAGTGGGAGTAGAGGGAGCAATGTTGGCTTTCTCCCTCTGAAGCATGCGGCACTGAGTGCTCTAAGATTGAATCGAGGAACAGAGATGTATTGTTAATGCCTGATTGGGCAGGAAGTGGAGGAGAGAATTCAGCTGTTTGTCAGTTTGTCTGGGGATGTTTGACTCTGTGGACATTTAAAATTAACAGGTAAGAAAAATATCTTAGATCTTAAGGAGGCTGGGTGGTCAACAAATTACACATCAGATCTACCTGAAATTTTAGATATTATATGTTAAGCTATAAACAATTATTCAGTAAAAAAAAATTCCATAAATTTAAGCTTTTCAATTTGAATATTTTCCTATATCTTTATACAGAGCTCTTCTTCTAAAGGAGATCAATACAGTCTAAAAATGGCCACGACCATCCTGCCCTCTTAAAACTATATAAAAGAAAATTTATATTATAATGTAGTTTGTCTGTATTATCTTCATTTATCATCTCTATAAGTTATTCCAGTATTGTCTTTTCTTCAAATACTCTTTGATGCTTATAAACTTTCAACTTTTTAATCATAATATTTCAATTTACCAGGTTAATCATACATGTCACATTTCATAAATGCTTGATAAAGTAAAAAGGTTAAAAAGCCTTTTTAAAAACAAATGGTATTAACCCTACTTAGTCCCCTTCCCCCCTCCCCCCCCCCCCCCCCCCCTTAGCAACCCCTTGGTTATTTTTATATGTCAACCATTAAGGGTCCCTTCCAGTGTCCTATAACAAAAATAATATCATAATTTACCCTTAATGAAATAAAGTTAACAAAGATGATCTATTTATCAATACCAATAATATAAATGTTTCTACATTTGTTTTGTAAAATGAAAAAAATTATTCATGAATTCAAACTTAATTCACTGTTTTTTTCTAAGCTCTCAGGGCACTATAAACATGCATTACATGTACCGGTATATACAGGTATATTTTCGTTCCTGTTTAATTTTCGCCCATTGGTTCTCATTGCAAAACTGGGCTACTAGCTGGCAGTTTAATAATGATTTACCATTTAAATTTAACTGTTAGGGACTAATTCTGTACTAGAAGAAAACTTTTATAAGGTATTTGCACCCAAAAAAGAAAAAAAAAAACCCACCGGCGATAAGTACAATATATAATACAGAAAAAATGATATTTCTTAAAAAAAAAAAATTGGACTAAGATTTATAATATACATGTATTGGGTGAGTGTTCTTAGGATCAATTGGCAAAAAATAAGTATCAGAAATGATGGTACATTATATAACCTATATGTACTGGCAAATAGTATCAGAGTTTGGTACCTCACTGACAGCGTCATAATATCACATTACAGGTGGTAATTATTTATAACCAAAAAACCTTCTGACACAGGAAAAACATGCTTTGATAGTGAGTTACAGCAACTGTGCATTAGTCTGCAAATATAAGTCTAGAGTGACAGTGTCTATAGATCACACAACTTGCTGAGATTCAGAACTCATATGTCAGTACATGTATTTTTGGCTTTGGATTGGGCACAGCTATACAACATCACATAATACAGTATAGTCAGGGGTTGAAGAAAAAGAGAAGAAAGAATTGTACTGAAGAAGTGCAGCTGCATGTTTCACTGTAATTCAGTGATTTAGTTGTAATTTGAATAAGATGCCCCTTGTCACAATAAATAACATACTCCTGGTTTTACTAAGTCAGTTAAGCTGCCTCCTTTTGTTACCTATCATTTACCTGTAATGTATTTGGCATTTACAAGCAATAGATTGTTTCCCTAGGCTTATTTAAAAAAGCCTTTCTCAGTATGCACATGTCTAAAAGCTGAGTCAACCTCCATAAACAGGATTACAATATTTAATAGCTCTTGGAAAATTTGTACATTTTAAGTGAAAATTCTCATGAGAAAATTTTTTTAAATTAACATATGTTGTAAAAACAAATTAAGCAGATGTAAAGAAGCAAAAAAATTCTTGAAAATGGTTCAGAAAATTTGTATGTGCAATAGAAGTTAAAACCTTTATTACTGCCCCTAGTTCTAATATCACATTTTTCTTCCCACATATTTCACAAATTACATAACTTTCACGAAACTGGAGTTTCTATAAAAAGGGAACATTGTTAATAGACAATGAAGATTCCAACATTTCCATATTCATTCAATCAAATAGTCTGGACTATTTTTGTATGACAGATTTACAGTGGAATCTTTTTTTGATTCTGAACTTCCTTTGAATTTCATACATTCTCATACCCTCTCACATACCGATAAATCTATCTCTTATTGCAAACTGGACTTGTGTGGTCCAACTCTTTTAAAATTACCAGGTACTATTTTGAAAAAATAAATTGTAAATTGAAAAGGTTCAGAGCAGGTCTCTGAACCTTTTCAAAATAATTGCTTGCAACAATACCGAGTCAATGGGTATATATTGAATTTAATTCAACTACGCTTATCGATATGGATGATAATTTTTTTCTCTCTTTCAATTAATGTTTATAATACATGTACCGGTATTTGATCACTGAAAAATTCAAAGAAATATTTAGATCCTGAGGTGACCTCTCAGCAGAAATATTTAGATCCTGAGGTGACCTCTCTGCAGAAAAATCAGTCAAAAAAAGGCAGAAGTAAACTATTTAAGGACACACGCGACGTTCCTCAGTTTTATATAATTTTTCTTGATAATTTATTTCTTCTTTATTTGCATTTAAACATGTTCATGCTGAAAAATTTAGGGTGTATTACCAGGCTATTTTTGAAGTGAGAATACTTTGAATTTTTCTTTTAACAGCATACAAAATGCAATTGAATGGTTATTGATTAAGTCATAGTAAATATTTTCAATTGAAATTATAATATCTAAATAGAAAAATATCATATAACATGAAAATATAATTTTGGAATTACGTAGCAGAAAATTTCACATTGTGGAAATAGAAAAAATCGACAATAATCGCAGATAGGTCGCGTCTGACCTTAACCACTTCAAAACCTGCATGAAAATTGCCCTAAAATGAGAATGAATTGAAAGGAGTTTCATGTAACAACTTGCTGATGTTTAATAACAATTTGTTATTTGGTAAGTTTATCTGACATCGCTTCACTTACACAGTCAGAAAACAAGATAACCACCCCCCAAAAATTGCATTTCATCTCTAATTGAACTTGTTCAGTCCTACTTAACTACGGAGAACTTGTCTGGATTAATTCAATACTTCATCTTCATTATCACATAACAACTTTAAATTTCTCAAATCTACGCATCAGATATAAAAGATTTATCATTCTTCAAAGATTTATGAGTGGGAGGCAGAAATCAAATCCTCTGTATTTTAATTCATCACTTATCCATATGAGTGAAAAGATGTTTTTCTTTTATTGACCACAAAGCATAGCTAGAGCACTACAGAAATTGTGTTTCTACAAAAATTCCTTCCTTCATATAATGCATAACCTTGCTTTAGAAAAGAAATAAGTTAACATGCAAAAATGTTTACTTTCCAAAGACTGCATTTCGCAAGAATCGTTGGTTGCTGAATCAGCAAGTACTTAACACATCAAAAAGTGCTCCTGCTTTAAGAAGGCTAATCATTTATACAAGATTTACCTATTTACATTATTTATCCACCTCCCTTCATTCCAAAGAAGTCAAAAGGGGGAATAACATAAACAATGAGATCCTGGTAAAATGGTAGACCCAGTCTCTGTCCCTGGTGATTGTGAATGTCTGGGTCAGGCGAATTTATAAACAATGCCATGTTTTTATAGCAAAAGTAAGTCAGTCTAATTATATTCTCTGAAGAATTTTTCCACTGCTGATAATGGACAAGAACCATGTAGCCATGCAGGTTTGAAATCTGAGAGAGCAATATCAATCTGATTGCCAAGGAAAGTTTCTATAGGAAGAGCTTTTACATTTTCACATAAATTTGAGAACACCTATAAAGCTAAAATTCTAATGTCTTTTGACAAAAATCATAAAACCAGAGGTTAATTTTCACATTTACATTGAACAACCTAGTTACCCCCAGATTTGAGCTAAAACTCACTAATCCAACACTCTACATATTTTGACAAATTTAACCAAAGGAGTGTCACTCTAAACAAGTTAGACTGTCCATTTAAGCATTGAATCATTACTTTTTGAAAGATATAGTCTCATAACTGCAGCGGTGTGTGCTTACAAATTGAGTAACGCGCGTTAGCGCACTATGAAAATTTGTATGCACACACCGCTGCAGTTATGAGACTATATCTTTCAAAAAATAATGATTTAATGCTTTTATTTACATTTTTTAACGTCTTGCCTTGTCTGCAGATGTGATTTATACCTTAAAAATCCTATTTTATCCTAAGGGTAAGTTCATGTAAATGGAAGAGCCACTGTAACAGCCACAAGCGTGAACTTTGATTTTCGCTTGTGACGTTGCATTTTACAGCGTTCAACATTTGTGACGTCATAATAAAACTCGTCATTATAACCTTTTAGTACCCTGTGTGTGTTACAGTGTTATAACTGCAGTAGTTTTCCACACACTTTACATGCAAAAAATATGTGGAATGTAAATATATGACTATGAAGTAAATAAAGAGGTTTTAATTGCATCACTAATCACAAGTAAAAAAATTCATTAAATGAACATGAGAGGGAATCTATAGAATTGGTCCATGTATTATATTAATGAGTGAAAAAACTGTTTAACACTTATATTGATTTTTTCCTCAGTATTCATAAAATGAATAGAAGGAAAACATTTTTCAAGGAGGAAGGGAGAGTGGGGGACTATAAATTTATTTCAAGTTTAATTGGGCACTTAATTTTGTGGTTGCTCATACATGTAAGCTCTTCATTATGTTTCTAATCTTTACTATGGAAAAAGCTGAGTCATAAAAGTAGGATATCAATAAACAAAATCATAATTGTCAAAACCAAGAGAATGTAAAAGATGTGCCAAATCTCTATTGTTCCCCTCTCAAGAATTTGAGATGTTTCACAAGTTTCTCAAGTTCCGCCTACTGTTCTCTGTAATATTTCAGAGGGTCACAGATTCCGCAGCATGGTGAATTAAGTGCAATCTTTTTTATTAGCTTAACCCTGTTCAATAAGATTACAAATTTTTTTAAAAACTTTCTGGATTGCGTAATTCTTAAGGAAGTTTCTGGGAGATTGAGCTCATGCATGAAAATTACTATGGAAATAAATTCATTGCACAAATGTGTATAAGATGAGTAAACCTTTTGTAAAAATCAGTGCAATTTCCCAAATTTCAGCCCTCTGCAAAGATGGTTCATTTCAAGAAGACCAAGATATCTGCCCTTGTTAATTCTGACACTTTAATTAAGCATTCCCAACACTTTAACCATTGCAGACTTCCTTTCATTGGAAAACTAACTAACCAGATCCTACAATTTCACCACCCAAGATGTTCCAACCCAAAGTATTTCAAAATAAACAATACTCTCTCTCTCTGTCTCTGTCTCTCTCTCTTTTCATAGTGTTAGTCTTTAATCATATAAAATACACCTCAAACTATACAACAATAAAGGAAAACTCTCTGCATTATCAATAGATAAATAAAGTACGCCCTCAGTAAGAATTGGTATCCTGTCATATTGTTGGCAAAAGATCTGTTGGGGTTGTCATCTCCAATTATCACATAACTCCAATGATGGGACTCCCATATGTTGTGAACATGACCCCCCCCCCCCCCTTTCCTTTATTCCACAGTCAATGATACAATGAGGTAACTTGACCCTTGCATTCAGCCTTCATTTTTCATACCAATGAATAATAAATCATACCAGAATGCCCATCTCAGTGGCACAATTTAATATATTTAATATATTTTTATGCTTCATCATAAAAGTTCAGTATTTCAGTATTGTAAAAAGCTATTTAATGCATGTAATTTTTTTTTATAAAGCCCACTATTGAAGAGTCTGTAAAGACTGGGTTTTTTTTTAAATCAACCTGATTGATTTCAAAATTTTTAAATTAGAAATCTTTAAAGCAATAACCATATAATGATGCTTACATCAGTGGTTGGAATCAAATCAAACAATAAAACATATACCCGGTATTCTCCAGATTATTTTTGTCATTTTTTAACCCATTGTATTTATACAAATTAACAACAATATTTAGAGAAGGGAAACCTGTCATTATTTATGTTGATCATATATCATAAAAGATATTTTTCCTCAAACATGATTGCTTGTTTACCCTGCAGAAGCTGAGAAAGTTCATCAGGGTGGTAACTAACTTTCAGCTCCCCCTGTCAAACTTGATTGATGCTATCAGTACAGCAGCATTGATCTTATTGCAACCCAAGCAAAAACATGGCAGATCTCTCTGGGGTTGACCAAGATCTCTCTTGGCAAAAAGTCCAAATCTACATGCTGCCCACAACCCATCACTGCTAAACGTTATTAACAGCCTACCATGATTGTGCTTTGATTGCTAAAGTCATTTCTTCTTGTTCTTGCAGATACTGCAGAGAGATGTAAGAATATTTGGTTTGCTTGAATCATAAGGATACAAAATACAGAACTATGGATCTTTACTTTGCTGTTGCTATAATTGTGTTTGCTGTGACTGTCGAGTCGTGTCCCCCTCAGTGCCGATCCTGTACGGGAGGGACAGCAGATTGTGTGGGCGTCGGCCTTCGAGACATTCCAAGAAACTTTCCAAGTGAGACCGTGACTATTGATCTCACAGACAATCAGCTGACTGATATGCAGCAGAGTGATTTCCCAGTACAGTCCAATGTCCAGAACCTCAGACTGTCCAAAAATGGACTCAGTGCAATTGCACCGAGAGTATTTTCCAACATGGAGCGCCTGATGAGTTTGGACCTGTCTCTGAATCCTATTACCAGAGTCCATGACAAATCATTTGAAGGTTTGTCCCAGCTACGATCCTTGACACTGACCAACACTAAACTCCGAAAGCTAGGGAAGCCTTTTAATGAAATCCCCAATGTGAGCTCACTTTACTTGGGATATAATCAACTTGAACAAATCGAAGAAGATGACTTTGAAATGATCACACGGGTCAGAAGCATTGACCTTAGTGCTAATCGCATTCAATCTATTCACCCCAGAGCTTTTGAAAATCTTCCATATTTGAGATATCTCATATTAAAGAACAACCCAATCATAGAGGCTAGGGGACTTCAATTTACTTCTAGTATGTTGCAACTGGTAGATTTTTCTCAGTGTAACCTGATCACTGTGCCTGGACCCATGCCTTCCTCTGTTGCTGACTTCCGCCTGGGCAACAACGAAATAACAGAAATTAAAGTGACAGACTTTGAAAACATCACCAACCTTCAGTTACTCACCTTGATCGAAAACAAAATTTCAAAAGTTGAGTATATGGCTTTTTCCACCAACATCAACTTACAGGAACTCTGGCTAAACAGCAATAACTTGAAGATGATTCCCAGAGGACTTCCAATAAGACTGGAAAAACTGTACATGGATCAGAATGAAGTGCATGACATCGAGTCTGGACTTTTTGGAAAGAATGCCAATTTGGAAACATTGTCATTAAACATGAATGCTGTTCGTCAAATTCTCAGCAATTCTTTTTCTGGCTTAAAAAACCTTACCAACATTCTTCTTAAATCCAACAGTATTCAAGAAATTAGAAGTGGAACTTTCACAGACATGTTAAGCTTGAAGAAGCTTGACCTTTCCAATAATCCTTTGAAAAAAATTCTCCCAAATGCTTTCAATGACTTACCAAGCCTGCAAAATTTGGATATGTCATATCAAGAACAAACTGATGTCTCTGTGGCTGAGGATTTCCTAAATGGTATCAAAACTGTTCAGTATCTTCAGTTTATGAATAGTCCAGGCATGGCCAAAAGTTTTTTGAAATTGGTTGAGAACAATAGAGGGTTCAGTTTCCCTTCATTGAAGGTAGTCAACCTTGAATACAATGAACTGGAGACTTTACCATCTAACCTGAAAGATGCTTCGGTCAGCCTAGAAATGATGACCTTGGATGGCAATCCCTTAGAGTGTGACAGGAGATTGCTATGGTTAAGGAACTGGATGATAGAGTCTGAAATCAAGTTCTATAGCTTTGAGGCACCAAAGTGTTCTGGACCAAAAGAAGTCAATGAACGTGATTTGGAAAGTTTGAAGGCTAGTGAGTTTGGTGAAGCTCCTAAATCAACTGAAGAGAATAGAAGACCTGCTCCAGAGGCTGAAGCTAGTCCAGAAAATGAGATAACAACCCAGAGACGACAAGACAAAAAGCCTATTAATGATGCTGAGACAGAAACCAGCACAGAAAGAAGAGGGAACACCCAGCGACAACAATACAACACATTGATGCAGAACAAGGGTGCCACCACTGGAGAAACAACAACCAAGGTTGAGAGAGTTCAAGGCACCAAGACCAGTGGTCAAATTAAGGATAACGACAATAACGCGGCCAGGAAAACAACAGGTAAAAACAAATCTAAAGGCAAGAAACAAAATAAACAAAAGAAAAAGCGAGATCCAAAGAAAAATCGCAAGAGGAGACAAAGAAAAAATGGGGCAAAGCGAGGAAAGAGGAAGATTCCAAGAAAGTGCAGCAAACTGCCAACTGGGGAAAGACGATGCTGTCGTAAGCAGAAAGATGGTTCTGAGCGATGTAGAATCATTAAGCCCCGAGGCAAAAAACCAACAACAAGAGCTCGCAAACTCAGAAATCGGCGTACAAAAGCTCACAAAACTGCATGAAAAACTTGTGACTTTGTCCAATGTGCATGACTTATAGCATTACTTTTCTTTCTTTTTTGTTGCGTTTATCTTTTAAGTGCAATGACAAAATGCATGATAGGACTCAGTTCAAACTCTTTCACATTGTGTTTTGTTGAATGTGATGCATGACAAAACAAAAACCTTTTTCATACTGAAAAACCTGCCTTAGATACTTAAAATTTTTATTATATCAGTTTATTATTTTCTCAACTTTTCTGTCTTGTTTTCAACCAGTAATCAATGGAAAAATTGCCTTATTATTTTTGCCTTTTTCGATTTTTTTTGGGCTTATTACAGCTTGTTTTTTTCAACCCAAATTCTTTTCAATGATAACATCATATAATTCAAACAAAATTTTTAAACTAAAGAAGTTAAAAATTCACTCTAAATTTCACATAAAAGTACTTTTTTGTTTTCTTTTCCATACCATATCAATAATATACCCAATTTTTAAAAAACAATTAGGCTTTCAAACATATCCTAGCAATTTTGTGTTTTCCAATTAAAAAAAGTAAATATTTTAGTAGATTTTTTCAAATATACTCAAAGCTTATTTTTGTACCATTAGTATGCCAAATAAAATTTGTAATTGGAAAATCTGTTGGTTATTTTTGATGGATAAAATTAAGATATGGGAAAGTTAATACCATATTTAAATTTTACAATAATCTCTTTTTCTTGATATAATATCTTTTTAAATCTCTCTAAATAATGGAGCACATACATGTATCTATCTTCTTTAGTATATATGGTATTATGTTCTACATGTATTCCACTTTCACATTCTAGTGCTGTCTGATAATATGCAATACACAAACAATATACAGGACAAAGTGTACACGTTTATCTATTCTATGAATGTCATTACATCAGCACTAAAATCACACCTGCACACAAAAGGTTTCATTGGATCCAACTTCTATATAAAATAAGATTACTTAGCTTACAAATATTCCTCCAAAAAAGAATAAAAAAAAGAAATGAAATGAGATAAGAGGTTAATTGGGTTTTTAAATGCGTTATGTTCAATGCTTTTGATGAAAAGGGGAATAACTCTGGCAGACTTTCATTAATCTCTCCTGATTATCTTATATTTTCAGATTCATGGAGCTTGCTGGCACTCTTACTCTACCTCTACACAGTTATAGTGAAATCTTCCACATGACCAGAATAAATTATTTTACAATATATAAGCCTTTAATTTCTTCTTTGAAACCTTACTGTGCATACATCAGCCAAGTACTTCAACATTTACATTTTGAACTGAACAGCATTACGTTGTTTAGAAGAAGAAAAATAAAACATCCACAGACATCTAACAAACCCACACAAATGAATTAGTCTGTATGTCTGATACCAAATCATAAAACTGATGCAGATAAATACTGGTAACAATATCCCTAGAGCTATTAAAACTACGCATGAAGATCAGCTAATAGCAGACATGAGGATCTTAGGTCATCGCTTGATGTCCCACCAGGTAAAAACAATAAGCGACCCGCCTCCCTGATAAAGTGAGGAGTCACAGCAGGTGAGGGTAATGGACCGGGGTCACTGCTCTAGAACTCATTATGTACCTGAGGGGGGCATTAAATCAGTGAACAAAAACTAAATCAAAACAAAACCAATACAGAGCTTTACTCCCAAGCACACACGAACTATTTACATGTAGAAGGTAAAACAAAGACCTCAAGTCCATTTGAATCTGTATGTTTGTAATCCACATCATGAAAATGGTGATATGCATTTAAAACAAGAATTGCAAAAACACCTTTTTAGTACATGATTGGTAATATCTATTGTAATGAAAACAAGATTTTATTGCTGCAAGAAGAACATGTATGTACGTAGTACATGTATTGGTACATGACATTTTGATTTGTCTGCAGCATGAAATAATGTGAACTAATTGATATAGGATCTTAAAATTCAATTTAAGTGGCATACTTTCAACAAAAATCAATTTTATATCTTGATAAAAAAGATGCCAATTAAAACCAACATAATCTATTATCGTTTGGTAATTAGATATAACTAAACTCATAAGTTATATAGAAGATATGAATGAAGAAATAAGTGAAATACCTATTTCATATACCAGTATCCTTAATCATATCATATGAATTACATATCCATTTATACAAAAAAATACTGCAAGTGCTTACTTTTTTTTTGTACAAATAAGGGTCTCTTAACTCTAACTACTCTTGCACCTTCTGTGAAAATTAAATATACATTTAGATTTTAGTTTAGTGCTAGTTTTGTAGATGTTTTTCTCCTTTCATATGTAATTTTTATTTTGTTGTATGCCTTTTTCACCTTTTGAAAAAAAAAATATCAATTCAGCCAACTTTGATGTAGTAGAAACATTGTAAAAGTGATTCAGAGGATGGGATAAGCACATTAACTCATAAGAATAATGTTCATAAATGGTGTAAATGACTGGCAACAAACCACCAAAAACATGCAAGATATAGGCAGCTTATTACGAAACAACCAATATACTGACATTCTTTATGGCATTTCTGATTCAATCAGTAAAATGTTGTCTACTTTAGAGTTATTGCTCTTTTTTTATTTTCTGTTAAACCAATTTACAACTTCCTACCTTTTTTTGCACCAATGAATGCCTTTCTTCCATTTCTTTTCTCTCTTGACTAGCTTTGGCACTTAAATTTTCCACCTAAAAGTTGATTTTTTTTTAAACACATTAACACAATTCATCTATCCTTACAAATTGGTCTTTTATAAAATCAAATTTTCTATTTTTACATTTAAATCAACCTCTAAAATGATGAAAACTGTCTCTGATTAATACCAATGACAATACACTTTTATACTAAACAACTGGGTAAATCAAAGTTAATTTTACATATAAATCATGTAAACAGAAGTATGCAGAACGCACAAAGAAAAAAATCAACTCTGAGTAAAATATATAATGAAAAAAGTATTATTTTAAATCAAGTTACTGTTTTACCATCAAAATTAAACGACATTTGCCTAACTGCTATTTTCAAATTGCTTCAAGAGGTAGAGGTGTGATTTAGAGCAACACTGTTTGAAGTCTCAAATGTACTGTAGATTTCTAATTAAATGCGAGAATTTAATATCTGCATAAAATTGTGAGAAGCAAACCTAAAGGATCTCGCTTTTAACTTTATGAAATTATAATATAAGTTCAGTGCTCATTATTTAATATTCTAGCAGCATTGTGACACACAAAGGTGGAATCGCAGAATTACGGTAAGTACTTGTGTAAAACAAGGAAACTACAGATGTAGTTAGACTGACCAGGGAGGCCACATTTTTCATCTCCGGCTCAAACTCCTTAAACAGGTCATGACCTTGATGGAAGAATGTACTGTGAGCATGCATGAAGGAAAGCATCTGAAAAGAAAACAAATTTTGTATCAATTTTTAACTGCCTGTGAAAAACTTTACCTTACAAAAAAATTAGATGTAGTGAAATTCTCCGACATGATTCATGTAAAAAGTCAAACAGAAAAAATAGATTTAAATCTATTAATTTTCACTACAACTGAAAGTATATATATGTACATGTATTTGAAATGATATATTCTTTCAGTCAATTTTAAAAGTTGATTAAGGTTTTTATCAACACTTCATCATAGTACAAAATAGTTATAACATATTCATTGACATAAGAACACAATACTTACTGTTTCTAAGATTTCATATCTTTTTTTTGAATTTAATATGTTGATCTGTAACAGAATAATACAGTGTTTTATCAAATCTTTATTGTATGAAAATAAGCAATACAACCAGAAATAATTTTATCACTAGATCATCGTTTTAAACTATAACAAGAGGCCCAGGGGCCACATCGCTCACCTGAGCAACAATAGCCTTAACTCTGATCAAATTAACATTACAGTATCAAAATCAAAATATCTTGACAACTAAGAACAGTAGATCTTGCTCACAAAATTTAAAAATCTGCCGATATTTATCCACATATTTTTTATGGTAAATACCAAGCCCCTTTTGTTGTTGTACCTGTAAGAAGATTTTTCTCTATTCCTATATACCCCCCCCACCCCACACTTTGTGGCCCCACTTTTCTCTAGGGAATCATGGTTTGAACAAACTTTAATCTGCACAACCCATGCTTTCACACAAGTTACTGCTTTTTGGACTGAAAACTTTCCCAGAATATTTCTAAAGATTTTCTCTATATATTTCAATGTAAAAATTCATCCCCCCATT
>WFKH01010931.1:50688552-50698846 GCA_016163765.1 Magallana hongkongensis
CTTATCTAAGAAAATAAAGTCAATTAAAATTATCTAAGTTAATCAGTTGGAATTGGTTGCAGTAAAATGGTTGGCAAGTCTGTAAATAATTGCCATTCCTTTTTCAAAAAAGAAAATAAAGTTTTGAGATGGTCACTGACCTGGCTTGAGTTCCTCCTCTGTGAGCGGCTGCCTATTGAAGGGGTCAGTCTGAGAGTTCAGTAAATGCCGAGTGATGATTGGTCGATCCATCACAGTGCCGCTGGGCAAAATAACCGGGTCATTCATCAAAGTGTCCATCAAGGGATCTATAATTTTGGAAAGGGAATTATCATTTCTCAAATTAATATTACAAGTAAGACAACATAATTTTGTCTATTTATACATGTATTTATAGACATATATATGTAATTAAGTTCATTGATAAAAATAAGGGGAAAAAAGGTTTCTGAAATCCCCTTTCTAAATTACAGATATGATCTGACCTTTGAACTCCTCTGGAATTTCCCCATAATCCACTTCTTCCTGCTGCTTTTCTAAGACAATTTTGTCAACTTTTTCCTGCAGAAAGCGGAATTTTTCTATCTCTACATTAGTTTTGATCATAGCCTTCTGCATCCTGGCAATGGCATCATTAAAAAGTTCATGGCGGTAAGATCTCTGAAAAGGGAAAATAAAATAACTTTTATAATTTTGCTAGAAAATATTTTCATTTCCTTTTTTAGAATTCTTACTACAATTCAATTTTCTAAAAGCCTAATACTTTAATAACTCTATCTAAAATCAAAGGCCGGAACGGCCACAAAGGCGTCGAGCTGACATTTTCTTTTAAATAGAATGATATCAATAATTTGAATTTCTGTACTATTTATAGTCGTATATCAAATAATATAAGAATAAAAAAGTAAATGAATTATGTTTTGTGTTGCTTTAAAAACAAAAATAAGTTTCCTTATAAAATAGGTAGTGATGCGTTTATAATACAATAACTCATCATAGTTACGAAAGTCGAAGAAATTTCAAAGTTCAAAAATAAATTATTTTCTTTCTGCTTTAAACAGTCTTTGAACAATTTTCACAGGTTCATAACTTGAATACATCAACAGTGTGTCCCTAATTATAATAATAAAACATACTTTTATTTATTTCAATTCCCGTTTGAAACAAGATTACCTATGGTATATTGGCAATACACAACACGTGTTATCTAAAATGCTCGACCAAACCAACTGCATTATCGTGTTTATTAATTGCAACAAAATCACTAGATACGTTTATCGCTTACATTTATTTTGGAGACCGTGTCCGATAACAAAATAAATTTACACATCAAATTTTATTTCTATCGGACACGGTCTCCAATTAAAATGTAAGCGATAAACTTAAATAATATTTAGTGAATTTTTACGCCTTATTGTATTCATCCGCCATTTCTTATTTAGCAAATTAATACTTATGCAATGAGTTGTCAATAACCAGGGAGGCAAAGTTGGGTTTTCTGTACACAATTTAGTTGAATAAATGGAATAAAAATCTTGTAATACGTTTAATACTTTAAGGAACTTATTTCTTATGCGCATTTAAAAGGCGGTGCAGAGTATGAATTTTTGGAGGATTGCCAATCCAGACGATCGCTAGAAGGCTGCCGAGCATTAGCTCGACGCCTTAAAAATCAATTATATAACACCGGTATCCTCCTTAAAGAGTGGATAGATATGAAACATTTCCATGCCAATAGGCTCATAGGTCTTAACTTGTACCCAAAATCTTTTGTGCTTGGCGGATGAGTCATTGATTTCCCCTAGATGGGATACATTGCATGTTAACACTGTTGCCTTAGCTGGTACTTATTTTCAACTGGGTGGAACGAGACTACAAATAAGACCAAACGAACCACCAACCCTTGGGGTATTGGCAAAATGCCTAGGACCTCTGCGTCATGTGTTACATACACTTTTCTCTCCTGACAGGAAAATAATTAGAGGCTCACAATATGGTCCTAAATGACCAAAGAGAGAGAGAGAGAGAGAGGGAGAGAGAGAAGGTAATTACTGTAAACCAACTTTTATTCGCGTGCGAGGAATTTTCGCTAGAGCCTCGTCGTCGCGAATATTTCTCGCCGCAAACCAGTCTTTGCCGTATGGGTTTTATAACAACATCAATATGGATAAGGCTTATAATCGCGAAAATTAGTCGCCGAGAACTATAAAAAATATTTTATATACGGTAACTCGATCGCGAAATAAAGTTGTTGCGAATAAAAGTTGGTTTATAGTATCGTTGACAATTTCTTCGTTTGCTGTAGAGAGACTTGTTGACAGTTTCTTGATTCGCTGTAGGGGACCTATTGATATAGTTTTCCTTGTTTGCTGTAGACCTGTTGATAGTTTCTTGTTTTTCTATAGGGGGACCTGTCGTACAGTATGCTGTTTTACGGCATCTACCAGGACGACGTGGACGGCTTCAGTCTCCCACTCTCCTACTTTCTGACCTGGATAGCAGTCAATCTGCTCACCGTGCTTTACCTCGCCTCAAGGTTCGTCTTCATTAATACAGTCTGCTAAGTCTAAATGATAGTAACAAAAATAAGCAAAAAAAAAACCAAAAAACCAAATAAAAACCAAAAATCAAACAATCTAACTCGTCACGTGTCAGTTTTTACCCCTATTTCTCGTGTTTATCTCCCGTTAGCATGTACGTGCGTTACAGAAGAAGTAAGCTCTCTGACACGGGTAGTGACTTCCCGTTCACGTGGTCCATATTTTGTTACTTTGACTTCACCATTAACACCAAAGCTGGCGTCAAAGACCATCTGAAAGCGTTCGGCACAGACTTGAAGGTAAGAAAAATTGTAAGGTATCATTATAGTCATAATTTCCGATAATACTTGTAATTAAAAGAAAAAATGAAATCCGATTCATCTAAAATTTTCTCTCCGTGTTTAAAGGAAAAGATCCGAGAAGAAAAATCCCTGGAGGTGGTTGCTTGGTTGAAGAAGTAAGTACATCAACGTTTTGGAGTTGAACAATACTGACATAAACTACTACATATTTTGAAGGGGATAGACACTTTATGCACTATTTTGGTGGTGGGGGTAATTTTGTGCTGTGTGTAAATTATGTAGTGACAAACGTTGTTCCTTAGGCTTCAGATCTACTTCCTTCGTTTGGTCAGTAACGTTATCGTCCTCGGATTGTTGGGAGGGAGCGGGTATTTGATTTACTTTGTGGCACAACAAGAACCAGACGAGAGAGATGTAGATTTCAACGAAAACCTGGAAGAATTAGCGAAAGAGATTTATGAACGCTATCGGGTAAGTGGAAGAGTTCTAACGACGCGAGAAAACAAATCGAACACCTACAAATATGCTATCTTGAGATTCGAATAAGATTAAGGAAGGATTAATGTATCTATTTTTTTTACACGACTAAAAACGCGACTTTTTATCGTTTTCTTTAACCCAGAAAAAATGTGATCACTTTTTCTGGTTCTTCCTAGAAAATAATCCAATCTTTCCATACTTATAAAGAAAAAGAAAATTCAATTCATTCATTAGAACAATAATCTATCAGTTATGAAACTTTTGCGTTTAATTTCGAAATTTGCTGGTTTATTCTCGAAACTTTTACATTACATGTATAAACTTGGATTTTCTTTACGCTTAGCAAATAAACTCAGTGCACCTTTGCAATAGTTATGTTGGTTGATCTCTGAATAAAAAAAGATGTGTCACGCGGTCACGTGCCAGTCTTACATTTCTAGCTGGCCGCCGTGGTGGCTATCCTCAAACTTGTTGTTCCGTCCATCTTCAAACTTTTGGTCAAAATGGAAAGCTACCAACCACGCACAGAATTGAAATTCACCCTGGCCAGGTCAGAAATTCATTGATATTGTTTTAAATAATAATCGTATCATAATTTTTGATAGCATTATATAAACAATTCCAAACAATTGCAATACTGGGTATGTTTCCATGTGTTTCAGGACCACATTCTTCCACTATGCTAGTTTGATAGTGTTTATTACCTCGCTTACCAAGAAGGCGGATTGTGCTGATGGGCAAGAACCACAGATCACATCGGTATAAGCAAACAACTTTCCCCTTCCCCATAATAAATTTTAATTTTTTTTTCTGTCCTTGTACAAATCTGCTGTAAACTGATCCAATTTTAGACACCGTCGTCCGTTCCATCCAACCATTCCACAAACAACAGCACTTCTTGCGCCACCAACCGGTGCTGGGAAAACATCGTGGGAGAAGAGATCTTCAAGCTGATCCTGGTGGATCTCGGGGTGTGTATAGCGGTGGGGATCTTGTTTGACGTCCTGGTGGCAGTCTTCGTTCGAACCAAGACCTGCTGCTGCAAGGTACGCTACGTTCTACTTCTTGTCATGCATTGGTACGTCTGCAAGAATGTGGCCGCATTTGGTCGTGCATGTTCCATTGTCGTAGCCCCATCCCCCCTCTCCAAAGGAGGGAAAAATGTTTGCAGCAATATTCACAGAGATCTCCTATTATGAATAACATCCTGGTTTGTTCTCTTACAGATGGACTACAGCGAGTTTGTGGTGACGTCCAATGTGTTGGACTTGGTGTACGGACAGGGCTTGGTTTGGCTGGGACTATATTTCTCGCCATTAATGGCTCTGGTCGCAGTCGTCAAGTTGTTCATCGTTTTCTATTTCCGATATTTTGTTGCACGCTTTGCCAACATCCCACCTAAGAAGATGTTCCGGGCGTCAAGATCTGGCAGTTTCTACTTGTTCCTGTTATTGATCACGTGGATTTTATGCTTTATCCCTGTCGTCTACATTCTGATCGAGTGAGTTGACGCAACTGGGTTGCATGTTTTACCATGCGTATTGTCTAATACATTACGTTTAGATAAACTGTAAAATTATAATTTTTGACAAATACGATATCACAGAAGTATCCATGCTTCGTCCGTGAATTTTATAAGATTTGGCAAAACATACATTTAAAGGTAAAATGATATCATAACGAAGTCAAATTGCACAAACAATTCGCAAGAGAGCAAGAGAACGGTTCCAATTAATTTTTCCCTTTTTTTGCAGAGTTAAACAAAATACGGCTCATGTTTTGCGGTTCAAAATTGTCGACTATTCATGTGGTTGTGATTGCTCAGAGCAAACTTTTGCATTGTAATACATCAGACCGTTTATTTTAAGAAATCAAACACAAATTGAACATTGTAAAAATGTAAAGAATTTTAGGGCGAGTATGTTGCTCTTTAGAGGAAAGGATTCATTACACGGAAAGACTGTTTATGTAATGTAATCCTATCTTAGAAAGCAACGTTTATAGATATCAACGATTTTTTTAATCAAAGTACTGAAAGTACCTGTAATAGTATTCATAAGCTTTCTTGGTAGAGCATTAGTTCCACCTAACAAGAGCCCATTTTTCAATCTTTTATCAGAAAAACGCCTTCTGTGGACTGTGGGCCATTTGCAAAGAAAGACAGAGCTTACAAAGTGGTCGATTTCCTGGACTCCTTAGATGACCTTCCCAGTTGGTTGAGCTGGGTCAAGGACGCTCTGGACTACATCGCCACCGCCATTGTTATCATTCCCGTCATCGTAGTATTAATGTAAGTAATATATAATTTGTTTTAATTATAAGACGATTTTGGAAAAGAAGCACGATATTATTTGGTATTATATTGTGGGGATTATGGTTTAATTGTTTTATTCAACTATTTCAGACTGCTGGTACTGTATTACCGAGTGAAATCCAGCTCCTATAACGCTCTGATACAGGAGCTCCGGAGACAGCTAGTTTTTGTGAGTTCTGCAGGACGGAAGCTTTGTCATATTATTTCATATTATTATTTATGAATATATATTTCTTTTTTTAATGCTTTCATCAACGTGACTTTTGTAGGAAAGGAAGATTGAAAGGAAAAAGGTGTTTGCCAAAGCTTTGTCCGCGCCAGGTAATTATAATAAGCTACTACCGGCTTATAAGACAGTACACAAACATTTCAGAGCTGTCAAATATAGATGCTCCATGGTTGTAATAATTTGACATAACATCTTTTAAATAATACATGCACTTGGTGCAGTGTGAACTAGTTTCCAGTATACCACACATTATATTTTGTACGCCAGTTCTTTGAAAAAAGAATTAACATTGAGTAGACACAATACTTTAAAGTCTGTACAATCATTTTTCAGCTTTGGGCAGCCTTGGAAAGGCCACAGGATCAGCCATCACAGGAGAGATGTCTAGGAAAACTAGTGCTGCTACCTTCACAGCATGATGAGCCCATCAATAGAAAGAAGTGTTCCTCTCTGTGTAAAGCAGTACAAAGCTTGTACATTCGGCTTCTTTATCATTACTGGACAAGATTGCACCACCGAATTTTTAAACAGCATAATCAAATTTTGAGATATATATTACACCACCAATTCATAAAGAACCCAGGAATACACATACAAAACAGACACAGCTCCTTGTGCAAAACAGCATGACATGATTCATCATCAGTAAAATCTTAAATCGGAACATATTCTGGAAATGTACATTTCAAAGAAGACTAGTTGTTTCTTTAAGCATTGTGGAATCCACTATCACTTCTTAACAGTCTACCAGAATAAACTTCATTGTTCCAAGAAGTCTGCTGTATTACTATACATAGTGGCACCACCATGCCTTCGTTTAGGGTTTTCTTCAAAAAGTTTCAATTGTTTATGCTTGTCATATCTTTAAATCTGTATCAAACTTGGTTTTTTTTATTTATCATCACAAATTTGGAAATAAACTGAAGATTAAATATAATTTTTACAATAACCCTTGCTCTCTACTTCCATTTATTTTACAAGAAGAACTCTTGATTCAACATTTTCTCAATCGTTTTATTGCCGCCATTTACAACTGACTAACATCAAACTAAATTTTTTCCTTCTTTGCCCCCAAAAATTCATCTGTACATACAATTGTATTTTATATATAAATAAAACAAAACACATGAGAAAAGTGTATATGATCACAGAATAGGTATAGCACACACACAAAAACAAACATACATACAAACATACAAGTTGATCCGAGGATTTATGGTTATGATCAAAGTGATGAAATAATGTCGCAATTCAACACTCAATTCAAATATTCAACACTGTTCAATACTGTGCTTTTAAGGTCAATGGATTTATTTTACCTTCAGCAGAGAAATCTTTTCAAAAGATTCAAGATATTTTCAATAACCACGCGACTTCTCTTGCAACTTGCAATTTATTGGGGGTAAAGGGGAAGCATTCTAATATTCTATTGTTCTTTTTTCTTGTCCCTTAAAAGTATTAATTTCAAACAAACAAAATGCCACAACAGCCATTTCAACCTGTAGTCTTTGAGATTAATACAGTAGATATAAATCCAGGAGTACATATAAGGCAATTGCCTTCAACTTACACCAGTCCAATACTGAATAAAATGTTGCTATTACAGTACTGTTTTAAGCAGAAAGAAATTCATCTCGCCAAAACTTTCCTACAGTACTTCACTCAACACAGCTAAATTGTCGGACATATTTATACAGAATTGTAGGCATTATTGCATCCCAAACTTAGAATTCATTTTGTAATTTCTCGATGAGATCACACACTCATAGGTAATGGTATCTAAATGAAATGGCTTGGAAATTGAAGTCTATTCTGCTGTACTTTGAGTACATAATTACAATGTGACTAGAGATGAATTCATGTTTGGGAGATTTTTTATGAAATAAATTGATTGTTTACAAATGAAAATTAGCTCTGTAGAATGAACATTTTATGACTCAAAGCATACAAGCGTCAACAGTTAATAGCATAGCAACTGGAAACATATGCCAAAGTATAAAATACAGATAATGTGAAGTTAGCAATCTTGATTACAAAACTAAACAAAGTTTTTCCTTGTTTCAGTTTAAAGAACTTTGGGGATAAATCTATAAAACACTGTTAATCATTTTATCGAGATACACTTGCCTTGTCCCTCAGATTTAAACTATGAGATAAACAGTGACATTGACACCGACACAACAGACCAAAAATTATCATATTGTCTTGAAAAAACTGTACAAATAGTCAATTCACTGAACCTGACAAATATGTTCATTCAACTGGAACAGTCACATGACAAAATTCCAACAAGATCACAAAAACGTTTGTAGAAAGCTCTCGGTCTATGATAGAGAATCTGAACAATCCAAAAATTCAAGGGGCAACAACTCTATTTCATGTCATGATAAAACCTGCTCATCTAAGTAGATAATGTAACTTGACATAGACTGTACAATCAAGTAGATAATGTAACTTGACATAGACTGTACAATCAAGTAGATAATGTAACTTGACATAGACTGTACAATCCTGTACGCCTTGTTCTTTCATCATATAAAGACAAACGAAAATAATCTCAAATAATATTGTCTGTGTTATTTGGTATCCAGAATTATGAGAACTTAGTTTTATTTGTGTTTATATTAACTTACATGGTAGATACATCTATGAGCAATAAACATGTTTTTTTTCTACTGACATGAGATAAAAGAAAACTAAAAGAACACAAGGATGGTGTTGATCGCAAGAGTCGAAGATTATCTTCTTGTTTTTGATTGTTTCCAGGCCTCTATCTTCAACTTGATCTCATTGGCTACAAAAAAGACAAATCAGTGAAATGGATATAAAATTTATCAAAAGTTTTAAAAAGGTATTGCAATCATTAAGAGGTTAATTGATAATTCCGTTAGAACAATGATTACCAGTAAAAAAAATCTGTAATTGGTTTGTCAGATTAAAAAAATATGATGTGTCTTATCTGAATGCAATTTTGACATTTTTTTTTTAATTCATTTAAAAAAATCAGAGCATTGATAAGCTGGCTTTTTCATATTTCTATTTTTCATTAATTAGAAGATAAGAAATGCTGTGTTTTCTTCCAAATTTGAATCAAAATGTTCCATTGAACCATTAACAGAATATTAATGACGTTTTTCAAAGTCTCTTTGAGTATATATTAAAGAGACCTTATCTAAGAAAATAAAGTCAATTAAAATTATCTAAGTTAATCAGTTGGAATTGGTTGCAGTAAAATGGTTGGCAAGTCTGTAAATAATTGCCATTCCTTTTTCAAAAAAGAAAATAAAGTTTTGAGATGGTCACTGACCTGGCTTGAGTTCCTCCTCTGTGAGCGGCTGCCTATTGAAGGGGTCAGTCTGAGAGTTCAGTAAATGCCGAGTGATGATTGGTCGATCCATCACAGTGCCGCTGGGCAAAATAACCGGGTCATTCATCAAAGTGTCCATCAAGGGATCTATAATTTTGGAAAGGGAATTATCATTTCTCAAATTAATATTACAAGTAAGACAACATAATTTTGTCTATTTATACATGTATTTATAGACATATATATGTAATTAAGTTCATTGATAAAAATAAGGGGAAAAAAGGTTTCTGAAATCCCCTTTCTAAATTACAGATATGATCTGACCTTTGAACTCCTCTGGAATTTCCCCATAATCCACTTCTTCCTGCTGCTTTTCTAAGACAATTTTGTCAACTTTTTCCTGCAGAAAGCGGAATTTTTCTATCTCTACATTAGTTTTGATCATAGCCTTCTGCATCCTGGCAATGGCATCATTAAAAAGTTCATGGCGGTAAGATCTCTGAAAAGGGAAAATAAAATAACTTTTATAATTTTGCTAGAAAATATTTTCATTTCCTTTTTTAGAATTCTTACTACAATTCAATTTTCTAAAAGCCTAATACTTTAATAACTCTATCTAAAATCAAAGGCCGGAACGGCCACAAAGGCGTCGAGCTGACATTTTCTTTTAAATAGAATGATATCAATAATTTGAATTTCTGTACTATTTATAGTCGTATATCAAATAATATAAGAATAAAAAAGTAAATGAATTATGTTTTGTGTTGCTTTAAAAACAAAAATAAGTTTCCTTATAAAATAGGTAGTGATGCGTTTATAATACAATAACTCATCATAGTTACGAAAGTCGAAGAAATTTCAAAGTTCAAAAATAAATTATTTTCTTTCTGCTTTAAACAGTCTTTGAACAATTTTCACAGGTTCATAACTTGAATACATCAACAGTGTGTCCCTAATTATAATAATAAAACATACTTTTATTTATTTCAATTCCCGTTTGAAACAAGATTACCTATGGTATATTGGCAATACACAACACGTGTTATCTAAAATGCTCGACCAAACCAACTGCATTATCGTGTTTATTAATTGCAACAAAATCACTAGATACGTTTATCGCTTACATTTATTTTGGAGACCGTG
>WFKH01010931.1:50747330-50757499 GCA_016163765.1 Magallana hongkongensis
GGGGGGGGGGGGGGGGGGGGGGTTGTTATATTTAAAACACTGCCGCCAAATGTAAAAAATATCTCGTTATTCATTTTAGGCAAATTGAGATATGCTGTGCAACTAGAACAGTAACCTCATTATTTTAAGGTATTGTTATTTATTTATTCGTGTTGTGGTTCTAATTTTTTAAGGGTACACTATGGAATGATGCAGAAAATTATTAGCTGGCATTAACCCTTGCCACATTTCCATCATGAGTGTGGAACCTCGATCTCCAGTGGAGAGGGATATCATAGTAATGTCTCTAGAGAGCGTAAAGAAGGGAGGCAACCAGCACATAGTCAGGAAGGATGACGATGATGAAAAGCTTGGCCTGCTCAATATTAGAGCATTCTTCTTTCTGATCCTGTGGTATATCTTTAGTGCTTTCACTCTGTTTCTCAACAAGTATATTTTGACAACGCTCAAAGGAGACCCTGCTGTCTTAGGTACATTTTTTTCCCCTTTATCTCATACATTTCATGTTTTAATACATGTACAGGTACCTATATTTATTATTAATAACACTATATTGGTAACAAAAAAATGATAATGCTTTTGTATGCAAGTTTGATATGATTTGACTCCATTAGTTGAAATTATTCAAAAAAAGATATTGATACCTGATTGCTTCTTATATGGAAAGTCAGGAATTTTTTATTTGCTTGGAGACTTGATAACTAATTTTTACGTTGACTTTTTTTTATCCATCTATCAGGAGCGATGCAAATGGTGATGACTACAATATGTGGATTCATACAGTTATACATACCAATGGGTTTCTATAAGCCTGTCAAACGAGATGGAAAGCCTCCCAATTTCTGGAGAAATATGATTTTAGTAGGCTCAATGAGGTAAGATTATGTTGCTATATATGGTATGCATTAAGTGTGGTTAGCTTCACAAAGTGTGACTTTCACTGAAAGCTTCATAGATCAAAGTTTTAAAAAGATTTAGATGATCTGCACATTAATCATGTCAAATTTTGAAAGTCTATCTACGGTAGTTATTTGAAAAGGTTAATTGGAGCAATATTGATAATGTCATTGTGTTTAATACTTGTAAAAATATACCATGAATTAATTAATCCAAAAGTCACTGGTTTTGTAAAATAAAACTGTAATTTAACAAACATTTTACGATTTTTGTATGATTGTATATTCTCCACTGTTTCGTAGATTCTCCACTGTGGTGCTGGGTCTAGTGGCTCTTAAGTATGTAGCTGTGTCCTTCACAGAGACCGTCAAGAGTTCTGCCCCTTTGTTCACTGTTTTCATCTCCCAAGTGCTGATTGGGGAGTACACAGGTTTCTATACTTTCATGTCGCTCATTCCAATCATGGGAGGATTGGCTCTTTGTTCAGCGTATGAACTGAGTTTTAACATACAGGGATTCATTGCAGCTCTTGCCACTAATTTAACAGAATGGTAAGCTGTGAAATATTTTTGTTCTCTCTTTATATATGAAATTATGATAAGAAAAAAAAATTTAATTGATTATAAGTACCACTCTAAAGCTTATACATGTACATGAAAATTTGTTTTTGATGTTAATGATCAAAATATCAACTTGTGAGTTAAGTATTTATATTGTCAAAAGTTGTTTAATATACATGTAGTCAGTTTGGAATTAGAAATCAGTGCTATGATTGTATGTGATGAAGTTATGTTCTCCTAATAATCCATGTCGATATGTGAACAAAATGTCTGAACCTCTGATACAATCATGTATGTGAAATTTCATTCTAATTACAATGTATTGTTTTAATATCGTGAAAAGATCTTTAAATTCTCCATATTATATTGTGCATACATTAATTTTACTTCAGTATGCAGAATGTGTACTCCAAGATATTGATTAGTGGAGACAAGTTTAAGTACACGTAAGTATAATACCATTTAAACAAAAAATAACGATGATTTCATTCATGGCTTAATAGCATATACATCCTCTAAATTATTTAGATTTTTGAAGTCTCAGTGTATAGTGTTTAAAATAATTTGAATTACATTGACTAGAGTGCAATATTGTCTCATTTGACAGTAACTAAATAATGAATTTGTGTTTACAGGCCTGCAGAGCTTCAGTTCTACACAAGCATATCATCAGTGTTAGTGCAGATTCCTGCCTGTTTCTTTTTAATAGACTTTGATAAAGCTGAGGCATCTATGAGTGGAATGATGATCTTAGCTCTTGTTTCCAATGGAGTTTTCTTTCATTTTCAAAGTATATCAGCATATGTCTTAATGGGATATATTTCACCAGTCACTCATAGGTAAGACAATATAAGATATAGGCAACATAAACAGCCAACACTAAGCTAAATTAACGGATTTTTTTATTGAGTGAATACTGAGACCTGTATAACAATAAAAAATTGTACCATTTGGTTTTAATTTTAAAAAATAAAAATAGATTGAACCAAGGTCAAGTTGAGAGTTTTGTTTGTAGGTCATAAATTTCAATAGAGTGAAATGAAAACTAAGTGAAGAATGTCATATTTCATGTCCTCTAGATCAATATATATATCCAATATATGTTTTGCAGTGTGGCCAACACAGTCAAGCGGGCCTTTCTGATCTGGATCTCGGTGATATTATTCGGCAATCCGGTGACATTTCTTAGTGGACTCGGAACTATCATAGTAACAGTCGGTGTTCTCTTGTACACGAAGGCCAAAGAATACGACCATAATCGACGAGAACTTCGCGACCATTATCCACGGGACTCACAGCCAACTCATAAAGAAGTCTAGGGCAAAGACAGAAATGTTTTAGTGTTGTTAGAATTAATTGTTAGTTATTTTCATATAGACATATACTGTGTTGTTCAAAACAACAATATCATATCTTGATAAAGTTAAGGTGATTTGATGCATTTTGTCGATTTAATCATGTTAAGAGAATGAAAATGATGTAAATTTTGTATCTGTTAAAAGTGCTTGTCATGGAATTGCTTTTTGTGAGTTAAGAGTGAAATGCTTTATTTATGTGAAAGTTTGCTTTTTTTGGAAATTGTAACATGGGTACATTCCACAGAATCTTTGATGACCATGACAAATGAAAGAAAAGGAAATGGGTACAGATTTCCTTGACTCACTTTAATTATTCAGAAAATTGCTTCTGATTTTAAGGAGAAAAAAGACGAAATTTCCCATTGTTTGAGAATGAAAATTACCAGTGTTTTTATATGCAATCAACATATTTATTATTATAAAATTATGTTATTGATGTAAAGAGTGGTCAAGTATTTGCTGAATGTTTGCAAAGTTTGAGCAGTATTGGTATTTATGAGTGAAATCCGTTTGATTTGCTAATCAAATATTGTTTTACATGTACTGCCAATGTTGTTTGTAGACATTATGTATTTGCTTCCCCTTGGCTCAAATGTATAGTACGTATTTATTTATATACATCAACAGTACAATAAACAAAATATACATATACCTTAAATTAAATAACATCAGCAAGTTTCAGTTTGGTGTATGTAAGTAAATGGATAATTTTCCTCCACTAAATGATCTTCCTATCTGTGATTTTCTTGAATGGGTCAAATATATTCCATGTATTGGGAGTATGCACTGTCTCATTTTTAAGTTCAATGTTTCTCTCAACTTTGGTATGTTCTATGAATTAATTTATAAATATACCTATGTCATCTTCCAATTGTTGTGCTAACTTTTCTATTTTATACAAAAAAATGTTTTTCTGAACAGGGCTATTTAATTAGGAAAAATGTCTTACGCGATAATTTTTCTTTATAAGATGTACCACATTTTTTCTGTATTTATCAGTTCAGGCAGATGAGAAAGAAAGCCAGGTTGAAGTGAAAATCATAATTTTTATCTACATATAAGGAAAAAAGTTAATGATACTATGGAATCCAATCTTTCCAACAAAATTGTGAGCATTTAGAAATCAGTCATAACCAGCTAGTCCTAAAGTCAGGATGGAGATTTGTAACCAATATTTTAAGGAGAATTTCAAGATATATATTTCAAATGTATTTTGACAATTTTACTTGACATGGCATTTAGAAAATTAATCTACTTGAGGGATTGTAAACTTAACGTATGAGGTGCTTTCTACATGATGTGATCTGGTTAGGGGGTCGCCAAAAAAGGATGCGGAATCCCCCTCTTTTTATTAATACAAACCTGCATCAGAACCTCGCTGGGAAAATGTTTGGATCCATGACTGTTCTATACACACACACACACACACACATATATACATCACTGACATAGCTAATGGTGTAAATATACACAGCTTCTATGGGCATTGCTTGATATTTGTAGTAATATAAGTGCTCTAGTCCATATTTCATTGGGCTTGTCAAGGGTATTGCAAACACTGAATTGAACTTAAAACACCTGCTGTTCCATTTGCTTACTTGTATATAAAGTCATATGCAGATTTGACAAGAATGATAAAGCTAAAAGGGATAATGTATAAAATATGTTCTAGCACTTAAATGTAACTTAAGCTTTCTGGCATGTTAAAGGTCTTATGTTTAGCGTGTTCAGAACACCTAATGGAGTGCCTTTGTTACCTTTTAAGAACCACTTCACTTTGATATTATGGTTTGATATATTTTAAAAATTCTTGCAGTAGCCAATCATCTGGTTCTTGCGTTGTGATAGATCTTGGGTCCAATTGTATGTTCTACTTAGGAAAGATACTTACAGGTAATACAATAAAGGAGGAGGAAAGCAACATTTGTCTTTATTATTTTATTATATAGAAACTTCATTCTCGTAAAATTTCACTTAAAAGTGTCCTTTTTACTGGGACAAACTTTCATTTCATTATTTCATTTGATCTTGTGCATTGTTTTCAATTTTACAGCCAGTTGACGCAATTTTTGGCATGTTTAACGGTTGAGGTACATATTAACTGTTTCCTGATTTGAAAAGTCTGTTTTCTCGACCAAGAATATTCAATATGTAACCAATAAAATAATTGGCTTACAACAAGCTCCTTTATCAACTACAACATGTAGGGATATAACGCATGCGATACTTACAGGTAATTAAAAAAATGAGAAAAACATTTGTTGTTATTATTTTGTTGCATAGAAACTTTATTCTCATAATATTTCACTTAAAAGTGTCATTTTTAATGCAATAATAGACATATAATCAATAATACTTGATTTATTAAACATAAATATCGGTCTAGTTTAACTATATAAATAACTTTTGCATCTGGGTAAAGAATACGTATCCGGTACATGTACATGTATTTGAACGATATCCAATTCTCGATACTCTAGGGGATCGTCATCCCTGTAAGGACCAACATACATCATTAGATCATAGCAGCTAATAATGACTGTACCCTGAAAGACAATTTAATGAAAATGAGTATTTTTAACATTTGTATTTGACTCTGACAATGTCCCCTTTGGGGGCCTCTTTTGATAGCTTGCACCCTATCCACAATACACCGTCTGAACCAAACGACACACAGAATGGGAAATGTATCCCGTCATCCTCTGTCAGAAGATAACCAATGAAAGAGCCGTCTGCTGTCAAAATGTGGATCTTGTGATGCAACCAATCAGATGCCACGATTCTACCTTCCGAATCGCATGCGCAGCAGCTTAGGTCGCAAGTTTCCTCAAACGTGCTGTCTTGCTCTCCATAAACGAATTTCAAATCCCCCGTCGAGTCAAAAGCCAAGAGCCTCCCCGAGTATTCCCCGGTCTCATCAATGGCACATATATCGCCATTGATGTTCACCGTGACTTTAGCGGGGTACGTAAAGATTGCTTTCCCATCCAGATCGTTTTCGACTATCAAAAGAGTGTTCCCATCCTTGTCCAGTTTCATCAACCGACGCATGCTGTTTTCGTCCATCTTTAGGTCATACCTATCAACCATGCTTAAGATGATGTCCCCGTTCTCCATAGCAACGACACCTGTCGGATACAGAGGCAAGTCTGACTTTAATTCTTTCATTTTCCCGTTTTTTCCTATACTTTTAAGGTTGTAGCTTAGATAACACACGACTAGAAGATCGCCATTTCTCATGAGGCACATGTCCATAACTTTGGCAGTGATTGTTTGCTTGGTATTGCCATCATATGAAGACAGAAACATTTGATCCTGTTGCCAGCACCCAACCCAAGCCTCGTCAGTACTCGCTGGACAAATAGTTCGAATGAAAGGAAGATCTGTGGGAAAGGAAGACAGCAGCGAAACATCGACACCGGGGGTCGACAATCCCGACAGATCGTCGGAGCTGGGTGGAGGAGGGGGAGGGTCCCTCAAGTGGCGTTCTAGCTTACCATACAGATGGGTCACTATTTTCTCTGTTACTTCGTGTGCGTTGAATTTTACCTTTTCTGGATTCGGATACCTAGTTTTCTTAACATTCTTTACCTTTTCGCAAACTTCGTCGAAGTTTTGTTTGATATTCTGAGAATTTAAAGATTCGATCAGTTCTTTTGTTGAATCCAGGGAAGATTCCAGTATTAAAATTTCTTGTTCCGTTTTCTGCAACGCGTCAGCGAATGTCTTTTCCTCTCGTTGTTGGATTTCATCTAGTTCAGATAAAATCCTCTGGCGCTCGTTTCCAAGTTTTAACATAAATTCGTCGTAACGCATCCACACTTCTCTTTTCACCGCAATGACGTTGGAGTCGAAATCCATCTTCGCTTTCTTGATCCTCTTCATCCTCTCCAATGTCTCCGGCAGTTCTTTGTCTTCCAGAATCTTGACAAATCGATCCCACTTCTTCTGTCTCCGGTCCAGATAAACAGAAAGATCTGCCATCACGTGCGATTTGTGCTCACTTTTCGCGCACTCCTTGCAGACGGGGTTTTCGCAAGAGCTACAGTACCATTTCAAGGCGCAATCTTCGTGCTTCAGACACATTACCACCGGACGCGTCGATTTCGGCGAAGACGATCTCCTATCACTCGAGCCCTGGTCGAAATTTGTTTCATTGCTGCCAACTTCACTGGCGTTGTCCTCATTGTTACTCTCCTTTCTGACTTTTTTCACAATAGAGACGATCTTGTGGTGACTGGTCGCTCGCACCTTCTTGTGGAGATTCTTGCAGTTTTGACAAATGATTTTATCACAGTTCGTGCACCTCCATTTGACATCGGTCTTGGCCTCACAGATCGAACATTGTTTAGTCGTCGCCGATTTTAGTTTCTTGATTCCTCCAGAGGTGGCCATTTGTCACGTAGCAATCGAATTTAACTTCGATGTGCATGACAAGGACTATGGTCCTGTCTGTTTCGGTAATCCTCGGAGATTACACTATCAGGATCCGGACGGGAAGCTATACAGTCGACTTTGTTGATTGCATGACTACATTTAAACATTATAAATTCTTTACCCATTCTACTATCTTCCAAACAAACTAACTTAATATATTAAATAGACCGATATCTAAACGATTGATTGAACTGTCCCGTTGTGAACTACCAATCTTTGATTAAATAATCCCCGAAATATTGAACCCAGCTTTCAGCTCTGAACAATGGCTTCAGACGCTTTGCTTGTCATCGGATCGGTGTAGATTATTTGATTTTAAACCCATTAAAATCCTGCATTCAAGTTTGGAAGGAATTCTTAACTTCCCCTGCAGGTGATTTTAAAAGATGTTTTATCGGGTTCGGGCTCATCAGAGACGGGCGGGTTGATTTGGGCTTTGTGTCATTGTGAGATCCAAACAAAATCTCATCGATCATATTTCTTGTTCTTATCAAATTTAGGCGCTATTAACATGCTGATATTGAACTCTGCATATTTGGTCAGGAACTTCACGAGAAGCTATAGACGTTTAAGTCACTCAATATCCGCGTTTTTATGAGTAATTAAAGCTATTATGAAGGAGTTTTTAAATTTTGAAATTCTGGGCTATTTGTTCATTCATTTAAGTAGCAGTCCATATACGAAGCGTGAGAAATCCAAAAATTGTGTTTTCCTCTCACTTTCAAACAGAAAGGGTTTTTTCTTCTTTTTGAGATGTCTTTTGATAGTTTTCTACGAGCACTGTACAAGTACTCCTGGAGCCATACAGTATAGACCACATTGTATATGTTTCTACAGTAAACACTTTAAACTATTGACAAGAATTAATAACAAAGAGGCCTCTTTGAATAAGAAATAATTTATGTAAATAAAAAATATCACTCTTATACCTACATGTACATACCAGGTATTTATCCTATTCATTTTTTATTCGAATGTTGAATAGGTTTAAACTAACCTCAAAGTAATAAATTATCCAATTTGAAGTAGTGGGAACTTAAGACGTTCATTCAATATTGGGCAATTTGATTCCCCCTAACGCATGATCTTTATAATTAACTACGGTATCTTCGTCAAGAAATAAACGAAACTCTCAATTACGTATTTCCAAATCGTTCAAAGCGTGGCAGGAACTTATGGTTTTGATGACACGATGGTATGGCTATCATGTTACTTTCACATTAAATCCTTTTTTACCTATTCAGAAAATTCCAAGTTCTGTATGGACGATCGAATGCCAGGGTAGCAGGAATGTACCATTCAAGACATTCGACGCTGTTTGCTTACTTACATATTAGGAGATGTAATTATGTGTTTGATGCCCTAGTTTCTGTAAGTTAATTTTGTGACATTTGACCCATCTATTGAAAATCCAAAAGGTGTTATCTATGTGCATAGCCAAATTCTATGTGAATGTTAAAGATGTTCACCCAACAGAAAATATATCGACCAAGTTCTGCAAATTATATCGGTTACTGTATGTATCCGTTTCTTCGAACGAAAACAAGCAAATACTAGTACATGTACCTTGCATGCTCACGTATCCATAGTCACTAACCTAAGGTGATAGATTGTAGATACATGCGCATCTGTACCAAAGAGGCCAATGAGATCGTTTTACCCAATCTGAAGAAGCACAAAAATCCCCAGTAACTCATGTGCTTGATACGTACCAACACTAAGATGACACAGAAACCCGAAATTGTGGCATACTAATTCCTAAAATGACCCATACTTAAAATAAAGATGCACATACAGTATGTCTTTCAAATAAACCATACCTATGAGGCGCAGGTGTTCGAAAATATATGCATGTACATGTATTTTTAAGGGCATGTAAAGTCAAATTGATTGTACGGGGAAAATCACTTGTGGCTGCACCAAGTTATCCACGATAAATACAAAAGAACCGAAGTGTCCATTATACAAGAGGCCCATGGGCCACATCGCTCACCTGAGCAACAATAGACATAATAAAATCAGCTTTATGGAGTCATATACAAAATATGTCAATGTAATATAATAGATCCTGTATAAAAAAAAAATTCCCCTGCATATTCTTATGTTAATCATTGAGCCCCTTTGTAACAGGATGGTTTTACAGTCATATCACATATTGAGCATTGCAGTTTTCAAGAAGATGATCAGACTTAAACAACTATTTATATATGGATAATAAACCTACATCAAATTTTGAACCCCTTGTGAGGTCCAAGAATTGTCCAGGGGCCAGAGTCTAAACAATTTTAAAGAATCAACAATATGTCAAAATGTTTGCATGTAAGTAAAACCATATATACATGTAATAACATTTGAGTTTTTGTGAATAATTTAAATGTTTTCCTTTGTAAAATTGGAATCCCCCCCCCCAAATGTGGCCCAATCCTACTCCTGAAGAATATGATTTTGACAAATTTTAATCTACACTATCTGAACTGACTTAAGTTAGAGCTTTTCTAGACAATTTGTGTTTTAGAAGATGATTTTTAAAGATTTTTCCCTATATATTCCTATGTAAAGATTTGACACCCCCACCCAATTGTGGCCCCACCCTACCCCCCAGGATCATGATTTGAACAAACTTGAATCTTCCCTACCTGAGGATGCTTCCACACAAGTTGCAGTTTTTCTGCATGATCGGTTTCTGAGAAGAAGATTTTTAAAGATTTTTCTCTATATATTCATATGTAAAAATTCGGACCCCCATTGTGGTCCCATCCTATCCACGGGGATCATGATTTGAACAAACTTGAATCTACACTGCCTGAGGATGCTTCCACACAAGTAATAACTTTTCTGGCCAATCAGTTTCTGAGAAGAAGAGTTTTAAAGATGTTTCCTTATATATTCCTAAATAAAAACTCGACCCCCCCCCCCC
>WFKH01010931.1:50758894-50814107 GCA_016163765.1 Magallana hongkongensis
TGCTTCCACACAAGTTGCAGCTTTTCTGCACGATCGGTTTCTGGGAAGAAGATTTTTAAAGATTTACTTTATATATTCCTATGTAAAAATTTGACCGCCTATTGTGGCCCCACCCTATCCACGGAGATCATGATTTGAACAAACTTGAATCTACACTACCTGAGGATGCTTCCACACAAGTTTCAGCTTTTCTGGCCAAATGGTTTTTGAGAAGAAGATTTTTGAAAAATACCAACAAATTTTCAATGATTTTTTATTATCTCCCCTTGAAAGAGGGTGTGGCCCTTCATTTTAACGAACTTAAATCCCCTTTACCTAAGGATGCTTTGTGCCAAGTTTGGTTGAAATCGGCCCAGTGGTTCTGGAGAAGAAGTCGAAAATGTAAAAAGTTTACGGACGGACAGACAGACGGACGGACGGACAGACGGACGGACGCCGGACAAAAAGTGATCAGAAAAGCTCACTTGAGCTTTCAGCTCAGGTGAGCTAAAAAAGGCAAAGCCAAACGAGAAGTTTGACCATTACATACTTATTTTTTTTTTCCGACTAGGAATGAACGCCCAAAATCGGTCATGTGATTCTTCTTACGTGGAGACAACAAATTGAGATATTTGGGGGCGTAATACATGATAAAATTGGAAAAATATCATAAGAGCAAGCGATACAGATAAACCGGATTTTGAAATGTCGCTTGCTATGTGGCACTATTCGTCTTTCGTGTACATGCAGTATTTAAAAAAAAAAAATAATAACAATATGATTCTATTACTCCAAGACATACACTGAATAAAAATTATTCGCGATTACTTTATTTCGCAATTAACCAGTCGCGAAATGGTTTACGACGACCATTCTTCTTTTTTTTTGCATTCAAGCCTATGTTAAAAAATAAACTTGCGACAACAAAGTTAATTTCTCACAAACCTCGCGAAATTTTTCGAGCGCGAATAATTTTTAGTGTACAGTATGTACATAAACTTATTTATGTGTGATAAATCTCAAAGACGTTTCGTACTTATACTGAAGAACCTTTGGTAACTATTAATTTATCCTATAACCGCTGTCCACATATACCAATAATCAATAATGGGTATACATAAGTATGTCAAGGCCACCGACCAAAAGTACAATCAACACGATTATATGCAAAAACAACTAGTAGATAAGGATTGAGTATTACAATTTTACACTTTATGCCTACTCTCGAGAACCATTTGTTTAAACCATATGTATATATGATAACTGTTAACCGTCTGTTCCAACACCCAGGAAGCACTTCAGCACCTGTATGTATTCACACCGAAAGTCCATAAGCACGTGTAATGAAGATCTGCACGCACGTTTAATGAAGATCCGTACGTATACTTTCTGTAATCAAATTCGGTATTTGTAAATGCATGCGTGTATCTACATGGGGTTGGGTCCCTCCCCCTGGAATTCTTATACCGGTAGAAATAGAACACCCCACCCACCCGTTACTCGTTACACACTAACGGTAAACCAGATAATAAATTCCGCCATTTGAAAAAAAGGTTAACCCTAACCCTAACCCTTAAAAAATGTATTATGGTGGAAAAGGTTAAGGGTGGAACCCCCACCCGCACCCCCCCCCCCCAAAAAAAAACAAAGAAAAAAAACCCAACAACAACGTTGCACCCAAGCAGAAGTCACAGTTAGGACTATTTTCAAGGTCTACTGTCCGTAAA
Organism: Magallana hongkongensis; assembly: GCA_016163765.1. Lineage (NCBI taxonomy): Eukaryota > Metazoa > Mollusca > Bivalvia > Ostreida > Ostreidae > Magallana > Magallana hongkongensis. The sequence continues at coordinate 50,760,601 of WFKH01010931.1, forward strand.
ATTGATTATCAGTAGTGAAAAAACCCTGAACCATCAAAGGACACATTTAATGATATGATAACGATGGTAGCCTCCAAAATCTGGACAAGGAACAAGGATTCACACAAAACGTGCATGGCCAAGGTATTCTTGGAAGCAAGGACGAGCCACTGCAGGGTATTATTATCTACACATGTACAAATATGGAGTGTTCTCGATTTCTTCTCCGGGTGACCGGGTTAAAATAGTGACACAATAAGTAGGTCGGTGATATCACGGTAACACACAAAAGATAAATTTACAGTACAGATTTTACATTTATATTAATTTTTAAGACATCTTATTCGTCACGTTTTAAGTTCATTACGTACATGATCATTATTTTTAAAATAAGTAAGGCGGTTTTGTTAATTAAATTAGCAGAGACATATTATTTTTAATCATTGCACAACATTTATTAAGATATTCCATTTAAAATCAATAATTAAGAAAAATTTTCGGGGAATAATTTTGTCATGCAGGAGGTTTTTAAGAGGACAATGATAAAAACAAGGCATTTTTAAAAATGTGAATACACTATTTGATATAACCTTTTTATTACACAAACTTAACTTTATGATATGTTGGAACATATTCGGTAGGTCCTGATTAACATGTAGAAATCAACAACTAGAGAGTTTGCTAGACTTTCAGCATAAACTCTTGGGAAAAGAAAAGAAAAAGTTTGCAAATATTTTACCTTTGAAGTCCTCTCTTTAAGACCGCATCCCTGACCACCATGTTTTGAAATGTTCTTTGATACTAAAGACATCCATAGACAAACTGCCATAAAAATCTTGATGTTCAAAAAGCTTTGTTTTAAATCTGTTACTATTAAAACAAAAAATTCAAATATCAATTGAGAAAAATGTTATGAAAAAATTAACGCACCTTTACACAAAATACATTCGTATTCTTTCTATTCAATAATCTGATCATTGTGAATAATTCAAGACAACATATTATGTAATTATTTCGCTATTCTATACTATTACGTCAATCGGGCGAAAATTCATTTTAGGTACAAAATGGTCAAATTTGATGCTCCATAAGAATTTCAGAGGAGTAAACATTGACCCCCTTTTGTATTTTGAAGTATGATTTCGATGATATACTTCATAAGAAATTCTTGATTCAATAATGAGGAGTGAAATACCTTAGAAAACAAAACAATCAGGTCACGCCCATCATTTACTAAGTTTATATCAATTCGCACAACACTTAATTCGTTTAAAATAAAATTACTGTAGTACAGTTCAACCCACTAATCGGCGATGATCAATGTTTTAAAATTATGGTCTTGGCTACGACAGTTTTTGGTGGCTGGCCTTTATCAAGTAAATTAAAAAATTATGTTTGCGTGCATGCATGTTTTTCCCTTAGATTAAATATAGGGCCTCATAACTATCGACATCTTTAAAAAAAACCCATATCGCTTTATCGCAGGATGCAGTGGTGCAAAATAATAATAACTTCAAACAATGAGCCCGGGGCTAAAAAAGTGCACTGTGCTTTCAAGTCCAAACAAAAAAGGCTTCATTAGAAGGTGCTAGTAAAACAGTGAGTCTGCATCGATCTTAAAACAGCTCGCCGACTTCAGAGGTGTTCGCAGTGTCTCCGGCAGTGGAACTGGTCCTGTGCAACAATTCTTTGGTCCAAAGCAAAATTTATTTGATATCTAGTCTTTCAAAGAATTTTTTTGTTGTCTTTTGTCTTTGTTATTTTTTTAATTAGAGCGGAATTATTAAATGTCTCTCTTGCATAATCTTGTTTTTGTATACATTAAACGAGATGAAAATTCTAGTGGTTGTTTTTTTAATCTGTACGATGTGCACTTTTGCCATTTAATGTCTGAGAGTTGTCTCTCTTTATCTGAGAGTTATCTCTCTTTATCTGGTAATCAGTAATCGGACAAGGATCTTTACGTGGGCGTCGGTAAGGTATCCTTCCTATCGGGCTCATCCAGTCAGAGTGGGTGTGTACTAATATCTAATCAGTGACGGCGTGAGATACAGCGTATTGACAACAGGACATGCTTTATACAGGAAACACTTGTACTTTTCAAGAGGACACAGGTTCCTTGTCTTCACACAACAATAACTGCACTTCTAGCTAATTTCCACAAGTCTTCCTCATCAACGGATTTTTCACATTAATAAACATTTTAGTTAAAAAATTTCCCAATCTCTCATCTTAAATGAAAGAAAAAACAAACAGATGACTTTTAAAAAAATTCTTTATAGATTTTGATGCTTCAGCGAGTTTGGGGAGGAGAGGGGGGATGCCTCATTCCTTGAAAGTACTCTGCTATGGACCTGATCTGGTCTTAAGTGCCCCCTTCCCAACATCTCCTGATTTTCAATTCATTTTAACTTTACGCTGGCTATTCACTAACTACATTTAACCATGCAACATCCTTTTAAAAAAGTACAATAAGAAAGCACCTATTCAATACATTTCTTTTTATTTAAAATGCATTATTTTAGCTCAATCTGAATCTGATAACTCAAAGTTCTTGACAATGTCCTCTTTATCATCAATGTCCTCCAGCTCATCACTTTCATCTTCATTGCTGTCTTCTCCCTCCTCTCCTTCTTCCTCCTCATCTACACCATTCATGTCATCATCATCATCATCATCATCATCATCATCGCTCCCTCCTACTTCATTATTTTCCCCATCATCCATGAAATCTTCATCAGAATCTTCATCTCCCGACCTTGCCAAGATTTCAAGTTCATCACTGTCAAAATCACTGCAAAATTAATAAAAAAAAAATAAATAATAAATACGATGTAACATGACAAGTTGTTAAATAACTCAGATTTTATTAAGTTAATCTTCATGCCATCCATTGTTCCAGTTTTAACCCAATAATCTTATACAATGTAGTAGTTGATGAATCAAATATTGTAAAGGCACTTTTATCTGACATACTGACATCAGCTGAAATCACACCTTTTTATGTTACACTACTGATGGTAGCTTATATAACAAAAGTCAGAAAGTGAGGACAGGTCATAATAAAAGCATCCTTAACGCTTGTACTGTAGGAATTAAGAAATCCCAACAAAATCAATAAATTATTACATGCATTATATTTTTTCAAATAAATTTGGATTTGTAGCATCATATTGTGAATATTTTTATGGAGGGGGCTGCTTTTTTTCTGGAGAAAAAAGCATTGCTTTTGTTACGTTGTGAAGATCTAAAAAAAATCCATCAAATTTTAGTTGAGGAAGTAATTTTTTCCGAGCTCTTCAAAGGGAAATTCTAATTTACCCACCTACAATCCTATTTTGGCTTTACAACGAAGTGATATAGATGTCTTGCATAATGACACTTTCCCTTTTTATTGAGTTTCACTGTTATATAACAAAAATACTTTACTAACTTCCCCTTCAGAGCACTCAGAGTGTTGCTATTTTAAAGATGGCCTTGATTATTATTAGTATTCTCTGAAATAGGGTTCTCCGTACAAACAAGTATCTCCTTGATTCATAACATGTCATACATGTATTAACAGTCCCTAATTTTATAATAAGTTTCTTTAACCCTAATTTCTCTTTTTTAAATGCAGTAATAATTTACATGAAAAGCGCTCAACATCAGTTTCTCTTTCCAAAATAATAAGTTACAACATAAGACCTCCATCAGAATTCCTGATTTTTTTTGGTTTAACTTCCTTGACACGAGTTCCTGAATGAATGAGAATAGATTGCTGTACCTATAATCTTGACTGTCATCTGAACTTTCACCATGGCTGGTCTTTTGTTTTTTAACTGGACGCTCCTCTTTCAGGAGAAATCTGTCAAATAAAAATTTGTTAAATTCAAACTAATATCAATGTTATATATGTATATTGTATAATTGTCCGTGTACATGTTTTGGGATAATAAGTGGTATATGGATATCTATACCCTGTGACTTTCATCAACATTAATGTACATATTCTTAGCACATGTATCTCTCTGTGAACAGATTGCCCAGGGTTGGACAGTATCAAAGAATTAAAGGCTCCAAGTGCTGGTGAAATGGATAATGACAAAGATGCCAGTAATAAAGGGGTTTGACAGGTTTTTTACGGTCTTTAATGTGGGTTTAACTTCTTAAAACTGGTTCTGCGTTTTAGCATTTTATTGAAGGTTCCGATCCTATACAGATTATTATACATGTAAAAAAGAATCAAACATTTTTATTCGTTGTCATAATGATATCATCACAAAGAATACACTCTATTTGGCAATGAGACCCCTTTTATTGGGTGTCACCTTAAACCTCTACCAGGACGAGACAACTTATGTAGATGGTCTCATTTTACCTGGTGTCATCATCACTTTCTGACTCCTCATCAAACAAGGCGCCAAACTCCTTCTTATCTTCCTCTGACGCTTTGATTGGTCCCCTCTGGCGCTCAATTCTGGGCATTTCATCCACACCCACAATCTAAAGGTAAAAGGTTAAAAATCAATTCAAAGTCACAAACTTACATGTGAAAAAATAAAAATACTAAAAAATTTCTCGATGAATATATTTTGAACTATTCAAATGGAAATGTATGGAATCTAGATTTCACTTATTTTAGTATGTATTTGTTTGAATTTGATAGGTGATACGTCTTACAAGGTCTTTCTGTGCGATCTGGTGCTGAAGTTCTACGTCTCGTAGCTTTCTCCAGTTGTTGTAGAATTTGTCCAGCGGTGTACCAGCTTCCCTGCATTCTCTCTCCCATGCCGCCTACAAAATTAGGCAATTGACATTTTACTCCCTTAAAATTACTGTGTATTGACTGAATGATTTGAGGAGTAAGTTGATTGAATGCTGTAATTATGCTGCATACCACAGCCTTAGTGTCGGACAGCTTAATGTTGGCAGACTTTCTTCTGTTGTTGATAAACTTGGTGTTGTCATCCACTTTGTCAACTATTTGTTTGATCTGCTTGCAGTAATTGGCCACCTTACATTTCTTCAAAAAGTCTCGCAGCTATAAATAAATCGATTCATATTCCTCATTAAAATCTGCACTCTATTTCATGCAGATATTATGCTAAAACCTACAAAAAGTGAACAAAGCTAAAACAAAGATTAACTGTTCTTTCTGCATATCATTGACCCAGTATACATCCATAATGTGTCTATATGTGCACTCTTATGAACAAATCCCCAAAGTTTGTGCACATACATGAAAGACAATATTTACCTTTATCAAGAGTACAACCTGTAGCATACGCCCAATAAATCAAAAGGAAGGCCTCAAGTAATATGTCACTTTAACTGGAGACTCGCTTTCATGATTTTTGATTATTTAATCCCCTGTCGGGTTTGAAGAAGTGGTTCGTACCTGAATTATCCCTGGGAGAACCAGCTCAGGAAAACCGACAGAGCTGGCGTGAATGTGGAGCTGATCCAGCATTAGCTCATACAGCTGATCTATCAAACCATCCTGAAATCAAATCAGCTAACTCATCATTCACTTAAACCACCCACAAAAAAACTGGGCTTTGGGGTTACATTGACCAATATAGGAGTCTAAAAATTGTAAATTCTCAGAAAATAAAAGAAGAAATCCTATTAGCATTCAACAGCAAAAATATTACAATCTTCAATTATAAATTTTATTTCTTCCAATTTCTGAATTTAATTAAGTAAGGCTATATTTTTTTTAACTGATGAGATGGAGATTCCATATGGAATAAACATGGTAGAGTAATAATCAATCTTTCTAAAATGTGATTTTATACACAAATAACATAATTCACCATTTGTATAGACTTGTTACCTTAAATGCCTTCTCTTGAAGTTGTGCCTTTGAGAACTTAAGAATGCAGGCAAAGTTGAAAGGTTTTAGGCTGACTGTCTTGTGGCGTTTGTTGAAGTCGGTCTGCTCCAGAACCTGAAATCAACAAATCACACCAGTTATCTCTCTTGCAATGTATCCTTCTGCAGACCATTAACGTGAAACTAATTACTAATTCAGGATTCTTAATTAACTCATTATAAATGTACCTGTAATTAATTTACAATTTTATTCACTAATTATTATCATAATATAAAGTGTGTACATTGATAGGAATTCTGGTCTGTTTAGGATTTCTTATTTCTAAAATGTGGGAACAATGAAAATTTTAATTACTAGAGGTGTACTGTATTTGTAATAAAAAATCTAGAATTTAATTAAAACAAGGAGTAATTATTGTGCTTTTTTTTCTCCTTTATACTTTTAAGAGAAAAAATTGTCAAGTTTTTTTTTTTTTTTAAAATACCACATTCACTTCCTTTTGCGGGAAATTTCCATACCCTTTGACATACTATGGAAAATTTATCAATAGGACTTAATGGGTGATGGAGTTCCTGCTATTTCCATTTACAGATCGTGTTTCTGCTACAAGTGAGTGCAGATGTTAAAACAGATATTTGAAACATGCAGCAATCTTACTAGAAATCTAGCTAACGTGTGAATCATTTTTAAACAAGTGAATCAGCTAGCTCATGTATAAACTAACAGCAATGACATAGCATTCAGCAGAGGTCAAATCTTCTAGCCAATAGAACAGACCAGCAAGCCCGCCATTTGAGCTCTTAGCACAAACAATGACTTCTGTTGCTCCTCAAATTCAGATCAACAAATCCAAAGCAGTAAATTGACTGAATAAATGGGAGAAGTTCACCTTATCATACAGGATAGGGGCATGTGACCTGGAATTCGTGTCAGTGGGTCAGACGTTGCACTCAGTTCAAAGCACCCTTTCAGTGCTTTCTCCATGGGGCATTCTGATGTATTATCCAATCGATTAAATATCCGTCATGCATGTGGGATCATGCATACATTGCGATAAACTTGGCAGAAGAAATGCTTTCCACTGTTGTTTTACCAACCAAAAAACCCTGTCTTTTGATATATATTATTTCATGAAGATTCCTTCTCCAATTTAGCAGCTGTTCTAATGAACACAAGATGAAACTAGGTGTATAAGAATGAAATTCCTTTGATGAAAAACGAGAAACTCTGATTCAAGATAAAAACATCAGAAGATTCCTGAAAAGTGAGATAACCAAAATAAAAAAAAAAGTTAATAAAAAATAAAGATTTTACAAAAGAAGTCTGATCACATTGCAAGGGCTGAGTCACTACCATAACACCAGCACTGAGTGTAAACACAGAATTCATATTTTTATTTGGATAACGAAATGTTTCAGACATCCAAAAATAGCTTTCCAATTCTATTTACAGAGAACCAAGTGGCATTTGAATTGCTACATTTGCAAATGTTGGGAAAAACCTTGATCATCATTTGACAATCGGTGTAGAGGAAATAAGCATAATGCCCTAGCTGTCATGTTGAACTCTTACTTTCACAATTCACATTTCCTGCTATGTAATCGAAGGAGACCAATTGAAATGTTTTTTGAATGAAAAGTTTTAGAGTTTAGATCAACTGGAATGATCTTCAGTGTTCATTAGTGCACTATTGAGAAACTCAAGGCAACCAGATCAAACTAATATTGTACAACATGTTGTAAATGAAACCAACTGAGTTTGGTATGGAACCAGACAGAACTAGTATTTTTGGCACTCGCATACATGTAGTAGAAATGTATTTTTAAAATGCATGTTCATTTTCCAGGAAAGTTATTTGATTACTCAATGTTTTGAGTGTAAACTGTAATTAAATATACACAGAAAGTCTAAATGAAAACACTACCACAGGAACAGATATTTCCCCTTGTTTTGACTCATTGATTTAATAATTTCAACAGAAATATATATCCACACTGCATGTAAATTATCTGTAATAATGGATTGCCCTGCATGCAGTTGTACTCACACATTCACTGTATGAAATACTTATGGCTCTGCTATAGTTAATGTGGCGTCATCTTTACTACATACTCGGGGAAAATAAAGTAAGTGGTTAAAACGACTTACTGAACTAAACAGTTCTTCACTATACATACTCAGGGAAAATAAAGTAAGTGGCTAAAACCACTTACTGAACTAAACAGGCTCAGTGAGTTGGTGGATGAAAGGTCGATAATGTAGAAAACTATCCACATCACTCTAAATCCTGTATCAACTCTTAATGAATGTTAAGTAAATTCTTATTTTAAACATACTGAAATAACATACTTTACAAAAAACTTTGTCTCCTATGCTACTGAAACCTACAGGTAATGTTTATTTGTTAAAAGCAATATAATTCTCATGAATTGGTTTCTTTGAGACATGTGATGTACTTTACCATGAGAGAAAATATTAAAGGAATCTAATTGCAAAACAAATATTATTCAAGCAGACATCACAACAAACATCTATCAGTACAAACAACATTTTTACTGCACTGTTGCCCACTTGTGCCATCTACCACTCATAACAGTGCACTCTGGGGTCATAGGTAAGGTCATGACCTTTGGTGGAGTACATCTCCAAATTCACTCAGTAGACACTGAACAGTTTCACGCCAAGTGTGATTTATCACCATAGTTCAGTGATGCACCTGGAAAATCTGCAGTGTAATTAATTAAAAGTACATGTACACAAAAAAGGCCAAAACAGCCTGATAAAAGCTAATGGACGTTTCTCATTAAAATTAACATCAAATTTGTCAAATTGTCAATCCTGCATTAAGTGGCCAGTAGCACACGCTTTTGTCTAAGCTCATTTCTCAGAAAGGATGGTTCACAGACAGTTAAGGATGTGATTTAGTTTGGTATCAGGTGGTCACAGCGCTTACACATCATATAAACAAAATCAAAACATATCTGAAAATCTTTATTTTAAGTTACTGATTTTTGAGATTGTTAATAACTATATATCCACAAAAACTTTATACATGTTAATCAAGAAATTTTAAAACACTTTCCTGGGTATTTTCTGAAAATTTATTCAAATTAGAAATATAATTTTCTTCACCTTTGTGGATTAGTTAAATAATATCAGGGTTATTTATTTCAACCTGCATGACTAAAAGAGAACACCAGTAGAAGATTCAGGAGAATATGTTTTGAAACACTGATACCTCTCGAGCTTTCACCAATTTACTTATCTTTTACAAATACGTTGAATAAATTCCCATGACTAAGTGTAGCTGATAAGGAGGGGAGTTTTCTTTTACTCATGTGAAGCTTAAAATGAATCAAAGTGTAGACGATAATGTGTTGAAGAAAGTTACGCAATATTTCTCTGCAGGGTGATTATTAGGAGGGTCTAACCCACTGACACAGATTAACATGTCTAACCACCAGTTTAGTTCAGGGTTCAATTTGAAAATAAAAAAGAAGTGTTCATGACCAAGTTTTGTTTTTATGTTGTAAAATTTCGAGGTCTGCTGGATGTTACACGAAGGAAACAACAGATGTTCCTCGCAGGCAAACACGACTGGGACTAATATTGGAGCCCTATACATGTCCTGTCACCAAATCGTGATCCGTCTGATTCAAGTATTTCATCCCACCATTACTTGGTTGATTGCTATCTGGGAAATTTGGAATATGTAGCAGTTTACTAAATAAACCTTAATTTCTCTTTCCAGATTAACTACAATATCTGGTTTTCTGATTATAATATAGTGTGAAAAAGGAGACAGAGAGAAAAACCAATCACCTTTGCATGGAATTGCCAATTGCAATTAATTAGTCAAATAATTAACTGTATTGCAATAAAGAAATATTTCAGTGCATGTACTCAGGTAATTAATTCTCATCAGCAATACAAGTATGTGTTTGATCTTTTCCAAATCGTTGGAGAACTAGTCATCTTGGCAGCTCAAGGCAGCAGCAGCTGGAATGGCAGGGTATACCAAGGACATGTACTAGTAACCGACTAATGGCGTTACCTTCACAGTAAAACAAAAACTCTCCATCTTAATTAGCATCCTCTCCTGATAAGGAATTATCTTTCATTGTTTCTGCAATATCATATCTGCCAAGGTTAGGTGTTTTTTTTCCCCTTAAGACAAAAGTCATCACAGGATGACAAATCAATATGTTAAAATGCAATCTTCCTCTACTAACACTGAAACACAGATTTCTGAAGGTTAGAATCTAGAAACAGAGAGTTTAATACCACACTGGCTAATGGAAGTCCCCAGAGCTTTTTGATCAAGAGCTCTGTAGGCTGGAAAACGTCAGCACACCTACGTAACAATGTCCAAAAACAAACAGAAATTGATCAGGATAATAGAAATGCCATTTAAAAGTGTTCATTTACATGGAAATTAAAAACAATGCAATTTGAGTAGTATTCCTATTCCAGGACCTTTTAATGTAGTATAAAAGAAAAAATTTATAAAAGGCCCTCAACATGAAACAATGCATGATGTCTGGCATCCATAATTAATGCACTCATTTAAATACAAACTCTTGTATCTGTAAACCAGTATGCTTGAAGAGTCTGTAAACTACCAGAGCTTAATAAGATAGACATCTAAATTCCTCTTTATGCAAAGTAAAGAAAAGCACAGCCATCACAGGAAAATGACGTAATCTTAATGACTGTAGGTTGTTTTTGTGGGATAAATACGCAGACAGAAATATCATACAATATGACATGCCGAAAAATGCTTTGGCTACCTACACAAACAGCAAGAATACCCCAAATCAAGACGTTTACTGTGTGGTTTCATTTTAACAGCTAATAAAATGATGTATATTTATTCATTGCTTTTATTTTCTACCAAGTACAGATTGATTGCCTTCGGGATGAAATCCGAGGTTGTAATAATGTACTACATGTACCTATAATTAAAACGTGTGACTTCGGCACATGTATACAACTGATGATGATTTGTACTTGCCAGGTACAGGAAATGATGTCACGCATTTGCATTCTGAGGTACTCAGACACCAACTGATGTGCCAACAAACAAACATATGTGCTGGGTTGAGATCAACTAGACATACAAATATACTCCCATATGAATGTTTTGGTTTTCTATGTGGGAAGGATTTGGTGGGAACAGATAATGCATTACCTAAATTGGTTTGTTTGTTAATTAATGAAAACCAATTCAAAAAGGTTTGAAGATTTCTGATAAAGAAAACTGAATGAGTATAAAGATTTGGTGGGAATTTTCAGAAGAGTTTCTGCATGGCCTACTGTTTGACCTAAAACCTAGCCCCTCCCTTGCCAGTAATACAAATCTGTCTGAGATCTCTAGAGTTCTAGTGGGTGGTCTGTCTGGCCGATTTCAATTCATTAGATTACTTGCCTCTGTCTGAAGTGTTGATTTCTGCTTATAAGTTCTGAGCAGATCACACTAAGTTGCGATAAGCTTATGACAGAATTTGATCAATTACTACTGTAACATTTCTTCTTCATTAGGGTCTGTTCCTACTCTCATGCTTGCCTTTCAAAATGTTGACACCTTGGTGTGAAGCAATTCCCAACAATACAAATATTTACAAAAAGGTGAGAGTCTGGAAATAACAGTCTTTCTATCAAACTTAAGTTCAATAAATCCCCGACCAAATTTTTTTAAGTACAGATATGGCACTCGGTCAGGAAGCTACAAGCACACCAAGGTTAAATTGCTGCAGTCTGCATGACACTTAAACCATCTTGAAGCCAATGGCTTTGTGCTGCCAAATTAAAAGGGGTTATTACTGAGCAAAATCTACTGGGGTCATCTCTCAGACCAACTGGAAGTAACTAGACCAAGTCTTTGTCTTCACAACCGATTACATGTGAATGTTCAGCCAGACTGAACATCAATGTACGGTCAATTAAGCCCTTAGAGTTAGCTTCTATATATAGTGCCGTAAACGCAACTCTGTATTTTTCTTTCCCAATATAGACTGGTTTTATAAGTGTTTTATTTCAAAACACAATGCGTGGAATATAGTTCCACCTGAGAGAGGGAGTCAGTAGGTCAGCGGGCCAATGGCAGGCCGAGGTCAGTCCGAGCACACCTTAATACACCGCACCTCAACACAGCGCAAAATCATCTGTCATAGCCCTGACAGCTTCCGCCATAAATCTATTACTGCCCTGAGTAAGATATAGACATTCCATTCAGCCCAAGATACTAAAATGAGAATTTTTATGCATACAAATTCATTGCTTCACCTAACAGAGAGCCTTTTTTTTGATAATTCATGCTATTTATAAACAACGAAACCAGACTGTCTACAATGAATGATCATTATAAAATGTTATAAATGGCTTTTTATCTATTGAAACTATTGTGATTGAAACTATTTTGAAATACTTATTAAAGGAACAGCCAATATTTAGCAATGTTTAACTAGAAGACAAAAGCCCATAAACTAGACTGGAAGCCATTATCTTCAGTAATACTGAAGTATATCTTGAAAGTGTATTTATTTTTCCCTTTCCTAGACAGCAATTTACATTTATCTTCTGTTGTAGGTTATTCAGAACATCTACCGGTATTTGTAATCTCTGCAGGTATCAGTTCTACAATATCTACAGGAATTAAGTCTCTTAATTTTGTTTATGATAAATACTAAGGACAGTGAGACAGACCTTCAGTCATTATAAACTGTGGTAATGCAGCATCTCATGAAAGTAGGAGGCAATATTCCATCTACAGAGTTTGTTTAATGGGTAAAGGACAGAAAAACCCATGACAATAACATTAGTTACAAGCCACCTACATTTACAGTATAAAATAAGTATATATTTATAATTGACTTCCTAATAATACGGTAACTAGTACAAAGAACTACTAAACCACTTTTAAAAAAACTATTACACAGAAGTTGACAGAACCACTACAAAACTTTTAAATGGGACTCACATTTCCAACCATTCATGGTTACAATTATAACTGTCTAAGAAGTTAGAACTTTCACACTCGGCTCATATTTATATTAAGCCAGGGACATATATAAGCATTTAAGGAAAATATAAATTCATGTTACTCTGAAGTTTATTTCCATTAAAGGAAATTGTTTATTTAAACCTAGAATACTGACAGATATCTATGTCTTCATACTGTTGTATTTAATGTCCCTCAATTAATTTTCATTCTGTTTTCTAATGACTTTATCATGACAGAGGAGAATTTCAGACTGTAGACATACTTCTTTAATTCTAGGAAATGAATATCATTAATTATTGAACCATATATTCCTTGGTTTATTTACCATGGCTTTCACTTGACAGCTGGTGAACCCAATTCCAGGAAAGTAAGCCTGTCTGTGCATCATTTAACTGGAGCTATGCCAATAAACAGCATTTTATTAACACATTACAAAATGATAATGCAGGACAAATTGGATAGTTTATTGACTGAATGTTTAATGAATAAACACTATATTTGAATTATTTGTTGTATATGTTAATTTGAAGGTGAGTTATATAAGGCCCATAGAAATCCATAAAACAAGAGAAAAGCTGTCAATGTGACTGAAAACCGGGTTTTCTTTTGTGTGAACAGTATCCATAATCCTGAATTGATAAACACTACCTATCCAGAGAAATGGGGTACTCTATATGCAATAATTTGCCAAAAAATAACTAAGTTCAACAGGTGGTATTTTTTTCATAATTATCAAAAATCAAAATCCAAGTAATATGCACATCTCTGATATATGCACAATATTTGATCTGCAAAACAACAACTTCCTATCTAGAAAACTGTAGGAGGAGTCATCCGTACAATAGGGGTACCCTATATGCAATATTATGCGAATAAAATGACTAAGTTCAACAGCTGGTATTTTTTTCACAAATTACCAGAAATTAAAATCCAAGTAATATGCACATCTCTGATACCGTATAGCTCTTTTTTTTGGCGGGGACACAAATTTGGCGGATTTGGGCCTACAAGGTATACTATTAATTTTGGCGGATGTAATTTTGGTGAATCCTTTACCCTTCATTAAAAATCTACAGTCAGTTTCTTTTTAATAGCTAAGAAGTTAATGTACTTATGCAAAAGTCCTATGTCACCATTACAAAGTGGTAAAATTTGATGTCCGATCCTGGCTTTACACACTTTCATATTTTCAATTTGAATAACTAAGTAGTACTTAATATATGTAAGTATGAAAGTATACTTTATTAACAATCAATTTTTATTTCATTGTAAGTGAAGAAACCGTTAATCAGACAATTATCTGCACCTGAGTCGAGAATGGATCACATGTCTTCTAAAAGAACACAAGCTAACACCCCTGTCACTGGGGCTAATTACACACCTGAACAGGGAAAAGTGATGTGGTGTTTAAACAATTAACTTCTAATTTATAGTAATGTTTAGCCCTTATTTATTTACATTAGTTTTGTTTTGAATTTGAGTAAATGTACATTTGTATCTGTAACACTTTGTGCATGTAACAATTGTCCCTTTTTATCATGCTCACCGACCTTAAGATATGAAAAAATAATCTCCAAAAACCTACATGTTTGTCTAGAAAATCTATATGGAAAGTACTTAAATTTGGTGATTTTAATTTTGGTGAATTTTCAAAAATCGCCAAAATAGGCCAAAATTATATCCCCGCCAAAAAAACCAGCTATACGGTATATGTACAATTGATCTGCAAAACAACAACTTCCTATCTTGAAAACTTTAGGAGGAGTTATCTGTACAATAGGAGTACCCTTTTGGCAGCTGCCCGCCCACCCGCCCACCATTTTCACCATTTCAATAACTGGATTTTTCCTTTGGAAAACCCGGTTAAAAATTGAGCCGTTGGTAATTCTGATGAATTAAAAAAACATAAATCAGAGACATTTTCTGTAGAGGATTTGATAATACACTGTACATGTATCGATAATTTCTTATTATACACTCAACACACTTCCCCAACTCACTCTGCCCCTTTACTCTCATAAAAAAAAATAAAATTACCCAAAAATCAAATGCAATCAAGCCTTACCTGAATGTCCCGAATTATACTCTTTTAGGAAATTCATATGAGCAAAAAAATGAAAAAAAAAAATACAATTTTCAAAGCACTCAAAATTCAATGAATAAACTGGTTTTATCTAAAATCAAAAGGTATTTCATAGTACGAATATTGTCGTGTTTGTTGGTTAATTGATGCAAAGACAGTCTACCCAGCGTGGTGAACTTTGCGTGGTATTTAGATGACAGAATTATGTTCTTCTTGTGCTTTTGTCAATGTCATTTACATTAAGTCGTAAAAGAATAAAATCACAAATTTCATATGCTTAAATCTAGTTTTATTTACATAAAATGTTTTTAAATGTTAACAGCAATAACAGGCTTTAATATACATATTGTATATCTCTGTTAAACATATGTCTATAAAGTTTAATCAGTTAACAGAATTTTTTTTATTTTTGCTTTTAACAGAGGTCTTTTGGGGGGGGGGGGGTGATTGTTAAAGACAAAGGGTTACATTTTAAGAGTTACAAAACCCGGGACTAATATGTTGTTGAAATGTCCTACATGCTTCTAATTTTAATGACTCAATGATGAAGATTTCTCATATTTTAGATAGCCTCGTTAGCCTACATATTAATGCTTCTTAGGACATCCAAACAAGGACATACTCTTTAGAAGATGTAACTGCTAGCGCAGATCTCAATTTTCTATTACATGGCCTGAAGTACAGGCAACTTAATCTTATTTGTACACTCCTTAGGAGGGGATCGGCCCTCTCAAAGCTCTGAATTGCCATGTCCTTTTCTAGGACAATTTCACCTGTGGAATTTTGAGATTTTTTTTATAAACCTGTTCATTCATACACTTCTTTATGAATGGGTGTTCCCTAAATGATATACTTTGAAAATGTCATCTTCACATATTCATTACAATTTCTTACATTCATCATCATAAAATTAGCATATGGAATAATAAACAGGGAAAAAGTTGACTTCACTTAAAATAAAGCTGATATTGATTTGCATTTTCCTTTGAAATGCCTAGAAATAAAACTTCAAATCCTAACCCAAATCTGATGTAGACATATCTTTATTCCATTGACTAAAGGTCCAACCTTTTACTGCATACGTGGTGGTTTTCCAATCCCTTGTTTAATCATGTGACACAATGGCATACTTGAGGCAACCTCAAAGGTTTAAAATTTTGTTTACATACATTGTATAATAGTGTTTGGGTTTTTAATTGTTTACAAACATAAAACGTAAATACAAGTAAATAATGATGAAGACAGACGAGACCTCACATATGGTATAGGTTCCATCCTGTTTATGGGCTACATGTGTAAATGCGTCACAGTTTATTTAAGAATTTAATAGGTTTCAACGCATTTAAAATATTTTAAAGAGTACAGTAGGTATTGACGCAAGAAAATTAAAATCAAGAATTAAATAACTCTAATGCCAATTTGATGTTGAATAGGCTCAACCAAACAGGCTATACCTTGAATTGATTTTTTATTTGAATATTCTAAACTATCGATATAACATGTGCAAGTCACATTGCCGCGAGTTGTCCATTATTTCAAAATCACTTTACAGTTGCGTTCAAATGAATATTAGTTGACTGTGCCTGCATACATACTGTATATAAATGTCAAGTGTACACAATTTCCAAGTGCTCATAAATTTAGCACTTAAAGCTCTTAAAGACTGGCAGTTTTTTAGAAATCAGAGTACATTTATATAGTGAAAATGAAATAAGGTTAGATGAATATTTATATTAAGTATGGGAATGTGAAGTTCAACTTTCTAACGAATTAAACTCATGGACCTTGTCAACGATGACAACAATAGTCCAAATTCTGGGACTACTAACCACAATTAGCATTTCTTTTACATTCAGCAATAAAATTAAAAAAAAAGTCGCACAATTAAATGCGAAGTAAAATCTCAGTACTTTTCTGTTTTTAAAATTCCTATGCGTTACAATTCATTGTTTTGGGCAACATATATACAATTTGAAAGATCGTAAATTTCAGTACTCAATATAAACTGATAACTTAGAATTACCCTTCTAGGACTTTATACATATTAACATGAATTACATGATGGCAGAAAAAAAGAATGGACTTGCATTGAATGATATTTATTTCATTAATGACCCTGCATAAGATATAGAACATTTAATGTCATTTCTCAAAAAACATGCATTGTATCAAGTTAAATACTGAATATTTGAGGTATGCACCAAGAAACTTTATCTGTAAAGAAAAACTCTGTATAAGTCCAAACATTATAAAACATGGTCTCATCTTGGTTTTTCAAAACATCATTAATCTTAATTGATATTGATTAATGGTCACAGAATTTTATTTCTTCATTTTCTATGTTTATGTATAAAGTGTATAAACAAAATGACACTGTTAAGTCACTATTCTAAGGTTCAACAGACAAGCTATCAAAACCACAAGTAGATGTTTCAAGTTGTTATGACGCAGTCTTTAATCATCACATGCACAAAGTTAAATTGTAGAAAACTGAAACAAACAACGGACAGACAATTAATTGCGTTTAGTTGTGACAAATCGGCTGAACATCTTTACACACGGGCTAAAATAAAGATATACGACACTTCCCTGATCAGAAAAACATAATAGAAACATTTATAAAATATTTCCTTACTCAGTCAAAACAGAAAAGGAAAATAAGTATGAATTGAAATGAAAAAGTTTTAAACTTTGGTTTGTTTTTTAAGTAAAAGGTTTTAAACTTTAAAACAATACAGCACACAAAGTACCGTATGCTTCTTCTTTGAATTTTTGATTTAATTTACGCATTTGATAAGAGATCTGATTAAAAATTGAATACAGGTATAACATTTGTAACAGCTTGTCAATACATAAAGTATACCCCAACTCTGAATTAAAGAATGAATTTACATATCGTATGAGTTTAATCACCCTAACTTGGTGAACTCCAGAGTTTTATAACATAAAGACAAATCAGATAGTAGCCATTATTCAGTTTTCTTCTGATTTTTTTTTTATTATGTTAATCAGCCTAGATCGAGTATAGATGATAAATCATGAATTATGGTAATTTGGTTAAAACACTTAATGTCAAGAAATAAAAAATCATTAAAGTCAAAATTACATAAAAGCTATAAATGAGCTTCTGTTTTTGCTTTCATATTCAATTAATACCTAGTATTAATGAAAATTAGTTGAACAGAAGTGTGATTGAATGGTTCAATAAGAAAAATTTTAATTTTTGGTAATGGAAATTTCCACTGTATCATCTAAAAGTCAAAGTCGATATCATATACTTGAAAGGGACATACATGTGAACCTTCGTGGTAATAATTCACTTATATGAAGATGACACAATCTGTATGACTTTTTTCCACATGGAAAATAACTTTAAATTTACATATATATACAGGATTTCCTGTGCATATTATTTACATTTCAAAATTCAAATTTTGGAAAACCCCTACAAAGAGTGTTTACAAACAAACAAAATGTAAACAAAACATGAAACAGGAAAGTAGAGCAAGGCAATACTCTATCGTATTGGGTAAAATCTGGTTACATAATACAGGAAACAAGGCTTTAAAAAACCACATTTTCAAGAGAAATGAAAAGTATCAAATTCCTTTTGTGTTTAAATTTCCTGCTAAAGTTTTTTTTTTTAAAATTGTACTGTTGTTTGCTTCCTGTCCCAATCAAGTTTTGGGGCAATTTTTAAAAAAATCAGTTAAACTGATTTTTTAAAAATTGCCCTAAAACTTGATTGGGAGAGGAAATAAACTGGGTTTCTTTTTCAAACAGTCCTAAATCTTGATTGATTGAGACAAGAAAACAAGAGATGTGTGTAGTCCGAAATATCTGACGTTTTCCTGGCCTTTTTAACGTCAAAATCGTTAAAAAGGCCAGGAAAACGTCAGATATTTCGGACTAATATGTGTGATATGAAAAAGGGTATGTATTATTATATTTATTACATCAGAGTAAGTTTTACCATAGGCTGCATATAGTTAACAATCTAACCACATTTATGGTTTCACTTTGATGCGAATGTAATAAAAAATATCATTTTATAACAAATACAGACATAACAGAAAATAAAATATCAGAGGATTCTGTGTCAGCCCTGCAGATCCATATCAGATCTGCAGGATCAGTTTCAGCCCTGGAAGCTGATATGGGTATTGTTAAGTAAGCTGTATTTCATATGCAAAAATCCTGTTTTACTGCAAAGTATTTAATAACTCAAATCAGATGCCACTTGCAGGTATCATATTTGTAAAAATAAAACTTGAATATACACACTCTTTATTCTTCAAAATATATTTTTTTTCAATTCAATTATTGTCTAAATCAACTGAATAAGAATAAATGAGGGAATAACATATTGCACTCGATGGATCAAATATAAAACACTTAAGGAATTTATTTAGAACTTGATTCACCTGCACTTACAACTAGATCATTATATAATGGACAAAACTCTACACTCAGTGATCAATCACTCTGATCCATTTTTTTGAAGGAGCACCTGCTCATTACAAGATGATTTGACAAAACTTGCTACAGACATTTTCCACCTGTCTATCAGACAGTGGGTCAATGGGCGAACAGGTGGGCAACAACCGACCTGATGTTTCCCCTTGACTCAGAGGTCAATATTAAGTGTCCCTTTTGTGATTTTTGTAAGCCATGTATATATATTTTGATGTCCAACCTAAGTCAGAGAGAGAGAGAGAGAGAGAGAAAGAGAGAGAGAGAGAGAGAGAACACACTTCTTCCTCCTATTGACACTAAGCTTTTGTTTTCAGAAAATGACATGCCTCACATTTAATATTCAGTTCATGCACAATATAATGCACGCAGAATGCACAATGGAAATGTAATCGCATAATGGACAGGACAATATTAATGTATTGGAGACATTGCTGTCTACACAAACAATAAACCCTGAATTCTCGAAATACTTTAAATCAAAACCTAGGCTTCTTTTTTTTGCTGGATTTCATTACAGATGCATGTGCTGTGGAGCTTGTCACCGCCTGAGACACACATTGTAATTAAGGTACGCTTCCTGTCAGGGCCAGGATAATGCCGATGTAGTCTCTACACAAGCACATTAGCAACAGTCTGATCAAGTGCAGTTTCTAATTCTGGACAATGTCAACACGAACCAAGAACAGCAGAAATATTTTAGAAATATTCAATAATTTGTCGTGGGGATGACTGACTTGTCTGTATTTTCGTCATCATGTTTTTTAGTTGAATACAATTGTAACCTAATTTCTTAATTAAGATTATTATGACATAATCTCCTCAGCATCTCTTGATTTAATGATGTGTCCTAACTCATGTTATTATATATAATCATTTTGATGTTTTATATCGAGATTCCCTACATATAATGAAGAACTTTCATTATGAGCTTTGATCATGCACCATTTAATAACTTAATACATGTACTGCGTACCAATGTTTCCCCCTCATATACGAGTTGGTGGGTACACATGACTTGATCTATACAACTACATTACACTGTCTAGGATCTTCAATATACAATCGAAATGTTTGAACGTCATTACTAGTTGATCTCCGTAATAATGCAACAGATGTGTAGATTAGGGTAAGACAGTTGATGTCATAGAAAATTTTCAAGTAAAAAGCTTTCAAACCCAACCATAATGGGGAAAAATACTGAACACTGTCTTTAAAGCAATAAACAGACTATATACATTTTATAAATTACAATAGGTTTATCAGATGCAATTTTTACCGATTTAATTATTAATAGGGACAGCAAAAAAATAATTCATTGTTCTTAAACAGAGGAAAGCAATTTGGACCTTGATTAACCAAGATGCTGTGACCATGAGGTTGTCCTTGATTGCCAAAATAAACATTTGATCATTGACACATGATGAGGTGCTTTGTGCGATCTTGCTACGTGTGTATGCATTTTAATTCATTCTAAAAATGTACATCACAAACTGATTTCACTGTTTGGGTCAAACCATAAGTAGGGTTTGCTGCAGGAAAACCAAAGATCACATAGAAGTACGTATACAGAAATAAATCCATCAGATATGTGATTAAACAGACATTATTATAACCACTATAATTAAAAGTAGCTTACATACAGGCTAACCTAAGATGAAATTTGAAACAGATCTTAAAAAGTAAAATATGGTAATGTTAAAAGACTTTATCTCGGCAAAAACGTTATGATATCCGATTTTTTTTATCATCATATTTAGATAATTTTTCTGTCTTGGGGATGTAAACAATGATCAGACAGGGTCAATGATCGCTAAAACCTCTATATAGTACATGTACTGCGACCTCACAGTGTTCATTAACTATTCATTTAAAATTCTATGAAAACAGATTCTTGTCTTTTTGGCCAATCACATCTGGAAAAAAGGCAAAGAACAGCCAATCAAATGTGCCCATCTTCTCCAGGCCAAGGCTATAAGAACATGCCTGCCCACTTTCACAATAGGGAGTCAAGATAGTTCATTATCCCCAAGTTGTGTGCCCGACTATGCTTCAAAATCTGATATTTGAGAGAAGTAAAACAAGTCACTGACTCCTTAAAATGCATTCATGAGAGCGCGTCCTTTTAGCTCATTTACGTTGAGCAAAGCGGTCATCTGAAGTCATCAACTAGATATTCACCTTTTTCATAAACAAAAACTAGTGGCCACCATATATTTCCATGTAAGCTAACTAATTCTGTACCAAATTAATTCTATACCTCAGTCCCAAAAATGCAAACTTGAAATTCTTGGCGGTCGTTCACTTGCATATTTTGAAAAAAACTTCAGTCAGCAGAAAGTGATACAGGCATGGAGGTAACCAAAGTAGAGAAACAAGGACAAATGACCAACTAATTCAATGTGAGTGGTGAAACACAGCTGAACAGGAATTTGTTCATTTACTTCAGACACAATTATATCAAGTCTTCAGACAAAGATCACTATTAAATAATATGTCTGCAGCAGTTGTCAATGGGATGTACCAAAGTCAAAATTATGATATAATCATGATTATTAACTATATGAATTTTATAAACAATTATTAGACAAAATCTGCAGGACAAGAATATATATGTATATGTAATGCATTGTAAACTGAGCTGGTATATGTATATATATAGTGATAACCTTGGATGCCATGTTTCTCTTTTTTCCCTCAGCAGCCTCTGGCCTTGAACTTGTAGCAGTATGGCTGGCATTTTGTGCATCTTGTTTGTGCAATATACTATATGCATGTACTCATGTATGTATAATTGGCCCAAATACATGTACTGGTAGTTATTTTCCTGCTATATAATAATACGGTTACAAGAATATCATCAAATTACCTCGCATATAATTGCTAATTACATATATGAAGCAGAATGACAAAAGTTCAAATTATAAGAAGTACAGAGTCTAGGAGACACACGCTGCTGTTCCTTATCCATAATGACTACACAAAATCTATGCTTTTGTATTTTTTTTCAGTAAAATATGAAAAGCAAATTGGACAATAGTCGTTAAATATGTAAAATAAAATAATGCGCAAAGCATGAGCTAATTGATAAAAATGTTGATCAATATAAATAAATATTGCAAAGAATCTTTAAATATGTAAATATACATGTAAATCAACATTTTCAAAACTTGAATTTTCTATTAGTAAAACTTGATCATTGCATATGTCATAGCAACAAATTCCCTTGGACCCTTAGATCTACAAATCTTGACATGTCCAATTTACAACGGAAATTTCCATTTCTCCAGGATGCACAATATGCCTCAAAAGTGTCTTATGTACAGGGTAAAACATCCTTCTTTGGATTTCCCCTTTGTCCCATGTGAAGATGTTAAGCTAACCCATTGTAATGATGTAAACAGGCTGTTCTATCAGGAAGTGGTCCTTGAGAGGGGACGGAAGCCATACAAGATAGAGAAAATTCCTGGAACATGACCGCGACCCCGCTAGAGTTTTCTGTTGAGAGACCAGGTCATGTATTGTTGACAGTTTCATTACTGTATATAGCAGGATATTTTCAAAAAACCCGGCTTAAGTGTAAATTTCTGTCCGTGCTGATAAGAACTTGTTATTATCAGAGATAAGACTGCAATAAGCTTTATATGTTAACTCAATTTTTATTTTAAAAGTCCATTTAAAAGAAACAAAAAAAACATGATCCTTAACCATGGACATTCATTACAAAGCTATTCTAGTCTGCAGGTGTTCTAGGTTCTATATATTTTTAATCAGTGAAAGCAAAGGCCTTTTAAATTCATATACAACTGTAACTGTTACTATAATTTCCCTCTGTTTGAAAAAAGGATAAAATGCGTGGTTACATGAAAATAAATATAGGACATTCCAGGAATACTTCGCCTTTCACAGCTTAAATTTCTATTTTCAGTCTTTTTCAACAATGAACCAAAAATATCACTGTTTACAAACATTCATTATCTGTTCAATATAAATATTTGGTATCTAATTATGTATCAATAACATTGTGTATATATAAAAATGTACCTGTATTCATTAGTACATTGTATTTAATTAGCACTCAAAGTGCACAACCAGGAATTGATTACAAAGTGTACCATTAAGTAGACACACACAGACACAATATTCTAGTACTTTTTAATCATACAAACCAATTTCCCTTTTTCAAATCATTAAACATAATTACTATCACCTTTCAATCGGAAGAGTTGTTAAAAATAAATATAATTTCTACAAAAATAATTTCTCAATACATATATCTGAATTTTCCCTCCTTTTTATTGTACACATGGATTAAATCAAATATTAACTATCCTACTCAGAAAAGCAACAACAATTAAAGGAAACGAAGGATTATACCTCTTACAAAAGTTAACATCATGTTTGCATGATCATCTAAGCCCCATGCGACAATCATAAATATTAAACCAGGGGGCTTTGTTTAGAACATACACACAACAGAAAGATTGTTTATCCCATGACCACACAGCATATTTAGGCAGCTAGGAGTGAAACGATATACCATGCGACAATCACACAGGACAAACTCAGAAGGGGTATATTGGATCCTGCCAAAACCCATCAAAGTGTACCCAAAATGCCCTCTAAATTACATGTAGGATATCAAAATAAGCTCCTAAAATAGCAGCCCTTATCTTGGGCAGAAACGTGAATGAATAAGACAGAGTTCCAGACAGTTTGTTTTGTGGAGTGTTTGACAAAGATGGGCTCTGGTCCTACTCAAACATCATTTATTACACCTTGGCAGTTTAACCTTCTTTTATTTCTTCTGTTTTCTTGGTTTCTTTATTTGGGTTTAATTTTTACCAGTACATCTAAAATCTTAACCAAAAGAAGAATGTTCTATAAAACCTAAATTCATGATCAATCATTTAACTCTGTGCAATTTATAATTTGTTGACATTAAAATTATTTTTTTTATTTTGCACATGAAATAAAATTTTTGACACAGCTGTTAATCGTTAATATCATCTCGATTTTTTCGATTCTTATTATTATTTATAACTTTTGTATCCGTCAAACTGTTTCCTTATTTACTTGCTCGGCAGTAAGTGTATGTGCAGGGAAGTTTAAAATGTTTAGTGTAGCTACCGGATAATTTGACCAATAGAATTAATTGTGAACTCGTCGGGGAAATTCCCTAGATACAAACATTATACTCCTTTGCAGCATTTCGTGCTGAAGTACCCTCAACAGATTGTTCAAATGAAATCTAGATACACAGTCCTGAAATACCGTTAAGCGCGTAATTGCCGTAAATAAAAACATCAATCGGTTACTTTAACAGAAAGTTTACAAAACGATAATTTAATTGAACCCAAATAATAAATACCACGAGATTTAAAAAGATTTTTTTATTCAGTTTAATAAATTATGTTTCAAAATCGCTATACTGGGTCCCGCCAGTCACCAAGTGCAGTCTTGTTTCTCGAGTCATAAAATACCAAGGTACTTGTGCAAACTTTCCCAACAACGTTTTATTGTGTTCAAGTTTTAACAAGCGCGCCAAAATCAATAGATCGAAATATCTAACCTCGTGGGTTACTACAGACAACGGGATATTTCCTCTTGAATGGCCTTTGTAAGAATCTGATTGGTTGATCTGAACAACAATCCCATTGGCATTCCATTCAAGTTGATAAGTACGTGGGTCTCTACTTAAAATAGGGGTGATCAAGTCACATGACTAGTCAATATTTACATTCAATTTTTATATCATAACGAAAAAGAAAGTTGAATTTAAATAAACGATATCGAAAGGCATAATATAAAATAAATTAACATCAAATTATTGCCGTATATTTTCATCTTATGCAACAGAATTCGCAAAACATGAGCAGTCGTTATCTCCCAGTTACCCACATTTGCCAAATAGAACATTCCAGGTTCAAGCAAAACCATGTGACTAAACAAAGCAGCCTGGCCTAGGCGCGAATACACGAGATTGGCGTCGAGCCAACTTATTTGGACTCGTCTATAAATGTACAAAATTTTGAAAACATGATATCATGTTTCGTATTCCTACTATCAAATCACAAACTACTTACTAAAATCACCTTTACAATATTTCTTCTGGCTCATTATTTTTTATAACTACAGTTTATTTTTTTGTATTTTGCATTTCGTTTTATTTGTATACATCGTAATTTGCAATCTTTGTCCCCTCTTATCTGTCAATGGAACATTCCAGATACCAGACAGACGTCAATTGAAACTTTGCCAAGAAACGGTCGCTTGTCCTAGATTGTATTGGCGGAGTACAATTACAACGTTAACACGAGGATAAATTCAGTTCGTGTCGATCGCTCGAGGAAAACGCATCTCGTTGTGACTTAGACTTTATTTACAAACAAAACTTTGTGTTTTATCCGAATCTTATTCAGTCTTGAAAAATATCAACATGGCTATGTTTCCTAACGCTTCACGTGGTTATATGCCATTTGTTACTGGACAACACCACAAGAAAGCCATTGCTATGGCAAAACAGAAACAAGCGAAGTCTGGAAAAAGTGACAAGAAACGAAAGATGAAGACTTATCTTGTTACATTACGGGATAAGAGTGGAGCTACCTATACCTACACTGTGAGAACCGATGGAACTAAATCCATGCCTGTTCTTTGCGATTCTAAAGTCACTCTTGGTGCGACTGCCTCGCTTCCTAATCTTGGACTTACAAGTCCCATTCAGAAAATGCTGTACTCGAGAGATGATCTTGATGTCAAAGACGAGAAAAAAGGGGGCATTTTTAGCTCATTTTTCCGATTCATCAAGGAAAAAACCGGGAAAAGCAAAGGAGGAAAATCTAAGAGAAAGCCAAAATCCCTGGAACAGAGAAAGCGTCAAAGAACCATCTCTGCTATGTCCAACCTGGACCCCATTCAGGAGAGCCCTGATGAGGAAGAGTATGAAGATGTTGACGAGGACAACGATTCTTACACCCACAGCGAGTCCGACGATTCCAGTAGTGACTCGGAACCAAACAGTGAAAATGTCAGTATATGTGAAGATGACTTGAAGTCCATTGAGAAGACCGAAATCCAAATTCAGTCTTGACGATTGAAGACTTTTTAACTATACATAAGTAAATTACATGTGCCAAGCCGGAGAACACATTCCCTATGTTCTCTAACAATAACGCCCGTGCTGAAGATGTGGCGAAAAGTACAGTACTTGTCGCTTACAAAACCAAAAAGCAGTCGTTTCTGGATGTATCTACAGTTCCGTGAGACCGTAAACAGAAACCCAAAAGATGCGACAAAGTCAAAGAGAAGACAGAGGGAAACATAACACGGGCTTACCATATTGGGAAAAACCCCGGTAACTGAAAACGTGTTGTCGAACAGACGGTGAACTTTGAGTCTAGAGTTGATGACATTTTAGTAACATTCCGGTGAAAATGATGATTTTATTGAAAAGGAAAACGTACACCAACGAAGGACATTTGTCTATTCCTGTAATTGGATATGAACAGTGAGAACAATGTATATATTAACAGCTAATTTATTAATATTCCATTGTCATACCTTTTCTTCAAAATCATGGATGTAAGACAGTAAACTTGTAATTTATTGTGTGAAAGACGAAAAAAAGTAATTTAAAGAGCATGTCTTGGGAAAATTGACCTTAAATGTTGTAAACATGGGTCGCATGCGGAAGATCGATCGCACCTTGTAGCTGGTAAATTTCCCTGTTGAATATTCATTGATACGATAACGCCGTACTATTTTTAGAATACCTCAGTAGGGCAATCATGAAAATTTGTAACTTCGCTTATACTTTGTTTTTATAATATGTGAATTTGTTTGCCATTTGGAATTTGTGAATAGAGATAGAATTTAAAATTCCCGAAACTTCTATTTAATAATTTTACTTCACAACAGAAATTGGCGGGAATGTAACGTAACCTTATTGGGTAGACGGTCGTCAAGGGCAACCCCATTCAAGTATGCGACCCGTGTTTGAATGAATGTGTAGATGATTGTAAAAGCACTAAGCAATGCAATGTGTTCATGTTGAAAAGTTGTTATCTCATTGGTTGACCATTGAGAATGAACGTTATTAAAAATAAACAATGATAAAAATACATATTTTTTGTTTTAAATGAACTTAATCAGAGGATTGAGATTAGAGGATTGATCAAAAGACAGAAAGTTAAAAACTAAGTATTTTTTAAAATACTATAGTATGATGAAGCTTATAGTTATAGAAGTTGGATAGCGATATCTGGGGGAAAATTCCAACATGAAGTTTCTTTGGACTTGGTTCAGTGAGCAAAGTTTTATTTGATTGCCTGATAAGAAAAATCAGAGCAACCCTGTAAACCTTTATTCATTGAAACACCGAGTTTGACTGAAAATATCATCGTGGAATTTTAGATATTTGAATCTGTGAAGTTGATATTCAGAAGTTGTCTTGCAAAGTAACGCCCTGTTTTGGACTTGGATGTCTAATTTGTTTGAGTTTTATATGGAGTCCTTTACCTTATTTTAAATGTTAAACGATGGATTTATGTACACATAAATACACTACATGTATATACGGTGAATGTAACAATGAAAAAAAAAATTTAAAAATGTGAAATACACACACCTATAACAATACAATGTCTGTCAATGGACACGCATTTGAAGTTTGATGCACATTAAAACCATAGTCAAGGATACCTGCAATTATTCTTTCTGTTATAAAACATCCGAATTTCTATTTCTTAGAAAAAATTATTAAGATTAAATAGCGGCGCGGCCCTGTAAATCCTCTGACGTTTAGTATGCGGATAACCCCTCCCTCCGAGTTCACCGGCTTGTACAGTTCAACGCCCGGTCGGCGTCCTCCTCAACCACGTGGCCTCCGCTCAGAAACCCGAGAGTCGGAGACTCTCTCTCTCTCTCTCTCTCTCTCTCTCTCTCTCTCTCTCTGATTCTTTTAGCATATCAGTTGTATGCAGACTTTATTCATCTACATCGCCAGTCAATTTTAATGAATTAGCTGCTTTCATTACTGAAAGTCTTTCATGTGTTGTACGCAAGCATTTAAGACTTTGAAATAAATTAATAGTAATATGTGTAAATTCACCATAAATGCCAAATAAAAATACTAAAACTGAAAAAATGTGGCATGGAACCAGATTTGATCGATAGATTCCAGAATCTTGGCATTCCAGCAGATTGGCGCCAAAATCGATTTCTCCCTCGAGATCATAGCCCTCTTTAAAAAAAAACCCACAAACCAAAACTGTCAATTCACGTTTTGCATGAATTGCAGACACGATATATTAATAAACCAGCAAAACGAACATCACGAATTCTTCCAGTAATGGACTGATAAGGTCGGGGTGCACCATCACTGCGACAGATCGGCCTTCTTTGGTTTACTTAGTTTGCTACACGTGTCGCTTTTAGGTTTGCCCGGCGTTAGTTAGGCGGTGTTGCAAGTTTTCTCATTTTATTGTGCAAAAAATTAGAATTAAAGGTAAAAATAAATAGCACTATAACATCAAATAAGTCTTGTTGTAATTTTTTAAAAGAAGAATTTATAATACTATTATATGAGGACAATCCTTGGTTTATATGGTAAACCGTAAATTAATACAATGTTACAATATATTGTATTCAAGTTCATTGGTTTATATGGTAAACCGTACAATAATACGATGTTACATGTACAATGTATATTATTCAAATACATGTCTATAGCGTGTGGATATCTTTATCGTTCATGCTTTTACTTTATACATTTTAGTAATACTTCAAATTTGAAAGATCAAAGTAACCGCTATGTACCTAGGCGGAAGGACAAAAGAAGACATTTGTTGGTTTCTGTTAAATTCCTGTATTTACATGGACCCATTTTGACCCAGTGTCTGCATTCTATCGATCTATAGACTCTTTCAGTCCTTGGTTCTTTCTTAGCTTTGACAACCCGCTTTCCCATGCCGCCAAACAAGCCCGTGTAACTGTGTGACGTATTACAACACAAAAATTTAAAACTCCATAATTTTTCCAAACCCAATTATCGATTTTGACCGCGTTTTTTGTTGGATGACCCAATGGGCAAACTGCCAGCAAATCGATAACTCAGGCTTCAAATATAAACGAAAGCATATATACAAATGATAGTCATATGGAACATTGATTGCATTTTTCACTAATCAATTTCTAATTCTGTCTCAAAAGTTACCGAGTACATGTGTTTAATAACATAGGCAAATTAAAGCGCACCAAAACATTACATTCTTTCATTAATTGCGATTATAGATCAATATAAAACGCACTGTCAAGCTACCATATCCTTTTGGCAAATTGTCCAAAATTGATAACAACTGCATGAACACCGTGTAATCTGCGATATTATAACATTCCTCAAAGAACTATTACTTTGACTGTGTTTTATTGCTATTTGTTAACATTTTACAAGAATATATTAATGCAAAATTCCTTGACTTGTTCCTTGATCAGCTTCAAAAAGTTTCTCAAAACAAACCTATGAATCATATTTGACTAAAATAGATATCTTAAGTGTGTGTTTTGGTTTTTTTAAAAGAAAGATAAACTATTTCAGACGCTGCTTTCCTTCAGCATTCAAGAAATGTATCAGCTTTAGGAAGACTTGCCAGACGACTGATAAAGGGCTGTTCGAAATTATATCTCGTTTTCCTAGAAAGGAAAATCTACAACCAGACTATACCGCACCGCCAAAAATGATGCGCTTATATAAATCCAGACAGGGCGTCGTCGTAGTGCATCTATTTTCTTGGAATGTTCGATAACTTTCTGCCCATATATGGAAATATTGTCTGCAACGTAGTACTGTAGTAAAATACAGCTCTCCATATCGATTGAATCCACTACTATCAATACGCAATATGGACCGTAGTAGAAAATTATTACAACAAAATACGAACACGCCCTGACCATACATGTGGCCGCAATAAGACTTATTTCATGCATGTTCTTAACACTTTCTGATCGTTTAGTTCTTATATAATCTGTAGAAATCATATAAAAACGAATCTGAATGATTTTGGCACAAAATGTAAATACAACGATATCGATTTCCTTAATGCAAAACGTACGCCTACCAATCTTTTAATCTAGCAAACGGAAATGACGTAAATGTGCACCGATCTGAAGTTAAAATTCCAGTTCTAACTAGAAAACCAATCAATTACCTTTTATTTTTGGCGTTCAAAATACAGATGTCTTATCCCCTCTCTGGTTTTCGTTTCTTTTATTATTTTTTCAAATACTTGTGTATTTCCGTCATTGTTACGGTATAAATAAGTGTGAATTCAATATCTAGTATTTGGGGTTTTTTTATTGTATCGCTTTTGGTGGAAAATGCAAGCACGCCAAATTCTTGGTTTGTTCGTCTGTTGCAAAACAGACGATGACAGATCATATCAAAGGCGCGCGTTCTCCTAGTCTAGGAATCGCAGAAGGAGGCGAGTAAATTATCGTAGTGGATGTATGATGACAACATAATTGACTTGCATTGCATCCATAGTAAGCTATGCTTTTAACTCGATGTTCTATGTCGAATATTTACTCGTGTAGGAGTAAGAGATAAAAGAAACCGAATGACGTTCGTCTAAATTGTGTGCACAAAAGAAAGAAAATTCAATAAATTTTACCAGATTGCGTTGAACTCTCACATTGTTTCAGTGGGAAGAAAATTTTTCATACGTATTTCATTGATTATTATCTTGTCTTAATTAAATTGTGACCGTAAAACTTCTAAATTTTTCCGCACATTTTAAAATTTATACCGAAACTAAGAGGAAATTTGCATACTGTGTATTTATTTTATAATAAAAATGTACTAGTATTAAAGCGTAAATTTGAGAGAGAGACAGAGAGAGAGAGAATTTTATCAGGTTCACAATAGAATCAGGCCAGTGTGTCAGTCTTTTGGTTCAGCGCATAAGACCGTTCTAAATAAAACTAAGGTGACCAGTGTCACAGTCAGGTCTCACGTGGGGAAACCTGCTGTCCAACCCACCACGGGGCTCAGTATACATGTTCAACGGGAAAATCCTGAAAATTTCTTTATTTTTTTTACCCTTTTTAGAGAGAGAGAGAGAGAGAGAGAGAGAGAGAGAGAGAGAGAGAGCGTTTTGTGACGTTGCTTCAAAAGTGAATTCAACGAAAGCTGTATGAATTTTAGAGATGATCGCAAGGTCGTTAACTCAACCATTAACTTTTTTTTTTACATGAATATTGAACCTGACCTACAGAAATTTGAAGTCATCGTCCGATGTCCATCAGACTTCCATTGTAAAGCAATACAATTTTTTTCATTAGACCAAACATAGTCATGGTATAGTCAAGAATAATATTTATTTTTAAATTCGTTATAAGAAAATTCTCAGCAAGCTGTATATACTTTAATTTATGAAAGATTATGACTCAGGTTCTGCGTTTAAACTAAATTTATTTTCAATACAAGATCACCGATCAATTAATTACATAAAAAAACACTTTCAAAAATGAGTTCGTAAACCTTCACTATTTCTTTAAACGCACGTGTTTCAGAAAATGATACACTGTACAACATTCAATAAAGGGCCGGGCATAGTGAATTCTTACTGATTTATCTATGAAAAATTGCTTGTAATTTTTACTTCAAATTGCTGGTCTATATTTATTCTAAAACATTCCTCGCTAAATCTCCTTGTTTCTAAATAGAAATAAAACGTGACGTCGAGTCTTGCATGTTGAGACTGGAGGAATGCTGCGATATCTGTATAGCTTCTAGGATTCAGGAAGCATTTTCAACATGTAGTAATTCTTGTGCCAAAATTTCCATATCTCCAGTTACGACACTCATTGCTGCATATTTTATCTTACCGGAGGTCTGTATATTGAAAAGCTTTAAGGTCAAATCAGTTGAATGCGCAATAAACAGGATTCTAAAGTATTTAACCATTTTGCAACATACCCATACTGTTGTCATATTGTATATTAGAATGTACTGGAAAGCTGAACACTCAGAATTCACAAACTAGTATCAACTACAGTCTTTTCTTTTTATCTATTTTGTCATGACAACAAACAAAATTAGGTGAATATTACTGCATTGTCATGCTTTTTCAAAGGTTTAACTCTTCAATATGCACAACGGATATACAATATGCATGAACTCAGCGCTACAGGCTCTTCGATATTGATGTCACATACGGCATATTAAACTCCTTTGCGTAAAAATTACCATTTTCAAAAGTTTCTGAACCTTGTATTTGTTTGTGCGTGTTTCATAATTTTTAAACAGTCATCTGTCATGATGTCGGGTATACAAAGTACATTTTTATATCGTCATATCTTTGTGTTACATCGTTGCTATGAACCTTTAACCATTACGTCAAACGTACTTTTCCATTCATGAAAATGTGTCTGTGAAATGAAAGTTTTGATTGCTTAACAACTCGTTCGCAATATTCAACCCCAACTCGTGACAGTGATTTAAATACCAGCTATCATTGCAAAATATAGGTAAAACATTTCAGATTCCCAATAGACTTTAAAAAATGTACAAAAGTGCCCTTTACTTATTCTCAATTTAAATTTTAAAATTATAATTTGTTTTGTAATAATTCTTAACTTTATATTGAAAATTTAGTAAAGGGCAAACGATTTCTTCCATTAGATGTGATATTGTCTAAGAATGCATTTCAAAATCACATCACTGCATGTGCTTGAAACTTGCACAATACACTAAATTCAGTCTTAACATAAGCTGGTAGTGTCGTCCTTTCTTAGTTCAGTAATACCATCAAGATAATGAACATACATGTAAGGATGAAGATGTATAAACGTCCATCTGCCATAATACCACTTGACGTACATTATGTATAACAGCACCGACTTCTTGACAAGTTGGTGATGTGAGACGCTAATTATTCTTTAAGTATAAGTCTACAGCCAGGATGTTGACCTTCATCTGACGTAGGTACAACCACGGGGGCCTACATCCACTCCACGGGGGTGACATTACACCATTATGTACAGCCACTAAGTCAAAGGGCATTGGGTTTTTGTTTTTTGTTAACTATAAATTCTAAATTTAGAAATAACAAATACTTGTACTAAACCCAGAAATAACCTAGTAGGTAAAAAGGTGGATGAAACGTGCCCTTTTTATCATCAATTATGGTGTCTCAATGCTGAATATTGTAAACATATTTTTGTAGGCAACCACAAATTGAAAACATTTAATTCTTGATTGATATTATAAATACTGTCCGCAAATAAGTAGAGATGAATTTGTGTTGTTGGTGCTGTAAAATGCAAACTGGGGATGACACATTTAATTTATTGGAAGATTTTTATTACATCTGTGATTCATTAGACAATTCGCTATGAGAATAAAATTACAATCTTTTTACGAATTAACATTTGTCCAGTTTTCAGAGCAATATTAAGTGACATTTTCTATCAGGAGTCTTTATATCTCATACAATTAAGAAAGAAAAATTTAAATCTATAGAAAAGGGTTTATTTTCTTTCAAATTAACAGACCAGTAATTTGATTATGTCATTATAAATACACACTTCTGTGTACACTTATGATGGTCGAGTGTAGCACATGATAATGGATTGTAGTATCATCGGTTCACATGTAGGGGTTCGTTTACATTGTGACTTGAGAGCCATGTAGGTCCTGTGATGTTAACGAATAACAAGTGTTGGGAGATAACCCCACCTTGTACCATCCCGGCACTGATAACCCTGGCCTTTGATGGAGATTTGGGTGACAATGTGCCCTGTGACTTTACCTGTCCCAAGGATTATGATTATTGATCATCTTAAGGTACACTTCCAGGAAAACAAACAGACAGTAAAGTTTCTTAACATAAAACCCCCATCAATTAAGGACTAATATCATCACTTACTACCTCCAGTGCTAATTATAGCCCTCCCTAATAATCTTAGCTTTCATAACAAAGGTAACAAAACTGACTCATGGGACAAATATGGTCTTAACACTGAAGAGTAATTAATGTGCTAGACAAGCCATTACATTTAGCTCAATATCTTTTTCTTGATGCAGCCATTCAACACTATGTCACTTTTATATACAACTTGTACATTTTGTAAAATCCACTAAATGTTTTTTAAAATTCATTTTCATGAAATTAAGAGAAATCGTTGCAGATGTTGCAGCGCAGTGTCTTTTTATTCATGGTTGTAAACAATACAAGTCAGTTCACACACTCAAGTTTTCATTGTTTTGAAAATGTTATAAACAAAACATGCGATCAGTGCCAAGGCTGGACAGCAAGTGTAAGATTACAAGGCTTGGAAGACCTTAATCAAACAGTCCTCGCTTTGATGTGCGACATTTGACCTGTCCTCTGTTTACATTTCAGGAGGTATGTTGCGGACATCCTACTCAAAGTAAACACAACCCTTGACTTCAAGGCAGCCTGACTTCAACCCCCTCACTAAAGTATTCAGCTATCAGATTGCCCCTATACCCTTTCATGAACCCTGCAATACATGTAATGTGTATTATTAAAGTACTGTGTATATTAGATTACGGTCAAGCATTTTTACATTTTAATGCTTGGTGTGAAATTTAGTTTCTTGCTGATGCTGGCAATTTGCATTACCACTGATTCCAGAAAGAAAATAACTGGAGATTTCAGAAAAATCTCTTGTGTTTTCAATGAAAACAGTTCTATGAAATTGTTTCTTGGTTGCTTTTTATTTCAAATTTACAGCACCCATTAGCAAAATGTGAATTTAATGGCTGTGAACTCTACATGAACCTTTCATACATATCCATAATATATACATGTGGTGATATGAACAATTACTGACAAAAAATCATATTTAAAGGATTTTTTTTAAAAATCAGTTCTTTTCTTTTTTTTTACTTTTAAGAAGTCCAGAACTATTCAGAGGTTAGCAACATGGCAATTTCACTTTTTGCTGCTTTTTGAATGGCACCAGTGCTTAATCATACATGTATGTTCATAAAATTCCTTTGAATGTTATTGGTTATCATCAAATTAAATATATTTAGCATCCATACTTGGAAATCTTGTTTAAAAACCATTACTGAACATCAAACTGACTTTGAAGAGAACTTAACATGGTGTAGAACAGATTAACCAACTCCCACACTCTCTAACAATCAAACAGGATAATTTTACTTGTATATGTGTCATAAAGCCTTTCTCTAAGGCAAATAACATAATTTTAGGCCATACAATAGGGTATGAATTTATTTTGGTTTTCCCTGGTCATTATGAGTCTAAGAACTGTAAATCCACAAGACCAATATGAAATACAAGACTACTGTGGGTGCACGGCCATGGCCAAATGTAGCATTAGTGTTAAAGAAATATTGACAAAGGGGTTCAAGCCAAAAACATTTCTGGAATCCAACATATCTACAAATTTCAAAATCTCCCATTCATGAGGATCCTCTCTATTCAACCCTGGACACTTTAAACATTAACCTCTTTCTTTTTTAAGAGGGAAACTCAGCAGTGTCCTTGATGTGACTAATAAATGGCCACCTACATGTGTCTCCCATTTTTACATGTTTCTGGATACACCGGTGAAGGCAAGGTCAGTTGGCTGGAGAGACTGTGTTTGTTTACAACAAGACAAAGCATGGCTCCATCACATGAACAGTCCCCATGTACTGACTTTGAGACAACATCTTACACAAGCATGTAAGACAGAACAAGGAGTTGTTGCATGTGCATGTGTACTTTACAGGAGACGCTGTAACAGCTCCTACCATGAACCGACAGACAAATACCTGGTGACCGACATTATTATTGAAAACGATATATCTTATATCTTAAATTGATCAAACAGTCTGTGTGCGACATACACTTAAACAACATGAGCACCTAGGCTAAAGGAGTCACGATTTTCATTAACACAATAACTTATGGAAGTACTGAATTCTATAAATTATTAGTCTAAAATTGCAAAAACATGAATAATGATATTGGTCTGTATTAGCCTTGTTTGGCAGCTATATTGTATTGATAGCTGGCTTGCTGAAGCTACTTATTCCTGGGAACCAGACAGATGAATTAGTCCATCAATAGGGCAATTTGTCTGCAATCCCAGACAGAACAGAAAAGTCTAATGGTGTCTACAATGCTTAACTCACTGTCATCAAGGTCTCTCCTTCAGATGTTCAGTCTTAAAAAATATACTACTTGAGTTTCATAAAGATTAAGTTGGTCATAGTGTTTCTACAGTCAATTGGTGACAGACTTACAAAACCTATTTTTTTTTTCTAGCTTACGTACTGCTAACTGTTCAATATAGGAAGAAAATTTGCCGAGAACAATTGATTTACGATAGTCCTGGCATCCCACACAAGATGCAGCAGATGAAATACACAATCTCATATTGTTACCTGCAGGTAATGAAATACCTTTACACTTATGACTGAATTATAATAAAACAAACTGAACTTTCCACACAAGAACTTGGCACACAACATTTTGCTCACCCAAACAAAATGGTTAAAAAAAAACATATATGAAGTATATAAAAATATTTGGTGATTATTATTGTGGACGAGTATCAAATAATTGATTCTCTTGTCTCAAAGCATGTTATTATGAATTCGAAACTCGATCCCTTCACTCGCTGACAATGTTAGTAATAATTAGGACAGGGATTTTTCAGTGTCAAAGAAGAGTCAGTTGAGTGCCTTCGTACCCAACAGGCCACCATATTCGGTTGTACAATGCAATGGTATTTTGTTTCAGATTAGTTTTCTCTTCATATTTTTTCTAACAAGAGATTAATTAACACAGAAGAAAAAGAAGATATATACATGACATCTACTTTCTTCTTAATGTTAGAGAGATGTAGAATATCACTGCAGGAAGTTCGGGTAAAGTTCAGCTTGAAGTACATACGTTCCACAGTTTGTATACAAACATTGAGCTTTGAAATCATTTACAAGGTTGTGAAGTACATTTATTATCACCTTGCTCTACATGATGTCATATCTAGGATAAGTTTGATAAGTTCTCTATCGGTTAAGACCCTTCTATGTATTAATCACCAGATGACCAACAAGTTTCTCAGAAAGTAGTCTAATTATCATCAAGACTTAGAACAGTATTCATCGTATTCATCACCAGATGACCAACACATCTCTCAGAAAGTAGTCTAATTATCATCAACACTTAGAACAGTATTCATCGTATTCACCACCAGATGACCAACACATCTCTCAGAAAGTAGTCTAATTATCATCAATACTTGGATGGGTAGTCACCTCCAGATGACCAACACATAAAGTAGTCTAATCATCACCCAGATCGATAGCTTGGCATCACAGGTTACAGAGTGATGCATTCCTTCACAAGTTGACTCACTAATAGAATCTCCATAGAAATCAGACCAAAACAAACATCAATCTATAAACATGGTGCTATGATGCTGTCTTGTTGTTTCTATAGTCTACAGATCAAAAGATACGTGACTAATAAACTGACTACCGTATCTCAACATATGATGATTTGAAATGCTTTTTAAGTCTTAAAAATTGATTTTGTTTAGGTAGTGTAATCAGTTGTAGATTTAGAAGTGAACATCTGATTTTAGACAATAAATCTGCTTTTTTTCTCAAAACTTAATAACTATCAATTAAGTCATTATTTGAAAACAGTTTTTACAAGTTTCATCCATTAAACGAAAAAAAGACTAAAGGGTAAGAAATCGCCTGTGTGTTAACTAATGTTTTTGTTTTCCTCATTATCATAAATTCCAATTGCATCACTCTAGTTCTGCGCATTTTTTAAAAGCTTCTACGACGCATTCCTCGCTGAACTCAGGTGAATGTGAGCAATACTTATCAGTCAGAACGCATATGTATCAAAATATTTTTAGCTCTCACGCCTTAATGAAAAGTCTTTTGTTTTCCTAACATGTGTCCACTGACAACGAGCCAAATTCTAAGTACAGACATTATGGTCTTTTGGCATCTGCTGGTGATTGGGTCTAGTATTTAGTATTGATCAAACCCAGCTTTATTTATAGAAATGAGGAATGTCTGGATGGAGAGATTGTAAACACTGAGCCTTATTATCGAACTGTTTGCGTAACTTTCATTACTTAAGCATTCATTATCACATACACATACACTAGCCGAATGCGATTTTGACCAAATGGAACTGGTTATTGATGGACATAATTAAAATAACAATTTTCATATTTGAAGTTGGTGAAAAAAGAGTTGCAGTATAGCATGGTCCATTATTTTATCTACTGATTATAAAATCCATGTTTTGCTAAATTAATAAATTCAAAGCATTTTGATTTAATGAATGAAATGATTGGGAATATACAGAAATCACTGCAGTGCCTAATCCTGAATACAGACGAAAGTCTCTACAATGTTTACGTGCCTTTTGTTTGTCAACCATTTCCTTCGGAGTATAATCTCCACCCAACGTATGAATTTACATCATCATGGTCTTTAATCTATACGTTAAATTCTTAAGAATCTTAATCTTTCAGGGAGATTAAGGACAACCTCACAATCCCAGACTTAAAAACATCTCCCATCGTAACCTCAACATGAACTA
The DNA here is from genome assembly GCA_016163765.1 of Magallana hongkongensis. NCBI lineage: Eukaryota > Metazoa > Mollusca > Bivalvia > Ostreida > Ostreidae > Magallana > Magallana hongkongensis. The sequence goes on from WFKH01010931.1 coordinate 50,799,570, forward strand.
ACAGTGTAATCAAATTAATCAGATTAAGGGATGAAATTTATCAAACGCTCACGACAATTTCTAAACAAACCAACTTGACAAAACCAAATCAACCTGTTCTTTAAAATTGGCAGGTTTAGACACAATTAGAGAAAAAATGATAATTGAAAAATGTATCTGCTTCACACCTGTTGAACTTTTGTCACGGTGATCTTTAAGACATTTCCCTATAATGCTCATCTAAATTACAAATGAGTTCTACTTGAATATAGATTTATTGCGTTTCCTTGAATTACAGAAAAGACGACTAGATAAACTTACACCTGACACTTGAAACAAAGGTGTACTCTTTTTTGGATTCATTATGAACTTTTGGTACATCGGTTTCTATTTAGTTCTTTCAGATGAGAATGGGTATTACATGTTTCTCTGCATCCAGGTGAACTCTGTGGAATTAAGACTTCCAGCACATAGAAGACAACCATAGATAATATTACAATGTTTCATCACGTTATTTATAAGCTTAATATCATACACTGGTATGTGTTACTGCATGTACATCCAATGACTGAGACAATTGAATTGTGCAATATCTCTTCAATCACCTACTGGCAATAGGAAATTGAATTTTCACTTAAATCTTTCAAAGCTATTTTAAGAGATACCTTAATGGACTTAATCAAGAAAACTACAGAGATCTGAATGCATGCTCATGTATTCCCAGAGCAAAGTGTCTACCTCGATATATTGTGACAGACCCTTATTTCCAGACATGAAAAGCTTCCAATTTATTGAATTTCTGAATGCTGATCAAGTTTGTATAAAGTATTTTCATAAACAAAACACAAGATTGCGCAAGAGCATTCTACAGTTATCTTGAGAAGATAGGAATTTAACTAATACTGTTTGTCTGAGTCTTATCTGATGTCTTCACACAGCATTGTCCTAAAGAGTGCATTTTGTATTGTGCATTTTATGACCTACTGAGCCAGTATTACTGATGATTTTGTAGATTAAGTCCAAAACATTGAATAACAGGCATTGTTTTTATACAATCATGTGTGTTGTAATTTGTTAAAATACATGCGCTAATTAATTTCTATAAAGTCATAAAGATTTAATGACTGATGACAGCAATTTGCAACAAGTAGCAAGGCTCCAAAAATCATGTTGATAACCTATTTTCATTGTATAGCCCTATGCTTCAGCATGCTAAGAAATTTATTCAGCTCCTGAGTTGTTCTTTGAAATGAAAGAATTTATTTAAAATAAAAAACATATAAGAAAGCCCCAAAAAACAAAATAGTCACTCTAAAAAATTATATCGATGCATTGTATGGGGAACTAGAGGGAAATTGCAAATAGTTAAGGAGGCAGGTAAGTGGAAATATTGAAATGAACAACAAAAATAAAGGGAAAAATCAGTTTAAAATGTGACCTTCTTACCTTCCTAATTTTTTTCACTGATTAAGGTAGTTGTAATTCAACATAAATTAGTAAGAAAAATATGCATGATTAAAAGCTATCTGAAATGTAATGGTATCTAAGGTAAATTGGTTATTAATCTTATTTAAAACATTCTTATGTAACCTTTTACATTTATTATTTACATTATTTTAGTCAATCATAAGTAAATGTATAAGTGCCTATATAATGCATAAAACCTTATTAGCAATAAGAATATGTAAACATCACATACACCCTTATTAATGTGACCCAACCTTAAGGTGACAAGAGTTGGATGCAATTCAAGAATTTCCAAAACCAATCCAACATTTGTATTCAGACTAATGCAAGGTTTTGGCTTTAAACCAAAAATATTCCCAAGTACAGTTATTGGTATTATCAATGGATCATGTTTATATAAATGTTATGAAGTCAGGTTTACACCGTTTACACCGAGGGAAAAATAATCATGCACTAATCGTCAGACGATACTTAAAATAAAAGTAATAAATCAAAATGATTACAAAGTATTTCTCCCTCTAGTCTATATAAAGCTTACAGTGATAACAAAAAATCAAGTTGTTTTGTTTCTGTTTTCTTATTATTTTTTTTTTTTCTTGAATTCCATTTTATATATTGATAGTCAAATTTCAGCAACTAAAAATCATATTCGTAATTTCTTGGAAAACAAAAAACCTCACTCCCATATTATTCAGATGTCATTACAGATCCTCACATCAAGTTAGGTAAATAAAAATTCAATATTCAAATTTTCTTTATTGTCACATCTTAATGCATGCAGGTGTTTATAGATAAAATTATTCTTAAAATCTATTTAATTACAGAAAACATAGCCTTAAACTTGAGAACTTACGAGAATAAAAAAAAAAATAAAGTAAAAAATAAATAAACATTGAACATATGTTGCCACATATAGTCTCCCAATTTATAAATGTATTAAAAAAAAACAAACAAAAGGGTCTTCCTTGTGCATTGTGTTAATATTGCCAATTTGTACAGTAGTAACTTTAAAATTCATGCAGCAGGAAATAAAGGAGCCAATCGAAACCAGATACAAGGTGCCCTTGTTATCCATCAGTAGTTGGGATTGGTTAACAGATGTTTACCTGGACACTCCATTGTTGTGAGTCTTCAGCAAGGGGGGGGGGGGGGGTGTATATTTTCTTTCCCTTTGTCCAGGAGTATTTCTTTATGTATATATTTTAATCACATTCCAGTTACTTAATGTATCAGGTTACAAAACAGAATACTCAAATATTGTTGCTTTGGCATTTGCACATTTACACAATCGTACTGTTTGAATATGATGCCATTTTCATATTTTTATTTAATATTGGTAACTTGATGGAAAGATCTCCTGGAACATACATTTTTGATCAATTTAAAAAATTCGGTCACTTGATTTTTAAACAACATGTTTTTTATATATGTCCCATGGTACCAAATTTTAAATGTTTCGCCTTTTTCATTAAAAGGTTTTCCTGGTGAATTCATCCTAGTATTTCTATTTTAAATTGAATGCAATCAATGGGAATCTTTAACAGCTATAAGATATAATTACCTTAGTAACTGAACTTGAAAACTCAACTATTAACTGAGATACTGTAACTCGGTCATACATTTGAACCTGTACTGTGCTAAAATTTTTAAAATGCCTCAACTGTGGGAAAACACTCATTGAAGAAAATGATACACCCCAAAAACGAGTTAGGTCACCAATTGTCCCTGCGTTAGACATGATTTTTTATGGTTCTTAGTCAAGCGACTGAAAAACATTTAAACTTCCTAGTCTGTGTTGTGTATCCTATATCTTGACTTAATGCAAAGCCCCTCCATACACTGCACACTGAAGGGTTCTAATTTAGCAGTGAGAGTGAGCTGCCATATGATGTAAAATAGAATCGTAATCAAATCAATTGTCCAAAGCCTCATAGAAGATCAAGAGAAAGTATTTGATTATTATTTTGGCATGTAGTTATACTGAAGTGTCTTTTCATCAGTACTTTGGTGTATGTGTCTCAATCTTTCTCCTGGGGTGGGAAAAATATCACCTATCCCATGTTGAAAATGAATAATATTGTTTGTAAATTTTTTATGACATATAATTTTCTTTATGTCCAAAATCAATTTCATTTAAATTGTAGTATATGTATAATATACAGTCTACAAGTTGTACTGATAAACTGATAAGCAGTGTCAATGTCCTATGAAGTCATTCGAGGATGGAAATTGGTGCATGCTGGTGAATGTTTTTAAAATGTAAATATGTCACCACCAAATGTACACAGTTCCATGCAGGTGCACAACATAAAACCCCCATGCACTGCATCACCTTACCCCTGCAGAGAGGGTAATCTATGACAAAGTAATAGATGTACTTATGTTTCTAGCTAAATTAGGTAATTTCTAGCTAGGAAGCTTTAATATTATTTATTTGCATTGATACTGTGTAAAGATATAATTCAGGTTACTCCATTCTTTGAAAGGTGAAACAAATATCTTATGATATTAGTAGGTAATTTAAATAGCTAAGAAGCTCTAGCATTGAGACTGTATACAGATATCATTGAGACTGCATGAGTCCTTGTAAGGTGAAACAAATACAACAACCTAACATATTTCCGTAGACAGTCAATAACAAACCTGATGTGTTTTGTTTTGTTGTTTTGAAAACCAAAACCTTTTGTATGTAATTCAAATGTAATAAGAAGGACATCAAACTCCTTGTTGCTAAATAGTCTGAAATAATTTTATCCAATAACTGGGCATATAATTCAAGTTCAAGGCATAACAAACAGATATTTTCTAAACAAATCTACATGTTTATCATTGTTTACTTACTTATTCATGTATCATTCGACATTGAGTCTAAATACATTGTATACACTGAAATTCTAGAGTTTGCATATGTTAACCAGTTATAAGATACATATACATGTTTATTGTAAATCTTCAGTGCTGAAAGGTACAACCAAATCAAATGTATTATCTTTTCTTGATGTATGCTTGTACATACATTTTTCATGTTGAAGTTATATTTTTAGGTATTTCTACAACTTCAATATGTGTATAAATTTAGCAAGAAGTGATTTTCGTGATTTTTTATCATAAGATAGCTGTGAAAATAACCTTTAAAAATTGTTTGTTGATTGTTTGTTGACCATATTTCTTCTGTCAGATGAAAATGGACCAATGTACCTCAAATGTTTTCAAAAAGGTTCTATACATCAAGTAAAGATCTATTTTATTTTCTAATAAGAAAGTTTCAACGTGACTTTTTCTGACTATAAGGGTCCGTCTCGAACCATGGCCACATGCAAAGAGAGCAAAAGTCAACTTTTCAGTTTTCAGCCAGTCTGGTTTTTTAATTGGGGTGGAGGGGGGGTTGTTACAAATCCAGGTTATAGTTATATTCTTATAGGGATTAAACTTAGACTTTCTGGTTATTAAAAGAAAAGTTAGACTTAATAAACACCCTAGGGAACAAAAATGAAAAGAAAAGATCTTTTTCCTTTCAGAATACATCTTCAAAGGTTACTGTATACAGGGTTATTTTCGCCCCGTGTTATTTTCGCCCTTCATTTCACTCCATCTTGAATTCGCCTAGACAGAGTTGTACTAAAAGAGGTAATATGAGAAATTTGAATTTGCTCAGTCTTATTTTAAATTCGCCCGCTGACAATGAGGGCGAAAGGGGCGAAAATAAAACAGGGCGAATATTTCCCTGTATACAGTATGTACACTGAGTTTTAAGGATGGTAAATCCATGCAAATGAAAGAAATTAGACTGTTATTTTACTACAATGTACTGGTTAATTAATATTCTTTTAATGGTGTATATTACACACACTTAAGTACTGTGACTTGTGGTAAGTTTCATGCCTATGGTAAACCAAACATTTCTTTGACAAAAACTTTCTCATAAATATTTACTGGCAAAAAGGATCATAATCCCAAGGAAAGATATACGAAGCGGTAACTTTTAAAAAGTAAGCTTTCTGGCATATGCTCACACGTCTCTTCACAAAAAATCAATTTAATGCTGCATGTATCATTAAACCCAGAGTAGAAGTTTTGCATCGGAATAGAAATAGTATGACCTACGTCATAAAGCCCATAAATGGGATGATCACTGCAACAAATTCAGATCTTCTCTGCATGATGACAATAAAACCACTCAGTGTGTGTCGGAACAGCCAGCTGTTACAGTGTGTAAGCTGAATGCAACACCTACGTACATACAACTACATAGAAATGATTTGACAGCAAAGAGTAATGAATAATCGACAACACATGGCCAGCATCTCTACATATAGCTCAGTGTACACTTTGTATTACATTCTGTCATATCAGCCACAGTGGAAATAATCAAAACCAAACAAAAATAAATGGCAGAAAAATCCAACATCCCTTTCCTTTCCATTGACTTGATTTTTAAAGACAAGTCGACATGTGTTATGAAATTATTATGTGCATGTACCTAATTGTGCACAAACTCTTCACATTAATTTTACAATTAGCAAAATATCTGCTGTACCTTCTGTCAACAAAGTGATAATCCTCAAACATGTCTGTTAAATACCTTTATTGTACATTTTCACCAAAACACTAGAATACATGAAATAACTCCTATTTAAATGTAAAACCTGGTTTACAAACAAGTAAACATTGAAATGTTTCAGCAGGAATAGAAAAAAGATTTTCTAACTTGTCTACTGATTATCAATCATTTCTAATTAATATTTCATATCAATTAGTTATGGTACTTTTACTCACATACAACAGTCTACCACTATTGCTAAAGGACAATTGCAAGGAAGAGAGTTTGTACTTTAGTAGATAAAACAAAGTTCACCAGATTAAATACAGCTTCAAAGGTAGCAAGGAAAGCAGGGATGAAAATAAACTCCTTGAATTCTTTGCTTCAGGTCAATCTTTAAAAAATCTCTTCTAAGAAGAAGTTGGTCTACTATGTGTGTGAATCTTTTTTCTCTTTTAAACTCCAAAACCAAATATTTTAAGCTTATTTTCTCCCACATATATACCCATTGACTGAAAATAGAATTCATGCAGCTTTAAGTCCCTGCCAATAATAATATTCTGACAAATAACCACTAGGAATGTCTGCAACAGTCAGCCGGAGGTCCAAGGCTGTGACCTACGCCAATTGACCAACATATTTTCCTCCCATGCCCTTGGAGGGTGGTAGGTATTATTATAGCTACATGTAGGACTCCCACTACCAGATATATTTAGTATGGGCATTGAGTAATCTGATGCTCTAGTCAGCTGTGTTATTGGCTGCCAATCTCAGTGTTTGGCCATAGAGGGACAGAATACTACATGTATATACATCCACAAAGCTTTAAACTCTACTTTCACTTAAATTCTGCTGACTGATTGCATGTAACCGTACAATCTTCTATTAAAATAGAAATTTCTTCAAAGTAATTTTGCTATAATTACTAAGATGTCAGCACATTTACATACCTAAGTTAACAATGAAATTTGACAATGCAAAAATTCGGTCATTTTAACAAGATAAAAACCTTCCCTTGACCTTAGATATTGACAAAAAAACAAAACAAATGTTTGCAATGCAGCAATCTTTGCACCCCATCATTCTACATATTCACGTGGGGTTAACCTGCCCAAGTGCAGCTCTGATCATGTGATGCTGGCAAGCAATCACTTCACGTGAGTTCAATGGAGAAATAAATACTCTGCTTATTGACATGGTCCCATGGGTGTCATGTCACCATTATTATCATCTCATGTCATGTTATGAAGAATTTTTAAAAATGTTTTTAAAAACTGCTTTATACTTGCATTACTAAAACTGGACAAAATCATGTGATCTTAAAGTTTCATCACTACCTTAACATGTGATGTTAACTTTAAAAAAAGAAATGACTTTCTGTCACTGATGACACTGAAGCATGTAACGCCACTTATATGAGGATCTGTAAGACAATTATTGACCTCATATTTCATGCTGTAATAAATATCTCATCAACTTTCTGGACCCTCTCCAACTGAAGTGTGCATGTACTGGTTTATCGAAACAGAAAGTGAAATGTATATTATAAGTACCTTTGGATCTTTGAAAAAAATAATATATTCACCAATCAAATATGCTTGCAAAAATGTTTAGGACAGAATTAATGATCTCAAAGCTCCTATCAAATTTTGTTGTCGTCGAGTTGAATTTTAAATACTAATGGGTACGTACAACAATAAAAGAAAGACAACTCTTGCTGTATTTATTGTAAGATGGTAAAACCTTGATCTTGCTGTGAAGCAACCAGTGACCAAACCATTCTGAATTTGATCTTGTAAACAGAGACTTGTAACATTTCATCCTTTCAGCAAATCCAAAATCAGACATTTAATGAAATCTCATTATGTCTACATGTATTAAGATATCTATAAATTCAACCAGTGGAATTTATTTCATACTGGTATATTAATTTCATTATGTTGATTCCATGTCTAGATTTGGGGTCAATCATTGCTGACAATCAGTATTGAAGAGTATAAAAAACATCAAGGTGTCATTACAAGGCAGCCTTATAATAAACTTCAGACCATTGGTACAATGTCTTACCTCCAAAATCAACGGCAGAACAGGTATGTAGGTGTCAGTAGCTTTAGACAGGCGATTCAAGGCCCGAACCAGGTGAAACCTGAGAGGATAGTACCTAGCTGTAGGAATCAACCTACAAGAGAGAGCAGTGAATCTGTTATATTCATCAACCACAGAATTTCAACCTGAAGTTACTGTTAGTTAATCTTGTTTGCATTTTTCTTCATCTTGTTTTACTGTAAAAAACCTACTTTTATATGTGACAACACAGTTTTGCAATAAACCAGTGATAAAATTGCTTCGCCACGACTAGTTCTTCACAAACAAACCTATGTTTGTGATCTTAAACAAAAGACTTGTTCATGGCAAGAAATATTTTCAATGACAATGTTATCACGAACCTCGCATATTTTTAATTATTTTTTAAGTCATCTATAAGACGATGATGATTTTAAATGTATGTATACATATTGTTTGACAAAAAGACTTTATCATAATAAACCATTAAATAGAACAATGTTATTCAAAGGTAATTACATAAATACTTTAGGACTTATCATGTGATAATGCACAAAATACTTTTCCCCGTTTTTACATAAGGTGATATTATTAACTGTCAAAACATTGGTATTAAAACCATATTCAATAACAAAATGTGTTAATTTTTGGTTAGAAAGCTGATAATTACTGCTAAACATGACATTTATAAAGTCTATCATTACTTATAAAAAAAAATCATTTAGGACACATAGTGCATCTGGAGTTCACATTTAAGATAATGATCCATATGTTACCAAAAAATCTACCTGTAGGTTATTATGTCTTGTCCGTGCCCTATAGAATTGAGGCACTGAATTGAATTGAGGCATAGGCAAAAGATTTATTAAAAGAACCATGCGGACCTTGAAACCGATTTATAACAAATCTACTAAAAACATCAATACCCCTGGTATTTACATTTATGAACCAAATGAAAAAAGACTGGCAAAAAAGACTGGTATCGATCAATTTTTTTCTTTTTTGAGGGGTGTGTGTGGTTTTTTTAAAAAACAATTTTCAATTTGCAAAAACTACATTATATAGTTATTTGATTACTTGATTTGATTAGAGGTACATATAAATTAAATAGATACAAATTTCAAAGAAAACAAGAGGCCTACAGGCCTTGACGGTCACCCGAGTACCATAGCCCTTAAATTGCCCTTTCAGAGGGTCTCATTTTTGCATTTTAAGCTTATTTTGGAGTCTAGACTCTAAACCCTTATCTGAATTTTTTTTTTGAAAAAAATTATTATTCATGGGGGGGGGGGAAAGAGGAGTCAGCAGAATCTCGGATTATTTATACTTTTGGTATAAAAAAAAGATTCCTGCACAGGAAATTAAAGTAGTTTTTCTAAAATATGGTGGCAATAGGTTACCCAAGTGACTCAAGTGACCTAAAAAAATTACATTTTTACTATGGCTACATTTCTCACCTCCCCCCACCCCACCCCACCCCAAATAAAAAGTCTCAACCTTTGCCCCATCGGCAGTGAATTTCACAATTTAAGAACAGTACAACAGTACAGTATGTGCATAATAACAATGCATTTAGTTCATCTCCCACGACTGTGAAAGTAAAGAAGAAAATATTATAAAATTCAATACATTTTCACTATATGGCCATTTTAGCACCACCCTAGGGCCTGAACCCTGACAGGGGCAATGAATTTCACAATTTTGGTGGAGGGCTTCATGAACATCAGATTCATGCATTTAGTTTATCTCCTCCTGTTGTGAATAGAGAAAAGAAGATATTCTAAGATTTAATCCATTTTCACTATATGGCCATATTAGCCCCGCCCAAGGACCTGTATGCCCGACACAGGGGTTTAGACTTCCTGTTCCGTTACTTCCAGCTTCCACAAGGAAAGTACTAGAAATTTTAAGAATTGATATGTTGTTTTTATTGCTTGAGCAAATTGAATAAAATTTTAGAATTAGATTTTCTAGTTGTACCAAAAGTTCAAAACGTTTCTCTATCTCTTACCATTTTCAAGATATTAGACCTCAGACTTTTGGAAAGGGCGGATGAAAAATGTTTTAAATAAAAAATTTGAAATAACGTTACGAATTTAATACATTCGCATATACATGTACATATACATTGTTTAAGTAGATGTAATTAATGTATATTTTAAGTTTCATTAAAAAATATTGAGTACTTCCAGTTTTACGAGCTGATGAAAATCGTCTATGGGAGTTTCTATGTAAAATTGATTTCCCGAATGTAACATTTTCTCAAATAGTTTTCAAGCAAACATTTTTGTATTTTATAAGGTTCTGAAAATAAAATTCTGAAAGTTAAAGCTGCATGGTCCGATTTTTTTGGCTATCACAGTATCAAATAATTTTCCATACAAACCAATTATCTTAGAAAGTTATAAACTTTCGTCTAATTACACCAGCAGAATCGATCTCCTTTCAAAGTTAGAAACATTCAAAGTAAATAAAAATAATTTCTCTTTGGGCAAACAAAAAAACAAGCCAAAATGCATTATGGGAATGTTTAGGAAAGGGAACCATTTAGTTTCGTCCCCCGAATGTTTGGGTTTATTCAACCCGCATGTTATGCATCGATTGTAAACAAAACAAACTTCAGAAATAATAGTGAACAAAATGTACACATGTTTATTTTTGATTTGCCAGAACATTACTCCAATTTAGACTCTATTGAAAGCGATGTCAAAGGTGTAATTACAATCACCCCCGCCTCGATGACAGGGGCGAATTTTAATATGAGGCGAAATAACGCGATACCCTTTTTATGTCGTTTGTTTTGTAAAAGAAATTTTGTACATTATTTTTTCATTGAAATATGGCTTTATTGACCGGGAAAACTACTCTAATGTCCATTATTATACAAATATTTAGCTTAACCATCGTTTAAAAGCGTACAGAAAATTTGATATAAAATCGGACCAAGCAGCTTTAAGGGATCTGGAGGGGTCAAACCTTTAGCTGTAACTTTTTTCATTTTTCATCCGATTTCCAAAATCTTTTCGGTTGATAGTTCAGAATAATTAGTACAATTTAAAAATTATGGTCCAAGGGGCCACTTTTTGACTTCTAATTGGGGTTTTAAGGGGTTGAAAATGGTAACTTTAGCTTAGTTAAAAAAATGACAGTGAAAGAGTTATCTCGCTTTGCACAATTGATGATAATCATAAAAGCTATAGGCATACCAAATTCTGTGCTTAAAAACTGAGTGCTTTCTCAAATATGAATTTTTAAAGATTTTCTTCAAGAAATTTAATAGTATATTTAGATATAAAGTTCTAGAGTTATCTTTCTTTGGGCATTTAAAGTTCTAGTGAGTTCATGTATGGCTATTGTTTATACCAAGGCGTTCTTATTTTTTGATACAAAATGTTGGAAAATTTTTTAAAAATTTAAAAAAGGGGTTTAAAGGGCTGTTGAAAAGCCCTTCCTTTTTGTTGAAGACAAAAACAGATCTAGTTTCTCTTTGTAATTTTGTTTAATTTTACCTCATACAAAATTGCCAATTTAACATTAAATAAGTCAGTGTTACATTTAATTTTTTGTTTTAAAAAATTATATGAGATTTTTTTTCAAAACTTTCTGAAAAGCAAATTTCAAACTATGGCTGATATTCTTTATGTATGAAAAACTTCTCGTTTTCTGCAAACTTTTCTGTCTTTTTTTTTAGCTACAATCCTAGCTTTTATAAACCCGAAGGACCATCAAGTAGAATTTGATAAGAACGTATCCTCAGATACATGTATGAGAAAAATGAAAAAAAATCTGAACTTATTTACATACACATGTATTTGGTGAGGCATGGGTCATTGCCTTAACTGAAGCTATTTATTTACATTTTAGCTACTGGTATATATACTATTCTACAGACTTCTCTACATATTGGTTAGACAAAAAATGAAAATCTGCAGAATTATGACCAAGTGGTAATGAAAAAGTCTTGTATAATTATATTGCATTTATATCAAAATTACATTACTTAATTCTTGAAGTCAAATTAATTTTTATTAGAAATTTCAGTAGTTACTGTATAACAAATATTGGACAGATCAAAACAGCTAGTAGTTATTTTACATTTTCATTCTTAGTACAGTAGATAGCTTACTTGATGGTTCCTAGGATAGTCTGAGTGAGCGGATAAATCAAAGGCCTGAGAGCCTCACTGGGGTGACTGCTACTCAGTAATCGAACCCAGAACTCCAAGCACCGAACAAACTGCCAGTTGTACACTGCTTGACAATTCTCCTGGAAATCAGAGTCAACAAGCTTATTTATTATTTAATAATATGGTCATACATCATATTTTCATAACAATCATGTATAAATTTATTGATATATATCAATAGTATTGGACAACAAACTCAATGATTATAAACAATGAAGGATTAAAGATAAGAAAAAACGTTTAGCACTATGTAACCAGGTCTCTCTTTGAGTAAGCAAAACTCAGTAACATTTCATTTGACTTCATCTTTAACAATAACAACATGTTTACTTTATCAGAAACTCTCTACCTTCATGCACCTAAGCTCACTGTAGCTCACTGTATATTAACCTTAAAGTCTACTTTGAAGGACTTAGTTGTATGTTTGATGATTGGTCAAGTACCCTTTGACCAAAGGCACCCTGTTGGTGAAGTATAAGCCAGATTGAACCAAGAGGAGAGAATATATGATCCGGACAAGGATTTTTACATAATTCTGCTATGACCTTAACCTTAGGCTTAGAAACTTGGTTCAAGGTCGCTGCACACCCTTTACCCAAAGGCACACTGTGGGTGAAGTATGAGCCAGATTAAGCCAAGGGGAGAGAAGATATGCTCCTGAAAAGTGATCTTGGGCAGACAGATGGACGGTTGCTGCAGAGCAGGGCCCTAATTGAGATCATATAAAATTCTGTTACAGAAAAATAAGAAAATAAAAAAAACCCAAATGAGTAAAGTGTACTAAAGTTGCAGTTAAGGTGTAAACATTAAATTAATACAAAATTACCCCTCTGTAAGATTTAAAACATTATCAGGAACCTTTTTCATACACCCAATATTTCTATACTTTCTTCTTCATGAGTTATCCTTTTTATTTTATCATCATATATATGAGAATCAAACCAATGAGAACTTACTGTTCATTTAAGATTTTGTTGTGCCTTACTTATCATGTATTATCACGGTATAACATTCATTTTATATACTAGTATGCCATAAGACGGGGTATTGTATGTGGTAGATCGGGATTTCGATCATATTTATTATCATTAGTATTCCGATCCCGATGTGAACTTATTCTATTACATGTACTTTGGTAACCCCCACTTTATTCGATAGCCAATAACTTTAATGACAGTTGTCTTTGTTCTCTTTTCCCTATATAAAGTCGTGTAAGTCCTTATTTGACGAGGGAGACAGCTGGTTTCGCTAGCTACTTTTCTCCTGAGTCCCCGTCTTGTCTGTCTAAACTTGGTCCATGTTAATGTTAAAGTTAGGTTTTAGGGTTGGGGTATTTTAAGTACTTGCTATTGACTTGTTTGTTCTTATTTTGTTATAATAAATTTATAAAGGGTTGTTAATCTTGGTTTTCATTTACTTTGAGTTTGTTTTGTTATATATTGAGAGTAAAGTCGTTTTCATACCGTATTTAGAAGTTAGTAAAGTTTAATTCTTAATGTAGAGGTCAAATTCAGTCTCAAAACAAAAATAAACACAACGCGAAGTACTGATAAAAAGCCTAAATATAATACACGGCACTGACCTGCTACATATAAATGATTTCATCTGAAAATTTTCTTATTCATTTTCCCTTTTTATTGTTTACAATCGGGCAATACATGTTTTTTTAATGCCTAATCAAAAACTGAATTTCAGTTGTTGAGTCACAATTGAGATACAGAGCTCACAATTCTTTTTCTGCAAACAAGACTAACACCATGTTTAACTGATAGTAAATTCCATAACGAGTGACTTTTGACAAAGATGGGTAAATGTATTTATAAAAAAGAAACTTAAACAATAGAAAATACATGAATTAAAGGGACACGGTCAAAATTTGAGCTAAAAAATTTCAACTTTTATTTCCCTTTTTAATGTGTAAAATTCTTAACTAAGGGATTTCTAATGGTCAATCAAAATTTGAATAACCTGTTATATTTGAAGCAAGATAAACTTTGTTATGTAAACAAGGCCTGTGCAATGATTTTGTTCTAATAAGTTGCCGGCTTGAATTTTTTTAGATTATCGCATTGAGGTAAGACAAACACTAGAAACTGTTTACCAGTAATTGTGTTCATGATTAACTTGCTAATGGAAAAAATACTCTAAATTAGATAATTATTTTTCCAATAAACAATCTATGTAAACAAAAACAAGGTACAAACTTGTTTACATAACAAAGAATTGTAAATTTTATATTTTTCTTGTTACTCAAAGCCCTTCTTCAATTGAATGTGTCCATTACAAAAGAGTAAAGTGTCCT
>WFKH01010931.1:50859418-50872956 GCA_016163765.1 Magallana hongkongensis
GCCCTACAGTCGCAGAACAACCAGGTAGATCTGTTTTGGAGGAAAATGCAACTAATTCTTTAGTTAGTGTAGCAAATGATTTGGGGGCAAACATACTATTGTCTACTAAAGAAAAAATTTGGTCAAATGACTATATTGATTTGGCAAAACTGCTTCATACAGATCCATCGGTTGAAAAACAACACCAATTGGTGTTTGAGGATGGCCAAATTAAAGTAAAACCTAATTCTAAAGAAAAAAAATAACAAATATCTCAGAATGGACTAATGCATTTTTAATTTTTTCAGCAGTTTATTTGAAAAAATTCCCATAACAAACCCAAGCAATGCTTAAGTATTTAATTTCAATTCGTTTGGGGGCTTCTAGAATTCAGCATATGGGGTGTAATGACTATGATATTCAGTTTCGCCTTAGGCGAGCCACAAACCCACTCTTAGGTTGGAGTAGCATTGATACGGAACGTTGGTTATTATATATGAGTAGCAGTCCTGTCCATTCCCCCACTTCCTTTACAGATCTTAAAAAACCTGGCCTATAACCACTAAGCCGGGGCCCTATGCAAAATGCTATGACTTCAACTTAAAAGCCAGCTGCACAAGAAAAAATTGTCATTACTTACATCTGTGCTTGAAATGTGTTTAGGGTCACCCATCTGTAAACTGCTGGCAAGGCCAATCGAAACAATTATCCAAGGTCCCCTCTATGCTACCGGCCCATTCGTCAACTCCCTCTCATTCCTTTCGCCCAAGACTCTACAGGCCAAATAGAAAATAAAGTACCTGGTCTTTGGGAATTAGGCCTCTCTCCAATCAATTTAGACCAATTACAATATTGGCTTTCATTGTACCCCAACCCATTGATTGCGCATGAATTGTTACATGGATTTAGACATGGGTTTTCATTACAGTATACTGGTCCTCGCATTGCATTATCCTGTAAAAATTTGGTATAAGCTACTGAGCATCAGAATCGTCTTTTAGCAAAATTACAGAAAGAAATACAACTAGGTCGGATCTTGGGGCCTTTAAAATAATCTCCCATTTCAAATCTTCATTGTAGTCCTGTTGGGGTCGTACCAAAAAAGCAAGGGGGGTGGAGAATGATTATTAATTTATCATCCCCACCTGGCAGAAGTGTCAATGACTTTATAGACCCACAGGAATGTACGGTAAAATATTCTTCTTTTGATGAGGCAGTTCAAATGATACAGAATTTAGGGCCAAATGCTTTGATTGGGAAAATGGATGTTTCCAATGCCTTTAGGTTATTACCTGTTAGACCTCAGGATTTTAGTGTTTATGGGCAATTGCTACATTGATAAATGTCTGCCTATGGGCTGTTCTATATTATGTGCTCTATTCGAGAAATTTTCCTCCTTTTTGCACTGGGCATTGGAATTTGACAGATGTTATTCATTACTTAGATGATTTTTTGTTTGCTGGCACACATGGTTCAACAAATTGTCAGTTTTTAATGGACCAATTTCAAGATTTATGTCAATTGCTGGGTGTTCCATTATCAAAAGAAAAAACAGAGGGGCCATCTACATGTCTTAGTTTTTTGGGACTAGGCATAGATACAGTTAACCAATCAATTTTTGTTCCTACTGACAAGGTTGTAGAACTTCAAGAACATATTATGGAAGTACAAGACAAGAAAAAAATTACACTTAGCCAACTCCAGTCTCTAGCTGGTCACTAGCATTTATCACTTAGGCATTGCCAGCTGGAAGGGCTTTTTCATGTCGTTTGTATGGTCTCATGTCCGGTGCATCTAAGCCCCATCATCTTATTAGGTTGTCTAGGGGAATTCAATATGACTTGCAGATGTGGCTAACTTTCTTTAAGAATTTAACGGTACAACAACATTTCCTTCTTTGAACTGGCAATCAGATCAATGTTTACATTTTTATTCTGATAGTTCAGCAGCTCATGGTTGTGGCATAATTTTTAAGACAGCGTGGGCATTTTACGAATGGCCTGAAAGTTGGCAAAAATCATTGGTCACTAATATTACATTGTTAGAACTTGTCCAAGTTGTTTTAGGTATACAAATTTGGACTGAAGCATTACAGAGTCAGAAGTTGTTATTGCACATTGACAATTTGGCACTAGTTCATGTTCTCAACAATAAGACATCAAAGAATGAAAAAGTGATGTCACTAGTAAGATATCTTGTTTTGATTGGTTTGCAGTTTAACATTCAGGTTAGAGCCGAACATGTACCTGGTTCAAAAAATCAAATTGCTGACTCCATTTCTCGTTTTCAGTGGAAGAAGTTTCGAGACCTTGCGCCTTGGGCAGACCATTATCCTTGTCAAGTTCCTACAAAATTTTACCAACTTTTGTCGACCATGTCGAAAAGTTAGTGCAATCAAGCTTATCAACTAATACTACAAATGCATATGAAAAAGCAATTCAAGCTTTTCAGTTGTTTCGGGCACAATTTAGTTTGCAGCATACTTGGCCACCTACAGTTGATCAATTAATCAATTTTTTGGCCTATCTTTTTGCAAAAAATTTAAGTTATTCTACTGCCAAGTCATATTTGGCAGGCCTGAGTTTCTTCTTGCAGTTGCATGGGTATCATAATACAGTTAAGGCCTTTATTGTTCAAAAAATGTTGACAGGTTTTAGACGGCAAAATCCTACACAAGATATCATAGGTCCCATTACATACTCGATGTTGAGTAAAATATTGAGTGTTTTACCTAATTTGACAAAATCGTTGTATGAAAGTAACTTGTTTGGTGCTGCTTTTTCCCTAGCGTTTTTTGGTATGTTCAGAGTTGGTGAGATAACACTGACTCGACACAGTTCTGTTGAGAAAATACTGCAGTTATCAGATACATACATTGATTCAGATACAATTCACTTGTTTTTAAGATATTCCAAGACTGATCAGTTTGGCAGCGGTACAACTATCACCATCACAAAATCCCCAGAATCAAATGTATGCTTTCAGTTTCTTAACTCTTACTTGCAGTGTAGGTCAAGCCAATTAGGCCCACTTTTTTGTCATATTAATGCCAAACCCTTAACATCATTTCAATTTTCTAGCATTTTACAAAACTGCCTGAAGTTTTTACAGATTGATACAAAAACATTCAAATCCCATTCCTTTAGAATAGGTGCTGCAACTCATTTGTATTTGGCAGGTATGCCTGAAAGTCAAATACAGAATAGGGGAAGATGGCAATCTAATGCATACAAACATTATCTTAGACCAGAATTAGTTTGATTAGGTCAACAAATTGTGACAGAGGGTTACTACATTTACAATGTTCCTCATTTAAGTTTCAGAATGCATTTGGATTGTTGGGTCTTCCATAGTAAAGAGGGCCAGAGAACATATCTCCCAAGATCCTGAATTTAATACAAACTTAAGAACAGACATGAGTATCATTTGGAAAGGTGTTTCAGGCCTGCGGTGGTGTAACCTCTTGTCGACAATCCAAGAATTGCAAGTTAAGTACCCAGTGCCAAAACTTTTAGTCATTCATTCTGGGGGAAATGGTATAGCAGATATTTCATTGTCAGGTCTGCAAAAGTTTATGAAACGTATCTTAAGGGAAATTTTTGAATCCTTTCCCACAACACGCATTGTATGGTCCCAAATTTTACCTAGGTCTTGTTGGAGGTTTGCTATCTCAAACATCTCTGCAGAAATTTCGAGAAAACGCATTGACACTTAATTGATACATTTGTGCTTAATCATGGTGGGGCATCAATTAAATATCTAGAAATTTCAGCCTTTCACCCCACCTTAATTTTGCCTGATGGGGTGCATCTTACAAAATTAGGCAATTTTCATTATTTAACCACATTACAGAATGCATTAATACAGTTCATTCAAAATGGTTCAAACAAATTCCCTAGTTTATAACTCAATGAGTATATCATTTTCACAAGTTGGTTAAACTTCTTTGATTGGTAATTTTTGTTTACTTAAGGCATAGTATCGCGCATAAATTTGTTATGTGGATTGGCATGGTCATTGAATTTGTTGCAAAGGTATTTTTACTGTACAAGTGTGTACACACCAAGTCGGGAGACCTCTGATTTGGAGGGAAGTTGTTAGAGTTTATTTGAATCTGACAGTTGCTATTATTTGATAATATTTAGTTGCTGAGTTGGCAATTTTTCATAGAGTGGGCAGGTCGTCGATTTGGAGTAGAGAGAATAAATTTAGTTGAGCTGGTAAAAAATTGGTTGGTCACATAGTTATTGAGTTGGTTATTTTTCATCATGTTGGGATATGCTGAGTTAGCAAGTATCCAATTAAGGCAATTTTAATTTTGCCGATTTGGCAGGTCTCCGATTTGGAGGCAATTTTAGTATTTTGCCAATTTGGCAAGTCTCCGATTTGGGGGCAATTTTATTGTTTTTTGCTGATTTGGCAGGTCTCCGATTTGGAGGCAATTTTAATTTTGCCGATTTGGCAGGTCTCCGATTTGGAGGCAAGTTTGAATTTTCCTTGGGCCGATTTGGCAGTTCTCCGATTTGGAAGCAATTTTGCAATTTTTGCCGAGTTGGCAGGTCTCCGATTTGGAGGCAAGTTTGAAAATTTTTGCAGAGATGGCATATAACGTGTTAAGGAAGTGTAGTTTTCTCCATTTAATTGAGGTATTCCTGTCAAAATGCGGCCGCTCAGTTGGCGGTAGGATTTCTAAGAAATCCATTTGGCACAATTTTGACAGTAAAACATTTGCGATTGGATACAGTTATTTCCAGGTCCGACTGCACTTATATAAACCTTTTGTGCTATTTTACCATAAACACTTGTTTACTTAATCAAAATATTGTTATCTAATAAAAGTCATTTCTGCCATTCATTTGTTTAGTGCTCTATTTTTGTTAATTTTTGGATAAAGTAGAGCACATAGATGCTAAACCATTTTCCTTTTAAAATGCTCATGTTCAATTTTTAAAACTAATATTAATTCTAATTAATCCCATATTTGGCATCTCTGTGTTTTGCTTTTAAACAATAGTCTTTTCGTAATAATCAAGTTTATCCCTACAAGATAAACATCGTTATGTAGAAAGACTTTGATTTTTTTGAATGATTAAAATCCGGAATTTTTGTGTCCCTTCAAACCGTTTTTGACCTTTATTTATCAAAACCTTTATACGCTTGCGCATACTCATCTTCTTCCTTTTTCCGTTGTATCAGATATCAAAACCCACCCTTCCCTACCCCAAATTTTGAATTTTTACCATTTTCGACCAATGTGTTTCAAATGCTCTTTTTCTGTTTGTGTCTTTTTATGTTTCAGAAATATGCAGAAAATAGCAATCGTTATGACTTAATTCAGAAGAAGCCTGGTTATGAGGAATTGATGTGTAGCACAATTTTGACAGTCAAACATTTGCGGTCGGATACTGTTATTTCCAGGTCCGACTGCACTTATATAAACCTTTTGTGCTATTTTACCATAAACACTTGTTTACTTAATCAAAATATTGTTATCTAATAAAAGTCATGACATTTCTGCCATCCATGTGTTTAGTGCTCTATTTTTGTTAATTTTTGGATAAAGTAGAGCACATAGATGCTAAACCTTTTTCCTTTTAAAATGCTCATGTTCAATTTTTAAAACTAATATTTATTCTAATTAATCCCATATTTGGCATCTCTGTGTTTTGCTTTTAAGCAATAGTCTTTTCGTAATAACGCAGTTAGAGTGTAAGCGTGTCCGACTTTTTTGATTGGGTTCGAATCCCGAATTAGTTTGAATATTCTTTTTTTTTACATATTTCTTTTAATCGCATGAAAAGGTAATGTATATAGAAAATTTAAGAATGTCAGAATAAAGTTATTTAAACGCTTGTTAATGTAATATTTTGCATGCGTGCTTAATTTTTTTTTTCAAGTCACTTACTGTGTAAATTCCCCGTTATAAACTTGAAGGATTTTAAAACAATGTATGCATCAAAGTAGAAAGTTGATTTTTTCCTTTTTTATGAAATAACCGGATATGCCGATTTCAAAAATTTAAAAAAGTGTGAATCGGTGATGGAGCAATAGGTTAATGAAAATATGTACGGATAAACTTGTTCCACCTTTTTATCTGGACTAGGCGTTTATCTAGATACTATAGAAACATGCGATAATTATAATTACAACTCTGACGGTTTTGAAGAGCCAGGATCAGATTTATTCATGTTGCTCCAAAGAATGGTACTTTAAACACGCTGGACAGTTGAAAACAATTGACATATGTTAACTCAAAATACAGAATATATGGTCATCTTCCTAACTGTATTTGGTGGTTGCCGTGTTCGATAGAAATGCGCGTAAAATGTTTGTGTATCACTGTATTTTGCCTATATACGAAACATACCCGCTATGTAAATATAGTCGTCTACGTAATGTGTCTTTATTTAGATTTGACTCTTCATGCCATACGGATATTTAAAGGTCCTTTTCACGTTGGGGAGTATTCCCTCTGTTTTGCAACACTCTCTTTATTTAAATAAAGAAATGAGATTGTCTACATTTTATTTTTATAAAAAAATCAATTTTTTAATGACTTATATTGTCTTATAAGATGTGTTATTCCATTCACATTTCACATTCCCTTTTATGTTATACTAAAATCTTTCAAATGTTTCAAGGTAACAAATGCTAGCTGAGCTTCAACAAACATATAGACAAAGAGGAAGTGTAAGTGTGTTTTATGCATTGATTTGGGAGAAAATTGGAGAAATCTCAATTTAATTGTCCAAAATGTATTATTGATATGAACTGGTATAGTATTGACGAAGTTGTTTGTGAGATTGATGAGCCAAAGAAAGTTGGAACTCGGTACAAGGTCGATGAAAGTGTGTGGATGCCAAAAGTAAAAAATAGAACATCAAAAAATGAGTGAATTCATTTGAAAAAAAATCTACATGCCATTTTTTCTGTCAGTGGTGTAACATTGATTATAAGTGGTGAAACAGTGGGTCTATCTTCAGATTATGAAAGAATGAGGCTTGAAAACTTTTATCTAAGAGCAATTTTATCATGTTTTAAATGCAATCCAAACTAGAACTTACTTTATTTTACAAAATTTAACACACTTATCTCTTATTTATTATCGCTGGGTCTGTGGTGTAACTTTTATGTCAGTGGTGAAACATAATTATCAGTGGTGTAACATGTACATTTTTCTCCAAATAAAATTAACTGACAATAATACATGTATATTCGAAAACACCAGTGCATTCATAGTCATGTCTTTTTTTATGTTCCGCTAAAAAAAATTCCAGTTGTTTTCTTATTAATGCTCAAATTAAAAATTTGTTGAGTAACAGCAAGACTTTGTCTCAAATGTTATGTTGGTCACTATGTAAATGTGTCAAATATTTTCTGTTCTCTAATTCTGATAACTTTAAATGAAGTTTGTTAAATTGATATAAACTTTATGTCCATCATTTTTAAAGAATTACTTTATCTTATTTAAGAATTTTTTCCTATAATGTATGATTGTTACACCACTGACAAAATTTTCACAGTTCATTAAATTTTAGTCTAATTATCTACCAAATGGTAGATTCCAATGTTTGCAAATTTTAGGATGTTATACTTCATTGTTTGTTAAATGTGTTTTTGGCAATCAAAGTAATTTTTTAGCAATAATTTTCTAATATTTTACATGTTTCAAAAGTCTGTATATTTTGATAATGACCCATATATTTAGAATATATCTAGTAGTATAAATTGATGGATTACTAGTGGTAAGTTATGGCGAACTTCAATTTATAGTTACAATTCCATTACTGCTTACTACTTACTGCTAATTAACTGTGTTTTCACACTTGCACATTAAAGTGTATACAAAGGAAAAAATAAGCCACATTTTGACTTTAGATGCTCTACTGGATGTTTTTCCGAAAGTCTTATCTGTTCAAAGAACGTAGATCAGATTCCTAGGAGCCACGTGCACTAGAACATGTAAGCAATTAATTATACGTACCTTTCGTGCACCTATTTGTAAACAGTATGTATATTACGTATATCTCAATCTGTATGATACAGATACAGATACAGATCATTTATTTCTAATTCAGAGTCCAGAACAGACAAGTACATGACATATTATTATTATTACAAGAGAAAGACATGCCAATGAATAGTTTAAAAATTATTAAAGTATAACAATTATAGCAAAAGACAATGTTAATTCCAACAATATTTCACTTAAAAGGAGTACTATAGCATGTTATCATTTATAAATTTGCCCACAAGATTAAGAATTTCCTTGTCTTCAATATTGAGTAACCAAAAAAGTTTTCGTTCATTATCTAAAGCTGAAAATTTTGGAAATTTGCTTTTAATTAACTGAAATATTTCTTTTCTTTGGTGATCATATTTTTCAAATGTAATCAAAAAATGAGTTTCATCATCTATACTGTTAGAATTACATCTATTACATGATCGATCTTCTCTAGGGATGTTGGTAAATCTTCCTACTTCAATTGGTGTCTTCCCACTTAGCTAAAATTCTGAATTTTCTATGGGTGACTGATTTTAGCTAAGTGGGAATGGTCCACAGGATCAAAGGAAATTAATTTCAGGTGAATTATAGTCTGTTCAATTATTGACCTTAGGTAAATTTTTAATTAAATGAAAAAATAACAGACAAATTTTTACGATTTTAAAAATAAAAAAAATATTAAATACATGTAATATATGTAAATTTTAATGATTTAAAAGGGTTTGTTTTATGATTGATCTTAGGTTAATTTTATTTTATTTAAAATTACTCAATATTCATTCTTTTTAGTAATGAGAAGGTAAACAGACAAAGTTGCATTAAAGGGGCATGGTCACGATTTTGGTCAAACTTGATTTTCCTATTTTTATTGTTTACAATGCTTTAGTAAGGCATTTCTAATGATCAACCAAACTTTGAGTGTCAGTTTTAGAGTTATAAGCAAGATACAGCCTCACAATTCTTTGTTTTGTAAACAAGGCTTGTGCCATGTTTTTGTTTACATTGGTTCAACATACAGTAAAGAGTTCTTTTTCAGGCTGATTTTTCTATCTGCCGATTAGCTTTGAGCATAAACGAACAGTTACTAGCATTTGTCACATTGATCTTAGGTCTAAACCTGGAAAATTCAAAATGAAAACAAAACATTACTTGAGCTTTATTTATATAACAAGGAATTATGAGCTCTGTATCTCACTTATAACTGACGCTCAAATTTTGGTTGACTATCGGGGTTAGAAATGCCTTACTGAAGCAATGTAAACATTAAAAACGGAAAAGTAAAATTTTGACCAAAATCATGACCATGCCCCTTTAAAGTTAATTCTGAATACAATCATAGTCAACGACAAACTTTGTTTAGCATTTATAACTTATTTTGAAGACCATATACATGTACTGCGGTGTGTTGTTTATTTAGGCAATTGCTTGCCAGGTCTATGGAATTTATTTTATTTATTTATTTTTAAATTTTATTTTATTTACTCAATTTATAAATATTAAACCTTTCAAGAATTGATAGTACTTAAATTTAAATTTTTATAACACTGTAAATCCATATTGTCAAGAATATCTAATAATATATTACAGGTGATTTTTATACAGGTAGTTCACACCTAAAACAGACTATACTCAGTGCTCACTCAGGTGTGAAAAATCACAATTTTAGCTAGGTGGGAATAAGAATTTCAGAATTTTAGCTACGTGGGAATAAACCCTTCAATTTGCAATCTGTGACAGGAAATTCTTAATTTAATTACATGGAGATTTTCTGTGATCAAAATGTTTAACTATTGATAAATAATTTTCACAACCCCAATTTTTTTGAGTTTTACATAAGTGCTTAATTTACCATCAGTATAGATTTGTTGACTTGTATACCAATTTTTTACATAATAATCTAATAATGTTTTATGACAGACTGACTTAAATTTATGTTTTATGTGTATGTGTGTGTGCATGTAGACTTCATGCACATATAATTAAGCACCTTTTAAATTTTTTTTATCGGTTGTTATCCAAAAAAAAAAATAAAAATTACATTTCCACTATATAGAAATCATAATGATATTTTTTCCACGATAAACCGTGTAAAACATCATTTGTTTACATTTTATTTCATTCACAAGCGAATGAACAGGTTGGGGAAACTACCTTATATGGATATTGTTGTCATTGCGCAGAGCGATGCGTACCGCGAACAACTGTCCAATCATTGAATAAAAAGCAACACATGTGATTTACTACATGTTTACGTTTTTACAATTAACACGTGGTTTAGACTAATTTACGACTTGATTTCAAATGACTGCGGGAACGTCAATTCATAAAAATATTCAATTTTTTTTCAAAAATGCAAAGATTAGATACTAATTAAGATTTTTCATGCTCACATTAACAAACGTTGCCGACTTTCCATGTTAAATAGTACGTTAAAATACCTCTCACAAAGTCTTCACAAGTCATTATATTCCGGTATTTGATTTTCGTAAATTTTGTGCTTTTCGTTGTTGTATTGCTATTTGTTGACTAGAATTTAAAACTGAATTCATATTGATACATGTTTATTGTTGTATGACATTTATACCGGTATAACGCACCAAACACGCATCTCGTAACCATTTACACTTAGGCTTTAAATGGACGCATGAGGTCTTTTGAATGTCTGACAATGTACGAACACCTCCGAGTCGAATGCTTCGAACCGTGAAATTCACGTGAAATCTGTATTCACTGAGAAATCAGCGCTGGCAGTAAGGCTTTTGTCAACAAATAGACTTATACAATGCAGTTTATGAAACCGCCAAAGTTTTACCATTGTAAAATGAGTGTTTGTAAATGTGAGCATGGAATTAGTAGATGGTGATGTAAATATTGTTTTTAGTGTGCAAAATGCTTGAAAAAAAATAATTATGCCTTTCCAAAAGCAATTAGAAAAACTAGCATTTTCTAAACGTAGTATTTTTTGTAGTAAACCATGATGCATTTCAACTCAGGAATGTCATTCAGCTGATTGGTCAGTTTGTCGATTACGGTGTCTCATTTAGTATGTAAATTTATTCCGACGTCAGAAAATAGTTTCCCCGACCTGATGAAGGTGCATATTCATATGCATATGCATGTTTGTGCTGAAAGCTGATCGGCTAATGCATTGACGTGGACAAACGTTGAACGTAAGGAGGTTCAGTTTGCAGCATCAAAGACAATGACAGGTAAGCAATCATTTTAGAATATTCCTGAGTTCCTTCTGTTCACATCTTGCATATCTGTTAAGTTTGAATGGTGTATTTAAAGGAGAGACGGCGTAAGATCGGAGAGCAAGAGATTACATAATCATATTCATGTGAACATGGTTTCTACTCGCTCTCTGTGTCTCTCTCTATCACGTCTTTTTCTGCGTCTGTCTTTCTCTATCTCTTTCTCTCTCTCTCTCTCTCTCTCTCTCTCTCTCTCTCTCTCTCTGGACACCGTGACCTATTTGACCTGGTTAATTCTCTGTCTCTCTCTCTCTCTCCCCTCTCTGGACACCATGACCCATCTGACCTACTGTAACATGTCATGTAGCTTAATCTGTTTAAATAATATGTAAAGTAGTACATGGAAATTCATGCGCATTGTTTATGTCTAAAATGCATAGTCTTGTTTTTAAAACAGGTAACTAATAAGGAAAACAAAACAAAACAAAACAAAAAAACTCCCACGCTAAATTTATTCGCAAAAAACCCCAGTACATTTATCAAAATGAGACTCTCTGTTTAACTATTTGGTATAGCGGAAGGTTTTACTTTGACGCTGTTCGGTTTTTTGTTTACTTTTGAAGTTGTGCTATTTATAGAAACATTGACGATTTGCCTGCCTACGCCTGGACTCTGCTTTTTGGCTATTGTAGATTCTAAATTGTTAAAATCGTGACCCCCGGACTAATACTGGGGCAACAAGAGGGGTTCAAAGTTTAACATAGAAATATATAGGAAACGTGTTTAAAAATCTTCTTCTCGAGAACTACAATGTTACAGTTTGTGAGATTATTATGCAAGGATCCTCAAATAGTGAAAATTCTAAATTGTAAAAGCCGTGACCCCGAACCAACACTGGGGCCCCAGAAGGGGTTCAAAGTTTAACATAGAAGTATATAGGGAAAGTGTTTAAAATCTTCTCAAAAACTACAATGCAACAGTTTGTGGGATTACTATGCAAGCATCCTCAAATTGTCAAGATTCTTATTTGTGTAAGCCGTGACCCCCAGACTAATACTGGGGACCCAGAAGGGGTTTAAAGTTAACATTAAAATATATAGGGAACATGTTTGAAAATCTTCTCAAGAACTACAGTGCAACAGTTTGTAGGATTACTATGCAAGCATCCGTGGCTATTGTAGATTCTAAATTGGTAAAATCTAATACTGGGGCCCCAAGAGAGGTTCAAAGTTTAACATAGAAGTAAATAGGGAAAATGTTTAAAAATCTTCTTCTTGAGAACTGCAATGCTACAATTTGTGAGATTAATATACATGCAACCTTGGATGATGTAGATTCAATATTTTTAAAATAGTGACCCCTGGACTAATACTGGTGACCCAAGACGGATTCAAATTTTAACGTAGAAGTATATATGTAAAATGTTTAAAAATCTTCTTTTCGAGAACTACACTGCTTTAATTTGTCATATTACTACGTAAGCATCCTCAAATAGTGTAGATTCTAAATTATAAAAGCCATGACCCTCGATTCAATACTGGGGCCCCAGAAGGGGTTCAAAGTTTAACATAGAAATATATATGGAAAATGTGTTTGTTTTTTTTTAAATTTTCTTCTCGAGAATTACAATCCTACAGTTTGTGAGATTACTATGCAAGCATCCTCAAATAATATAGATTCTAAATTGTTACAGCCAACCATAAACCCTGGATCAATACGGGGGCCCCAGAAAGGGTTTCAAAGTTTAAAATAGAAATAGCATATGATACCAAATTGAATGTTACAAGGAACTGTTGTTCAGGTGAGCGATGTGGCCCATGGGCCTCTTGTTTAATGGTTTGTCTCTTGTTTTCTTTTTTATATATTTTTAAGGTTTACTTTGTGTGGAATACTTTGTTATTGATCAAAACTTGATTAAGCTACTTTGAAACCACAGTGAAAACTGGCTGTTTCTGTAGACCTGCTCAAGCCTCTATGATTAATTTTTGATAAGGGCTTTCTTTTATATATGTACTTTTTGGTAATGCCGAGCATAATTTCTATGATTGATAATATAAAAAACCCAGATATAGTATATTTTTTATACACATTAAAAGTTTAACCAAAAAAGAAGTCTACCAATTCCTGTGCAACATATATACTGACAGACTATCAATATTTTATGTACTTTTACTTACTTTAAATAGTTAATTGAGGCATACGCACCTGACGTTTAAAATATTTCTTTTTCTGTAACATTATAACTACATGCATGTATATTATAAAACAAGAAATTATATATTGAGAATCCGGTGCCTGTGAATTGAGATATTCAGAGAGAGAGAGAGAGAGAGAGAGAGAGAGAGAGAGAGAGAGAGAGA
>WFKH01010931.1:50889337-50907249 GCA_016163765.1 Magallana hongkongensis
CAGAGCGATTATACAAAGCCTCCTAAGTATTTCTCTTTTGGTAAAAGATTTTTAAATATCATTCATACAAAATTAAGGCATTATTGTGTTCTCAATTATGATCTTCATCGATGTAATATAATAGCCAACCCAATGTGTTCATGTGGAAGTTTAGAAGATGCACATCACTTGTTCTTCGTTTGTAAAAAATATTCATTATTAAGACAATCATTTATGTATAATCTTTTATCGTTGAACTTTTTGAATATAATTGATGTACATTTGATACTTTGGGGTGACAAAACTTTATCTTATCATGAAAATGTAAAAATATTTAAAGAAGTTCATACATTTATACAAAAGTGTGGAAGATTTATCTAAGTTTTAAATGTATTTGCATAACTTTCTTATCCATCCTAATTCTAATTCTAGATTTGCACAGTATTACAGTATTACAGCATTCAAAATTAGTGATTTATTTCTATTTCATTAAGTGTACTATACCTGTTATGAATGTTAACTGGCATTGTATGGCATTGTAATATATTATGTACAACAAGGAGAGAACTAAGTTTTTGGAACTTGTGTCCAATCCTTTTGACATCATTAGTCAATAAAATATGTTCAACTCAACTCAACTCTTCTTTCTGATGAGTGTGTTCTTAAAAATGGAATGTATCTTCATTGATTATTCCAAGAAAAAAAATTGTCAAGAAGATACTGGTATGTAGGTTCTTAGAAAATTTAAGGCCATGCAGTCAGGTAACTGCAAGAAAGACAACTATTTATTTATTTTGGCCTCAGGAATTTAGTGTTTAAAGGGGCATGGTCACGATTTTGGTCAAATTCTATTTTTCTATTTTTATTATTTAGAATGCTTTAGGAATGCATTTCTAATGATCAAATGAAATTTGAGAGTCAGTCGTAGAGTTATAAGCAAGATACAGGGCTCAGAATTCTTTGTCATGTAAACAAGGCTCTTGCCCTGTTTTTGTTTACATAGGTTCAAAATACCAGTAAAATCTTTTTCAGGCTGATTTGTCTATCTTCTTATTCATTTTAAGCATAAAAACAGTTTCTAAAGTTTAACACATTCGTTTTAGGTCTAAAACTGGAAATTTTCATTTCAACATTCAAAATGTAAACAAAAGCTTTGTTTACATAGCAAAGAATTGTAAGCTCTGTAACTCAACAAATGACACTCAAATATTGGTTGCCTATTAAAAATGCCTTTCTGAAGCATTGTAAACATTAAAATCGGAAAACTAATTATTGACCAAAATCGTGACCATGCCCCTTTAACTTGCCAATATAATATACAATATATCAAGTTCAATTGTTGTATACCTCAAAACTTATATGTATATAGAATTTCTTTACAGTGTTTATGGTAAAATAGAGAAACAAGTCTTGTTCTGCATTCCTGTGAATCTTGTGTCTCTTTTGATGATCCTGTATCATTTATAGATTTAAATTTTTGAATCCCTTTTTTCTTCTCTTTTTAGTCTGACATGTTATAATGTTTAGAATATACTATTTAGCACCCTTAAGTAAATATTAAACTTGAGTTTGTTTCACTTTAATTTCATGGATTTACAAATACCTGCATGGTAAGTTTTATTGTACTTTTTATGAGAACCTTGAATTTAAGGCACATTGCAGTAAAAGATATATGCTTTACTTTGATGATAAGAAAAAAATCGATTCGAATTTTTCAGGTGGTTTAATTTATGATGACATGAATTTATGATATAAAAAACATTTTTTTCTGAATGCAATCTCTTTTCATAGAAATGTGGGAGCATGTTCAATTGAGTTTTTTATCTGCCTTTGTCAGCTGGATTTTTTTTTTTGGCAGGCTTGATTTAGAATCTCAGCATAAATCATTGTGTGACGCACTAGTCAAAACTTAGATACACATAATGCATGTAGATAGTTACATACTGGTACATGTGCATGCATATACATGTATGCTACATTAGGTAGCCAAGCTAGGACGTTTTTCAAGTTGTTTTTTTTCCCTACAAGACACTTTCTATGATGAAAGATCATTACCGGTACTTTGGTTTTAAATATTGTCACATTGGGTTTGTAAATTGCATGCATATGGTTCTCTTAAGGTGGTATGGAACATCTGTCGATGTTAATGTGGATTAAAGTACACTATAATTGAAATGCTTTCATCAGTTTAGAATTTTAAAATTTTACAATATTTAACCAAAAAATAGCTTTTTAAAGTATTTGGAGAGGTAAAAATTGTAAAACCTCCAGCGGGATTCGAACTCATGACCTACAGATTCGTAGTAAACCCTCTAACCCACTGCGTTACGCTGTTAGGTGACAATATTGGGAAAGAAACTACTTATATAATTACACTTGGTTTTATTGCTTACTTCGATAAACAATACATCACAACATGGAAGTGTCCCATACCACCTTAATCTTTATATTAATTTACATACAATTTTATTGTACAATGCAAGGTGTACTTAATTTCTTTTTATTTCATGCTTAAATGCCAAAATTAAACCATGCAATATGTTGAATTTAAAAAAGTTACTACTTAATGCATAATTATGTATTGTTATATTGTTCAAATTATGAGGAAAATTGATATTAATGGCGGTGCTGTTTGTTTTTCATTTCAATTTTCACTTTCTATTCTACTTGTGTATACAAAAATAGTAAACATAATTATAGTCTTGTTTTGGTTTTGTTAGTGGCTATATGAACAATAAAGGAGAAAATGCTCAGTGGTTGTAATTATTGTATTATGAATCATGATCTACTGCAGCATTCCATTTAAGAAGAGAAATTAATTAAATGCAATAAAGTTTGTTAATTATCATTTATTGCACTTATCATCAATTCTTGTTTAACAATAACTCCATATGCTCAGATGAATGCTACATCTTTATGATGCTATTTTGTGTTATGAATTTAAGGAAAATGACTACACAATAAATTAAGCCATTAAAAAGTTAAATGTGTATGTGCAAAAGGACTGCTTTAAATTAATTCAAATTGTGGTGTCATATCACAGGGGCTTGTGCAGAAAAAAAAGCATTGTTAAAAAAGTGGGTACCTCGGAGGAAAAATAATTTTTCCTCAGAGGTACACAGTCTTTTTTAACGATCAATACTTTTTTGTTCTACACAAGCCCTTGTGGTCATTATATAAGGCAAATTATTGTAAATCAAATTAAATATCATAACTTTATAGGACACAGTGAAATATCAAACAAAGAGAATAAAACACATTTACCAATGAATGAAAAAGAAATATTGCAATTGGGTTACCAAATTGGCCGATTGCACTTCTTTAGTTGAAATTGTTTTGATTTAAATTCATACTTATTTCATGGAAGATTTGTTAACAGAATAGGCCTTGGAATGACCACAAAAAGATTCGAACTTCAGACCCTTCCATTTAAGGATCCTCGACACCCCGTGACTTCGACTTTTTATTACAATATGTCACAACATGGCGATTTTAGCGCATTGTGAAATAGTTTATATCGCAAACATTTGTTGTCTATCTCTGTGGCGCAATGGGTGTTGCTTCGGTCAACCAACCCGCAGGTCCCGAGTTCGAATACAGCTGGGACTTTTATTTTTATGAACAGCGGTAAAATTAAAAAGTTGCTTTTTCACCCAAAATTGAGAATATTTTTGGTCATTTTCAAGTCGAACACGGGCTAAAAGTCCATATCTTTAAGTAATTTAGAAGAATGGACTTGTATGCAGAACTTTCCCCAGGTGTGTGGAGGACCCTTAAAAAACTTTTCCTGAATTAACCCACTAGCTATTGCTAGTAGGATCGTGGTAGTTTTAAGCTCGTCACACACTATCACAAGTCCAAACAAATATGATGAACCATCAAAGTTTTGTGTGCAATATTAAAGGGGGTGGTATATGCCCTTGATTTTTTATCAAAACTCTGCGGTATATCATTATCGATTACAAAAATTTTCTCTCTCTCTCTCTCTCTCTCTCTCTCCTCTTTGTATATCATATATATTAAAAAAAATTAATCTTCCTATATCTTAACGAAATTCTGTGAATGTACTTTATATTACCAAGGACTTATATACTGAGTATTATATATTTAGTATAGTATAATATCACTTCACTGACATTTCGTGTAAAATAATGACATCGGGTTTGGCATTCTGAGTAATAATATTTTCCCGCTGACATGTGCCATGAGAATCATTTGATTTGATTTCAAAATGATTTTCATGTGCATATGTATTATTTTGGGTTTTCTTCTTCTTTCTCTTGTTGTATATAAGTATGTGAGGTAAGATTTTTTTATAGATATACCTTTATATTGATAGAAATTTTCGTTTCTAACTAATCCAAACCAGCCATTCTTTTCTCTTTTCAAATTGTTTCAATGACCTGTTGCCTGCTTTTATAAAGAATTAATCTATAAATGAGTGATTCAGGCACGTAGCATCGGGGAGGGGGGGGGGGGGGGCCCCCTTTTTCTGCCCACTCAGACATTTTTCTAAAATATAAAAATTGAATTCTCATGGGGTTGCCCCCCCCCCCTCCACTTTTTTGGGAGCAAGCTAAAGACTGCTAAGCACGTCTCTTCCCCCCCGGACGGGTGAGGATTTTCGTGATTTTGATAAATTCTCTTCTTTTTTTTATTGCTTGTCAAGATTTTTTGGATGAGGCACCCCCCTTTCAAAAACGATGCCACGTACGTGCCTGTTATTACCGTTAATTATCTTAAATCTTGGAATGAGAGAATAAAGAAATTCTGTATAAAGCGGTTTTGAATAAAAAAAAAAAACCCTCAAATTTATAGGCCCTTGTATCCAGTAAAAGTGAACTGTTGGTTTTGTTCCACTGATGCGGTTGTTCCATATGGGAATAAAAATTGCTGGGACTGTCCTACAT
Organism: Magallana hongkongensis; assembly: GCA_016163765.1. NCBI lineage: Eukaryota > Metazoa > Mollusca > Bivalvia > Ostreida > Ostreidae > Magallana > Magallana hongkongensis. Next base: position 50,894,227 of record WFKH01010931.1, read on the forward strand.
GTCAACAGTACAATGGATTTAATGAAGTGAGTACCAGAAGGCATTTTTAATTTTTATATATTTTGTTTTATATTTGTGCTTTTATCACAGTAAATGAGACTATTTTGATGAGAAGCCACTGAAAGAAGGGAATTTTTAATCATTTTTAAAAAAAATTCTTCAAGTGCAATTTGGTGTTTATTAGTGTTAGACAGGATGAGATACTGTTTGTTTGAATATGAAATATAAATGGTGCATGAATAAAAACTTGAATTCCATTATCTGATGTATTTAGGAAGGAGATTACAACAAACCTATTCCGACCCAGTACAATGGTGATTTGAACCATACTGTGTCTTGTGTACAGGGTGATTATATCAGCAATAACGATGTCCTGTGTGAGAAATGTTCCAGAAACCAGCTTCTGAAAACCAAGCAACTGGCAGCCTTTGTTCCTCTGAATGAGGTTAGATTCAATACGAACATGAATACTGTATGGGTTTTTTTGGTGCCGATTCTGGTCCACTCATTTTAGTTGTATTGATTTAAAACCTTTAGGATGACAGATTGCTTGAATCAAGGAAGATTTATCGATGTACCATATAAAGTTATTTTCTTGATGATCTAATTTTTGCTTTTTTCAAGATCACTTTCATTTCACAAAATATACAGTATGCAGATATTAAATCTAGTACTATTTGCCATTAAAAAATTTTTAAATTGCAAAATATGTCTGACGCAAATAAAAAAGTTGCATATTTGCCAAATATTTCGCAAAGGATGACTGCACATTAGGACATGCGATATTTGCGAGAAAATAAACTTTTAAAAAAAGAATTTTTCTTTCAATTGCAGAAATGGTCCACATCTAAACTGCAACTTTACGTAATTGCGTTACATAAAAGTATGTTGTTACCAAGTACAAATTTGTTTTCATAGGCGGGGGTCATCACGATTTCTTGAATCTCCATACGATAATGAGGACGCCCACTTTTAAACTGACTTCGTTCATAGTCAGCGCATGTTTGTCTATTGTTCTCCGTTTAACAGTAGTTGTATATTTGCATTATCAAAGTTATGTCAAAAGGAGATTAAAAGACAAACATGCGCTCATGGTTAAAATGAGAAAAAACTGTTTCTTCTTACTTTCGCTTTCCATGTTGTAACCAAGGGTTGATGCATGTTGAATATTATAATTCACCACGTGATTTCTCACCTCAGGTAACTTTGTGAATACAAAATTTTATCACGTGGCTTGTAAGGTAGCGTGTTATGTGCTAACTAGGACAATGTTTTCGAACACGTTAAGTTGTCAAGCATTGATTTAAAGACTTCTGTACTTTCCTGGGCGTGGTCAAATTGTTGAAACCATAGTAAATAATATACTTGTACCATATGGAATAGATAGGGTTATGATGAAAGAGTGATCACATAAACTTTTATACATAGCATTGTTATTCACGCTAGTCTAATTTTAGTACCACTCTGATAATGTCAGCTCTACCTCTCATGCACAGGCACCTGACGTCATATATTTTTCTCATAATAAAAAAAAATACTCCGCTTACCTAATAATTGACAAGGTACCCATCCCCGCCATCTTGGATTTTTTTTAAACTGTCACATCGCCGTGAATTTTCGCTTATAACTCAGCGGTAACATTTTTCTGCGATCATCTCCGCCGTCCGATCGGTCATTCAATATCTTAGCTTACTGCTGATTCAACCAAAACGGCCCATAACATCGTCTATTATTAAAAATATCTCCTCATTCTGCATCTACTGCTGCTGATTTGCGACAAAAAGCTAAAGGGTGGACGGAAGTTGACATAAATCGCGTCATAATATGGGTAATCCCTTCCAAATATAGAACTGATACGAATATTCAAAAGGCGTCAATTTTGAATTCGATCAACATACGAGTTAAAATTAAGAAAAGGGATACTATAAACAATCAATTATAACTTTTGTTACACAAAGTTTATATAAACATGTTTATAAATGCATATATTTTGAAATATTGAAACAAACACACGTTGCAGGGAAATCTCATTTACATATTGGTGACAACTTCCGTCCACCCTTTAGACATTTATCGCATATCTAAGGCAGTAGATGCAGATCGAGTGGTTATTATTATTAATGACAGGTGTAATGCACCGTTTTGGTTGAATTGGTTGTAAGCTTAGATGTTGAATGACCGATCGGGAGACGTAGAGGATTGCAAAATAATTTTACTGATGAGTTTCAAGCAAAACTTCCAGCTGATGTGCCAGTTTAAAAAAGATCCAAGATGGCGGGGATGGGTACCTTGTCATTTATTAGGTAAGCGGAGTATTTTTTTATTATGAGAAAAATATATGACGTCAGGTGCCTGTGCTCTCATGCATATTAATATCGATCTAATGTTTGGTCAAGGGCAGACAAGCAAAAATTCTCCTTTTTTCAAAAGTTGTAAGGAGAAAAACATAGAATGAGCTTATTGTATCACAGTCTAAAATCTTAATTCATGTTGGAAATAGACTAGACTCTTTAAAAAATTAACAAAAGTGATGTTAGGTTAAGAAATAAACGCAACAGAAGCGACCGAAAAGTGCCCAAAACCTGGCGCTAAGTGCAGTCATCCTTTTATGACTCGCCAAAACAAAACTCTTGAAATACAATATCATTAATTCATGGGTAATTATGTTTTGGATATTGGTGATTTTTAAGATCTTACAACTTTTACATGTACTGGTAAAGCAAGTTTTTAACAGAATTACATGTAATTCAAACAGATCGGTGGCTAAATGATGGAATCTGCTTTAAAATGTGAATTTTAGGCCAATTTTGACACAGAAGTGACAGTGTTTGAGAGATACTTGGAGAAACTGTACAGACTGTGTCCTGAATGTCAGGTGGTGGTCAACAAGGAATTGTCCAAACAAGATGACATATTACAGCAGAAACTGGACACTTTCTACACGGAAGCTTTACCCATACCATCAGAAGACTCCCAGATACAAGTAATAACTACTCACCATTATCTATGGAGTCATTAGAATTTGTTGGGGGTCAACTTTGATAGGTTTTGTGGATACCCTAGCAAACTAATTTACATCAAACTAGTTTACATCCCAAATGAATCATGAAAAAGAATACTACTTCCTCATGACCGCTAAAAAAAATGACAATCCACTAAAATTGACTCCCAAGAATATAAATGATTCCACAGTTGTAAAAAATTTGCCATGAATATAAATCTTAACTTATCAGTGTACCAAAATTACATGTAACACACCATAGTTTACAACACTTATTGAACCCATTGTTAGGGACTTTTAATTTTATAACTTACCATTCTTTGGTACAGGTGCCAGAGAAGTCTTCCTCTTGGCTGTTGATGATTGGACGACTTCTGGAGGCAGTGTCTACAGTCTGTGCTCTCTTGTTGCTTCTTCACTACCTCAGCACAGCAATCAGCCTACAAGAACACCTAAGAGGGTACCATAAGTTTGTTGAAGTGTTCTCAGTCAGCATAGAAGGTCACATACAATTGATCGGAACACTGGGATTAACTATGAGCATAATCAGTAAAATTACAGTTGGGAAAAACAGGTAAACATAATATATCAAAAATTGATGGTGAAAAAAAAAGATCTAATCAGCTTTGTTCAATCAGTCCTTGGTCATATTGGTTAGATAATATCACTTTTGATATCAGGCTTACATTTGCTTAAATTATATAGGGGATGAAAATGATACTTTGATTAAAACAAGTTCAAGTTCAAGAGTCGTTAGACTAGATCACTTATTATCTTGGTCTCTCTATAAAATTTTACATTCCATCTTTAAAAGTGAAACATGGAATGTGAGTTAGTATAAATTATGGCCCAAAACCTTAGGTGCATTCTAGGGATGTCAATTTTACTCGGTTGGCTTAGTCGATTAATCGGGGGCTTTAGTCGAGCGATAGTCGAGTACTCGTTCATTTATTTGAAACTCGGTGTCCTTTTCAAATCAAATATTGCTACTATCATACATCTTTTCTTAAACTAAAAAACATTTAAAATCTCATGATAATATGTACTAAATGCGTTTGATTTAAAATAAATTGAAAAGTATCTTATCTAAATATCCGTTAGCAAATGACCTGGCTTTTCCCTTTTTTCTTGTGACGCTTACACATAATTGAGGTCCATATCATCTTAGGCAAATCAATTGTATGCCCTGTTCCCTGTTACATTTGTCCGTGCCTTATTAACTATAAAAGATTAATGATTATAAAAACAAACGCCTTCAGATAATTATTGATATGATTAAATTTTGAATATACAAACATCTAATCCAATATATAACTGATTAGAAGAAACACAAATTGTTCTCCTCAAGTACACGTCTTCCTAAGTAAATCAAAAGAGATCAAATACTGCAAATACTGTATTAGCCGCTTAAATAAATACACCAGGGACACCAGTGGAAAAGAGTGAACTTACGGTCCAAACATGCTGAGAAAAGAAAATTGTTATTTTCATTCGTAGCCCAAAAACTGCCGCGTTTAGAAAAAATAAATGAAATGTTTTGATTTTTATTCATTTAATTACGAGTAATCGACTAAGAAAATTTTAGTCGTTGATCGGTGTGACCGAGCGATAGTCGAGTACTTGAGTACTCGTTGACATCCCTAGTGCATTCTGATTATTATTCTTTTATTTGCTCAAGATATACATCTTAAGGCTGATCCATTGTCTCTCTGTATTTTCAGACTCCGCCTCTTTGATGCATTACAAATTCCACTATGGCTCAGTGTTCTGCTCATCCTTCAAGGAAACAGCACTCTTCCTATCTTTATGAAGGCAGAACCCATTCTTCTGTTAGGGAACTGGATAACTTCCTCTCTGTGTCTCCTATCAACCAGGAAGTCCACATCTGTGCCTAATATCAACATACGACGGTAAAAATTCCTAGATTATCAAGTCAGTCTTAGGCTGTGTATTACACTGTATAACTTGCAATTCCTATTATACATGCTCTTTCAGTGAGAATGAATATATTTTGTATGGTACTTTTACCAGTTTAGAGTATGTATAATTTCACCAGCTTGAATATGTAGCATAAGTACCGGTATAAAATGTATGTTTATTCCATGGACATATTTTCTTGCAGGCTTTCTTTGGATGTCAGCAAGTCGTCATCATGCCCTTCTGATACATCCAAAGGTAGTGTGTTATACTCAGCGAGTCAGGTATGCGGTGACCAGGATGAAGGGTCAGAGGTCATCGAGGAGGAGTTGATGAACTTTGATGACACATTGTCTGACCTTGAAGCTGTATCTCTAGGTCTTCCTGGAAGCCAAAGGGAGAAAAAATCAGGTCTGAATGTCAATTTCTACCAAAGTAGTCTTCTAAGTTTTTAACACACAGTTATTTTTTATGAAGAAAATCTCTTAAGATAGCTATGTTATCAAATTGATTAAATTGTATGATTTACTTGATACAAGATGAATGGTTTTATTCTCTGCTTCAACTTCAACACTACCTTGATTACATGTGTCCTCTTATATTGTACTTTGCAGGGATGTTTAGCAGTTCTTTTACCAGCATCAGTCAAGCACCATCTAATTTCTCCAATAGGTCCGTAGCACAGGCTCTCAAGGCTAGGAGACCCCTGATTAGTCCTGCTAAGTTTAGCTATTCCGAGCAGCAGAGATTTTCAACACCAACAAAATTTCAAGGTAAATTCAAGCGCAGAAAGATAACAAAGAACAATAAAGTTCACTAAGTTTATGGACAAGTTTATGTACATTTAGTTAAAGATATATTCAATTAAGCAATGAAATCAGAGAAGGATAATGGTTGATTTAGATATGTTTTTCTGCTAGTTTTGATTATAATGCCAGCAAACCATGTTGGAGGAGTCAATAAGAATCACTATCATCAGACCATTTACCTGTATGTTTGTTAGTGAAATTTTGTTGCAAGCCATGTCTTTATAATGTAAAATTGTTGGAAGTTTCTACTTCACACAAAGATTGTTTAGGACCTTGGGGTTATTTTTGGCCAGGACATGTTCATGACTAAAGATTTTGTTAGCAGTGGTATAATTTAGTGAGTTTGCTAACTGTACCTGAAATTTATAGTGTTGTAAGTTGCTTTGGAACTAAGATTTTTGGAGTGTCAAAATTTTTTTTTCAGTATCAACTACAAGAAGTCCATTTGCTGTGAATCGTGGTCCCTGTCTGCAAGCCAAATCAACCAATCTATTCCTACCTCAGCCAGTCCAGAATGGTTTTCAAAATGGTGGCTCTCATTTGTCTGCTAGCTCCAGCTTTCAGGCCCCTAGGTCATATGATAGCACTGTTAGGTCAAGGATTTCTGAAAAGTTCCAGTATGAGGAGTCAGATCATTCTGACAACAGTGAAACAAAGAGTGAAGTTAGCAGACAGACATCCGTTTGTCCTGTGGACAGCACTACAAAACAGTCCACTGGATTCTCATTCAGTAAGTCCATCTACATGTACATGTGCATGCAGAAAGTTACATAGTACTTCTAAACAAATCTTCACATTTATGAAAAAAGAAAGTTTAGGGGAGGGGTCTTTACCAGCCACAATTTTATTGATAATAGATGTTTATTCAAATGAAAAGAATTCGCTTTGCAAATGCCTATTAATATTTTGCAATTAACTCAGTGATTTTACAGTTTTCTCACTGTGATAGCAGAATGAAAGCTGTGTTTGTTTTACATTGCAGCTGGGTTCTTGAAGAGTCCGGGATTTATAGGTTTTGTCCTTGGAGCCAGTGTGATAGGAAACCTAGTGTTAGCCGTTTATGTACTCCGAATCTTTTGATGATGGACCAGTGTTTAGAACTTCAGTGTCAGTATTAAGTACATTGGTGCTAGATTAATCTAAGCTAGCCAAGCTGGCTTTAAAGCAGGGTTTCTTAATTTATTCTGAAGCAGCAGGTTTGTTTTGTTCAGACATTATTTACAGTGTAGATTTTTTTATGTCTGAAACTTACTGTAAATTCCTAATTAAAAGTGAGGAATTAATATCTGCGTAAAATCGCGAGAAGCACATCTCGCCGATTTTAAAATCTCGCTTTTTATTTTCGGATGCATGTAAACTATAAGAAAATATGATAAAATTTGGCATTCGCAATTTAACAGTCTCACGTTTTGATGAAAAACAGTTGGATCGCGGAATTAAGTACTCGCGTAAAATAAGGAATCTACAGTATAATAATTTTTTCTGGCATGGTTATATGCCAAGTTGATTTGCATTTGATAAATGGCAAAATAATAAAGCTATGGAATGAGTATAAAAAGGAATGTTTGAAACCCTTTGATGCAGTCTGTCATTTGTTATAGTGAAATGTTCCATAATAACAGATTTACTGTATATAGGGTTATTTTCGCCCCATGTTTTGTTCACCCTATACACTTGCGAACAGTTTCACCGTCTTAAATTCGCCCAGACACATACGTGTGATAGATACTATTTTTTTTTAACACAGTAATTTAAAGGTTGTCTGGAATTCGCCCAGTCTTAAATTCACCCGCTGACATGAAAGGGGGGAAAATAAAATGAAAGTGAATATTTCACTGCATACATTAATTGATCTCATAATATAAGTTCTGAATCAGTAGAACTTAATTTCAATAGAGCTAGGGAAAGTTTTGTTGTTTTTATATTATCTTTGATTGTAGATTTAGTTGGGTTTTTTTATTCAGTGAGCAAACCTTTGCATGTTAATAGAGTTTGCAAGTTTACCATTGTGCTTTCAGTCACATTGAAAACTATGTCTAACCCAGGGATTTTTTTTAGAAATTTTGAAGTTTAACTATTGAAAAAGCCAGTGTGACTTACTGCCATTTTGTGATTACAACCAATTGCTTTGAGATTTTCAACTAAGTAAAGACAACCCTTAAATTCTTGAAAGTTATCTCCCTTTGTCGGCATAGCTTTCATTTTCACAATAGTCCATACACCCGTGCGAATGTTATTGTCATTTAAATTTTATACCACGTGGTTTCATTTGACCCTTTCAGTTTCGCAGTAAAAATCGTGCCTCGTGTTTATAGTCTATTTCATTGAATCTAGGTACTTGTAATCAAATATAAGATCTAGACGTTTATTGATTTTAAACTTTATCTTTATTAATTGGTGGATAAAATGAGTTCTAGAAATAAATGTGACAATAGAAAAAAAATAAGTTTTTTTCTGCTGTTGCAACAATTAACATGTTTAGTGGCAATCCCCCCTAAGGATTAATTTTCGATCCGCGCCTGACCTAGTAATAGCATCAATAGTGAAACAGACTATACTATTTTATGCAGAATGGTCCTTGAAAATGGCTCGATATACTAAGTTTTTATACAAAACAGACATCCATTCTTTTTTTTAAAAAGCATGGTATTGCACACCACAAGCATCAAACATTGCTATGATTTTATTAAGCAACCCAGTGTTTATATTTTCAACCACGTGTAGAGTGGTTGAACACGAACGATAACTCTGTTCTGAATATCATCGTTTAATTTGAATAACTGCTAGATGATGAAATAAGACATACATCTTAATAGATTTTCGTGTTTTAACATAAATCAAAGTAGGATATGATATGAAAAACAACCAGTACTTACATATTTTGAGAATATTATCCGAACACTTATACTTCCACTCGAAATTTCACAGGAACTGAACAAATCTCGGGGAAGTCTCGTGAACTTTCATTCGAGCACCTTTGGATTTATTACATACTTATCAACGATAAAGAAAACATTCCGAACACATTCGCAGGGGTGCCTTAGTATGTAAATATTTTAAGCCCTCTAATGTTTGATGACCTTTTAAAAATAAGAATATTGCTATTGTTCGTGGCAACATAGGAAACAGGATGAAAGGAAACATTCAAATTTTGTTTTCCAGACATTGCCCCATAAATTAACGGTAGTAATGCTATATAAGAGAGAAAACATTGATTTTCTCTCATTGATCAAAAATTGACTTTCCAAAGGAAATAAATTTTAAAGAAAGTTATCTATTGTATGGTTCAAGATAGTCAGACCTGTTCTATCCATTGCTTCCTATACATGTAGCTTAGTTGTTAGAGCACCTATCGACAGAATTTCAGGGCCTGGGTTCAAATCTTGGTCTGGTCCATCATGCTTTTTCTCCTCCTAATAGTGTTTATTTTTGAAGTCAGATATATTGAAAAGGAGGATTTCTTTCTATTTTTATGTCACTATTTTTGTATTGATCTTGACTGTTCATCAAGTCAGTTGCAGAAAAGCAAGCATTAATGAATATTATGGACTCACAAGGAATGGTGGTGGCATAATTTCAGTCTCCATGAACCTGTAAAAATAAGACAATCCACAAAAATTGTTAACAACACCATCCCCACCCCTTCACCCCTCCACACCCCCTCCCTCCCATTTATGGATTTGTCAAAGGTAGATTTTTCACCTCCCTCAAATTGCAACTGCCTCTACATATATATATATGTGTTCTGTTTGCATTTTCCAGAACATTTGTATGCATTTATAAAGTGAATTTACATAAAGTGTTCAATATTTGACAGTTTCACTCCACTGGATGTTTGTTAGTCTTTTTTAAATGGAATTTTCCTATTGATACACAGATGTTCAATGAAAGGTAATCATTTGCCACCATTTACAGAAACTTGTTATGTTGTAATACCATAAACAATAAATTTTAGTGTTCTTCAATTTTGTTTTGATTCTATTGTAATACCTGTTATTTAATTCAAAAGGCATGTCAACTTAAATTTAGAATTGCCAGTCATCTATTAACTTTTTAGCTCACCTGAGCCAAAGGCTCAAGTGAGCTTTTTTGATCAAAATTTGTCCGTTGTCTGTCATCTGTTGTCGTCGTAAACTTTTCATGTTTTCATCTTCTTCTGAAGAACCACTGGGCCAATTTCAACCAAACTTGGCACAAACCATTTGAAAAGGTCTTTCAAGTTTGTTCAAATAAGGGCCATGTCCCCTTTTAAGGGGAGATAATTTAGAATAATTGAAAATTTGTTGGTATTTTTAAAAAAATCTTCTCAAAAACCACATGGCCAGAAAAGCTGTAACGTGTGTGGAAGCATCCTTAGGTAGTGTAGATTCCAGTTTGTTCAAATCATGATTCCCAGGGGTAGGGTGGGCCACAATAGGGGTCAAAATTTTACATAAGAATATATAGAGAAAAATTTATAAAAATCTTCTTCTCAAAAACCAATTGGCCAGAAAGGCTGTAACTTGTGTGAAAGCATCCTCAGGTAGTGTAGATTCAAACTGTTCAAATCATGATCCCCGGGGGTAGGGTGGGGCCACAATGCGGGGGGGGGGGGGCACATTTTTTACATAAATTATATAGAGAAAAATCTTCTTCTCAAAAACTAATTGGCCAGAAAAGCTGTAACTTGTGTGGAAGCATCCTCAGGTAGCGTAAATTTAAGTTTGTTCAAATCATGATCCCTGGGTGTGGGATGGGGCCACAATGGGGGGGGGGGTCAATTTTTTACATAAGAATACATAGAGAAATATCTTTAAAAATCTTCTTCTCAAAAACCAATTAGCTAGACTAACTGTAACTTGTGTGGAAGCATCCTTAGGTAGTGTAGATTTAAGTTTGTTCAAATCATGATCCCCGGGGGGTAGAATGAGGCCACATTTGGGGGGAGGGGGTGAATTTTTAAATAGGAAATAAATATGATTATTCTCAAAAACCCAAATGTTATAGTATATGGTATTACTTACATGCAAGAATCTTAACATTTTTTTATTCTTAATTGTTTATATGTATATGAATAGTTGATCTTCTTGATCTTGATCTTCTTGAGAACTGCAATGCTCAATATGTAATATGACTACCGTATGAAATCATCCAGGTACAAAAGGGGCTCAATGTTTAGCATAAGAATATCTGGAGAAAATTTTAAAAATCTTTTTATACAGGATCTATTATACTAAATTGTTCAGATATTTTGTATATGACTCCATAAAGCTGATTTACTCATGGCTTTCGTTGCTCAGGTGAGCGATGTGGCCCATGGGCCTCTTGGTTTTTTTTGTTAACCAAAAAGAGGCCAATGGCTACATTTCTCATAGATTCTAATTCATATCTGATTTTTTAATCCCTTTAAAACGAATGACATCTCAGTGAAAGAAATGACACTTTTTCAATGGTGTCCAGAATTTAAATCGTAAAAAAATATTACGAAATAATATATAGTTTTCAATTTCTTTTTTGACTGCAAAGCAGCGGAAATCGTCTTGTAATTGATTTTAGTTCAGTTGAGAATATGCATTTCTACAAAGAACTCGTTTACATATCATGTGTCGATTTGTTTATTTCTAACAAGATTATCTGTGAGCCAATGCTCACTAGTGATACACCCGCTCTGATGTGAATATACAAAATAAGCAAAGTCGACATTTAACAGGAAGTTGACTTTGAATTTGTTCATAAATGAATCCCACCATGTGGCAAGCCTAAAAAAAAGAGTGTGTTAAAATTTCAAGCATCTGCGAATAATGATTGCTAAGAATCTTTGACGACAATTTGTTCGAAAATTTAATTAGACCAAAAAAAGACATAGTCGTCATTTAACAGGAAGTTGACATCTAATTGGTACAAAAGTGGATCCCACCATATAGCATACCTAAACGAAGATTGTTTTAAAATTTCAAGCATATGCGATTAATAGTTGCGAGAAAAATGCGTCAGAAATTTGTTACGGACAGACACACAGACGTACACACAATGGTAAAACAGTATACCCCCTCTAAAAATTTTAGAAGGTATGGTAAAACTATGCCAGGATGCAATTAAGAGACCTGTTCAAAATCCAACTTACAAAATGTGTGAGCAAATTGAAGGAAATACGGTTGTAAATACTCATCGAACATGTTTACTACCTAGTTTTTATTAGGGCCCCGCTCTGCGGACTACCTATAGTGATCAGTCTTTCCGTCCGTGTGAGATCACTTGTACAGAGCATATTTTCTGTACCCTTGGCCCACTCTGTCGCATACTTCACCCACAGAATGCCTTTGGTTAAAGGGTGTGCACTGGCCATAAACAAAGTTTCTAGATTAAGGGTCAAGGTCATATCAGACCACGATAAAATATCAAGAGCAGATATCCTCTTCCAAAAGTCCTATCTGACTTATACTTCATATAAACAGATTAAAGTTAAAAGGTGTGCAATGAACTTGAACCACATTTCTAGGTCAAATGTGAAGGTCATTGTTGATATCTTAGACCGTAATGTTTTTTTCCGTTTTGCTCAATCTTACTCATATTAAACCAAAAGAACGTCTGAAGAGAAGGAGTTTGCATTTAGCTTAAATTAAAAGTTTTATGCCAACTGGTAAAGAGGGTGTTACAGTTCCTATGCTATTTTTCCCTAAAGGAGTTGCAGATAAAATGAAAAAATCAAAGTTACATAATTCGATGTAAATCTTTTTTTGCATGCAACGTTGTACATAAAGCAGTGTAGAATTTTATCTGGAAAGTTTGTACTTTTATAAGACTACGAAATAAATTTGAAAATGGTTACGCAGACAAAATTTAATGCGGCAGATTTCAAGCTTTATAAAAAGGGGAATCCTCATTGTTGTGAAAAACTGCCTCCTTGAAACAAAATTAATTTAATCCTAACGTTTAGAGTCCGACAATTCTTTGAAAATTGCCATTTCAAATTTTTGTTTCAAAGAGGCATATTTTTAAAAAAAATCTAACTTTTGGAAAAAATCATTGATACCTTTGAAATCTAAGAACGCTGTGTTAAATTTCCCCACTATTAGTCATGTCTAGAATAGTCGAGTGGTTACGCCGTTAGAATTGAGTGTAACCGACTCTGACTTTTTTGATTGGGTTCAAATCCCGGAACAGTTGGAATTTTTGTTATACATATTTCTTTTAATCGCATGAAAAGGTGATGTATATAGATATTTAAGAATGTCAGAATAATTTTTTTAATTTTTAGCTCACCTGAACCGAAGGTTCAAGTGAGCTTTTCTGATCACCCGTTGTCCGTCGTCCGTC
>WFKH01010931.1:50917719-50928257 GCA_016163765.1 Magallana hongkongensis
TCCAAGATTAAAGTTGGAAACATCAACTTTAAAGTTGGAAATTCCAACTTTAAAGTTGGAAATTCCAAGATTAAAGTTGGAAAAATCAACTTTAAAGTTGGAAATTCCAAGATTAAAGATGAAAAAATCAACTTTAAAGTTGGAAATTTCAACTTTAAAGTTGGAAATTCCAAGATTAAAGTTGGAAAAATCAACTTTTAAGTTGGAAATTCCAAGATTAAAGTTGGAAAAATCAACTTTAAAGTTGGAAATTCCAAAATGAAAGTTGGAAATTCCAACTTTAAAGTTGGAATTTTAAAGAAAAAAAATTATAGTGTGGAACTAATACGCTTCCGTATTTATGAAATATGTACCGATAAAAACTTTGTTATCCGTTCAAAACTCAGGATGTTTTAATGATAAAAGTTATTGGAATGAAATACCAACTTTGCTGGCTGAAATGTCAAATTCATTTTCCCCAGAGAAATTGATAGGTGATGATTTTGTGTTCCCCGCAGAATCAACCGCGACGATTGACGTTTTGGAGGTACAGCAGTCGCCTCTGTGGAACGAATTAAATACCGTAAATTTAACAATACACTCAAAAATGATTTCCTCAATTAAATATTTGATTGTCGATATTTTTTATTAGAAATATTTAAGGTTTGTTGCACTTGCACAGTACAAGGGCCACAGAATAAGCCTTAGAATATACCAGCAACACCAAACTTACTTGACGGTAACTGTAAACTTGTTTTTGTCAATGGCGTCTCTGTTATATATTAAGACGAGGGCCCCGGATATTGGCAAGATGTACAGGCCCGTCATGTTGGCCGTAAAGACAACCGTTAGATTCGCCTCCCACTGCTGGCGAGAACAGTCGTCGGGGTTCATAATGTCCTTCTTACAGTTCTCAGAGCGGTTATTGACTTTTACAGTTGGTGGATCGACAGTAGCAACCTTCCATTTAAAGAGATATTTTCATAGTGGTAATTAGATTGTGAAAAATTACCTCATTCTATCGTTATATGTTATTTGAAAACCCGGTAAATAAAAACCGTTCTCCCTTACCATGAAGTTTTTTGCGATTTGGGAATTTGCTCTCTCAATTTCTAGTGTCACTGTGAGTTTTCTACAAAATCAAAATGTTGATTCAAAAAATTGTTAATGTTATACATAAAAGACTCTCGTAAGATATGAACTTACGTGGATGTTTTTGGTGGAACTGCTCTAAGGTGGAAGTCGATCGATTTCGATTGGTTGCCGTTTAAGGTCACGTGCTTTGTTGCGTCGATCAGAAATCTCGCAGTATCTGCTGCTGTTAATTTGAAAGTCTGTTTTACTGTCCCTGCGTTGGAAACACGAACAGTGACGGATGTTTCTTCATTGTATACAAGAGTTTCTGTAAAAAGAAACCAAAAAACCTGTGCAATGAATTTTTATTACCTTTTTTAAATAATTGCATGTGATGCCGTAAAGTTTGGAAATGTCTCATAACGGTGTACATAGCGAAATTATTATGAATATTATAATACATTCGCTGTTTTAGAGCGAATTTTTATCGAGAATTTCTGTCAACACTTTCAAAAAATCGCTACAGCCATGTTTTAAAATTACTGCAGTACGATAATGGTATGATTGAATATTCTGATTGTTCAAACACCCAACCACCTCCTCAAAAATTTATATTTTTTCTTGATATATAAGAACTTGTCTACCAAAAGGAGGAACAAATTCGATTTGTCCACCGACAGGCGTCACTATTTTCTGATCTTCTCGAGTCACTGTTTCCGAAGACATTGTTCCTTTGATTCCAACGTAGAAAGGCTTCGATGGTAGAAGAAGAAAATAAATGATGAGCAAAGTTGTTAAACATGTTGGATAAAACAATACAGCTACTTGTATAGAATTTATATCGACACGTCATTTTACCTCTGAAAGAATAACCTCGCCAGAAACAGTTCTAGTGGTACCAGTGGAAGAATCTGATACCGGAAGTGACGTCAATGTACTGCCGTCTGACTTCTTTATGTAAATCTCGGTAATTTTAAAATGTGTTGTTACATTTTGAGGAATTTCTTTCACCGAAACACTAAGAGTGTACTTTTTTCCTGTAAAATGTATATGTTGTATAAATTATTGCAGTTTTTACTTTCTAGTCTGTATGCTGGCCGAAACGCAACATGGTCTGTTGATTTGACCAATTTCATTAAATTCTCATATAAAGCCAAAAATTTTCACAAACATGCATGCGCAACATGTGTGTTTTCGCTCTTGTATTTACCGAGCACTGGACTGGAACTTGTGATCGGATATTTGACACCCCGTAGATCCTCCATAATTTTGTAATCAAAGTCAATGCATCCACTCCCAGACACTGTCAGATGGCAAGGAGAACTGGGAGAATTTTTCACCTGCCAAGCCCCATGTAAGGGGTGCTGCAAAAACTTACGGCGTTTTAGAAATTCGGTTTTTTTTCAAAATGGTAATTAAAGAGATTTCTTAGATTCTTTAAGTGTCTACCATTCTGGACTTACTTGTACTGACAGAATGGTCGTTCTAGAATCTATCACATCCTTTGATGCATTTCCAGTAAAGGACTGGTTTGAACCTTTGAATGTAAAACAAACATTGACTAGTTATCAGTTACAAAGTATATCATAAACAACAAAATGGTAAGTGACAGAAATTCCTCACCGTCCGGACGCAGAAGTTGTATGTTGGAACAGGTGCTTCCTTCCAGTCTGACTGTAAACAGTGATATACAGGGGTCAATGTGAAAGACACGGGTCGTCAACGATACCATCTCAAACGAGTCCACGCCCAGTGTATGAATATTCATGTTTTCCTACAACGTAATCCGTAGCCCTAAATAAATATGTATCTTACTACTGCTATATTTTCAAAAAAATAACTAAGGCCTATAACCTTAACTGAAAACTGAATTCGTAAGGTTATCGTGTAGGAAAAGAGGTAATCGTGCAACAATTTTTTTTTTGTGTCAAGGACAACAATAGGGCACTGAAAAACTAGAATGCAAAACGTAGTGGCAACAATGAAGTACCAGTACCAGTATATCAAAAGGATGCGCTATTTTAAATAATTTTGAAAGCAAAACTGAATTATCAAAAAAGATATGATACCAAATGTGCAGAAAAAAAAATGAAAAAAGATCAGATAATCTCTAAAATACATGCAATTAAACAATGCTTGAGACTCATGTACACCTGAAATACAGATAAGCCTTACGAAGCGACTATATACTGGTAATCTACTAGACACGGCCTTCTCTGCAGTCATCTTTACCTGAAGAACGTGCCCCAAAATGTCGCCGAGCGTGGAATGAGAGGTCTGTATAACGCTGGACGATGTGTGCGAAGCAATCTCCTCGAAAATATTGGACCGCTTTCCTCGTTTGCCTTATGATAAGAAAATTGCAGTACAAGTAATATATTTTCACTTAGATTAATTCATTCCATTGTGTATAAACATTGTAAACTATAAAGGTTTAGAACTATAGATATGGTAATCCTAACTATAACCGGATGCAGCCTCTGATAGTTGTCCTGTGAATAAAAAACTACATCCTGCTGCCTTTTTGACTACGTGTAAGGGTACTTATTTATACCGGTATGCTTTTTATTTGTTTGTATCATAATATATCATCCACTAAATACTACTAAGATAATGTGTAACCGAATGGGTGTAGAGCTCTACTAATTTTAAACTATTTTTTTGTCCGCGAAAATGTTATTTTCGCGTTCCCCTGAAGGTACTATTCGAATGTCAATCTTCTGATTAGTGTTAAATACCTTGTTTATGCAGTTTATCATTCGGTACAAGACAGTGTGAATCGGTGGGGATTGTAGTCACGTGATTAGAGATCCTTTTATGAGCCGCAGAATGAGAATTGTTTCCTTGTAGAAATTGCATCAGATGAAGGTTTTTATTTTCTAGAAGATGCAAGACATCATGCAAAAGTTCAGTGTCTTTGTCATTGGCGTTTGCTGTTGGATCGTTGCCCGTGAACGAAAATATACAGGACCAGGGTTGAGCTTGTTGCATAGCTAGAAAATGGATATATATGAGCATAGTTATGATCTAAAGTCATCTAAACGAAATCAGTGGGTATACTAGTATTGAATCTATATCTCATCTCTCATATTGACCATACCATTTAGTGTGGCATGCAGCGTTGTCTTGGAACTATTGCCGCCATTGCTAGACTGCAGAAACTGAAGGCGGTTTTTGAATTCTTCACCACTTGTTGTTACATATGGACTATATTCTGTATGAATAAATTCATTTGCAGTGTAATATTTTTTTCTATTAACCACATTATTATCTTTTAAAAGGTATACAGTATGACAGATAAAATCTTATCATTTATTTGATTGATCAAAATTAATAGAGACGTCCCATTCCTCCTTAAAATATTTTGACAATTGTTCACTGATGTTGAAAAAAAGAAGAAAACCTTTGTCTCCAACAGTAGACAAGATGTAGTTGAATGGAGCCGTGGAGACTCGAGCTTGGTTAACAATAGCGACACTGCGTTTGTAAGCCTCTTGTAGCTGTCCACTCACCGACCCAGCGTCATCAATGACGTCATCAATTACAAATACAACAGACAGAGCGGGCGACAGACAGTTGTAGCAGTGTTGTCTGTAATCTAACCCTAGCAGACCCATTGTCTGATCCAAACCAATCTGGTACAATAGACCAGTGTCTGCAAATAATGTACAAATTTCGTTGTAAACAGGGCTCACTTGAAGAGTGTTTTGTCTAAAGCATTATTCAACAGTGTTGAAGTGGTGTAAATACAGATATCCAAAAGACTGTTTAGTAATTAAGTTAAAGAAATGCTAGAATAAAATGTTATAAAAAGGTTTGGTGCAATTTTGAATATTTGTTCATATATCGTAGAACTCAGAACGAGGTGTTCAGAACTCACCTTGTCCCACAAGAAAGTCTGCGGTTGCCTGCACTGCCGCCCGGCCGGCCTCTGTGTGGAGGTGGTGATGGGGAGAGAGTCCGGGGTCTGAGGTCTCCTTGTTAATCCCCCCAGTCGCGGGAAACCCCCGATATACGTCACTGGGACCGCCGTGGCTACATTTACCCGCATGGGCGGGAAAGCTATCTGTCAAGTGTATATTTAAACTAACGAATCAAGTACATGTGACATATTGACAAGTACAGGTGTCATATTGTGGATTTTGAATTTACCGGGTGGGTGTAAATACAAATTTCACAACATGACAACTTTTGAATATGACACAATGGTAAAATTCCTTGACAACGTGGGTACAAATTATCAATAGAGGGTACATACGGTATGGTTTTATTATATTTTGGTCCGATGTGTATCCGCTAGTGAGATGGCCATTTTTCATCAAATTGTTGGCACACGAATTGGTATGTAAACTGAATTGTAAGAAAAATTTGGATGATTCTTTATATCACATAAAGTAGTTACGCCTGATTCTAAAATAAAGATTGGGCGTGTATTCAAGGAGTGTTCGAATGGTTCAACTAATCATGTGATTTGGTAGCTTTTATTAACTTATTAAATTAGAAATTAATAGTGAAAACTCAGAGACGTATGTACTGTATGAATGAATCAAAGCTTAAGTTCATATAAGTATGATACAGATAAATAAATGTCATTGAATAAAATGCAGTATAACTAGAACTATTTGGGAGTTTGTGTACAGATGTATGTGATAAAAAAGAATGAAGATTGAGTTTTTATTCTCAAAAGACGTACGTAATTTTGGAATGATTGCAGCTGGTGCACATTGCTTCCTTTGCATCAGATATTTTTATAGAAAGACGTTCCTGCACGCCTGAAAAAAATTCCCCTCAACCATTACTTGCAGGTGAATATTCATTTTTGTATTATTTATAATTGTATTAAAAAAATAAACATGAATGATTGCATGTATAAATGCGTAACGATGAACTATCTACCCAATTCTGTGTAAGGTTTGCTGCCAAACATCTCCACCCAGTTTGTGTTGCTGTAGAACTCTTGGAGGGTAAAGAGATATTCTCCCACCATATCCCGTACGGGGCCCCAATCAGTGGGCGTGGTTCTGCAGATTTGGATAATTTTAGCTCTCAATAAGTGAAGTAAGATGTTACCTGGCAAAAAAAAATTTGAAATGATGCTGTCAAAAATAAAGTGAGAAAGCGTAATAAAAAAATTGATGTTTTTTACGAGGAGAAAGGTTTGGGATGACTTTAAGACTTTTCTCACATGCAGTGGATTGGGTTTGGGGTTTTTTTCGGGGTTTTTTTTTTGGGGGGGGTGTTGTTTTGGGGGGTTTTTTGTTTTGTTTTTATATTGTATAGATGTTTTAATATATACTTTAATATATAGAGTACTGATTACCTGCAGAAATCTGTTCACAACTCATTGTTCTTGAGGCATCAGAGCTATATAACCTCTGTGCAGAATTGACTCTATTAACAATATAATGGACAGTCTTCTCAAATTCATACTTGGCTCCATTATCTGTTTAAAAAATAATTGCATAAACGAGAGAGAGAGAGAGAGAGAGAGAGAGAGAGAGAGGGGAGTGTGAGAAAAGAGAGGGGGTCTTATTGGATAAAACCACAAAAATATGTTTTGAGTGAGTTTTTTTTATAAGTAAAAATAAAAACATCATCAGTCTGTCTTTACCATAAACAATTAAAGACGCTGTTAACGTGCTATATATTATGTGTCATTATTACCATGTACAACATTTCTTACCTAAATTAAAGAAATATTTCTTACCTAAATTAAAGAACGCTTTCACTTTGTCCGTGTGACTGTTGGAGTGGTAGGTTCCCGGTTTGACTTTCTCTATGATAACCTCAGCCAACGCATTGTAGATCC
Organism: Magallana hongkongensis; assembly: GCA_016163765.1. Lineage (NCBI taxonomy): Eukaryota > Metazoa > Mollusca > Bivalvia > Ostreida > Ostreidae > Magallana > Magallana hongkongensis. The sequence goes on from WFKH01010931.1 coordinate 50,924,582, forward strand.
CATCCTCTGTAATACTGCCATGTGTGAAATCTGACCGTCCGTCCGTACTCTCCGAGGAGGGAAGGAAACTAAACACGAAATGGACATTATTAAAAACCGCCGAGAGCACCAGGATGAACGGCGTGATGTTAAGATTCATCCTATTGGATTTTTGTCCACCACAAAAGTTCCTTTAGGTCACCATATCAATATTATAAAAATGAAATATTTTTTTTCCTTGTTGGCGGAAGTTATTTTCTGAGTTCTATCGGTTTAAATAGTAAGCTTTGGATTTAGGTACGGGTGTTTGTATTGAGATAAGGGGGAAAAAAGAATCAAGTTCGTGTTTAGGCAAGTGCACGGGAGAAAATCAATTATTGATCACTAAAAGATATAATCTAGCTGCAATATCTGCATATCAATAAAGTAAAGATTGTGAACATTGTACATTCTCTTATGAAAAGAGATAGAGAAATGAAAAGATTCTTATAAACTTTTGATTCTTATAGAAATCATAATTACATTGTAAACACAAAGCACTGGCTCAATGAAATTAATCAGTTCAGGGATTGGGCATTAGCTGGTATTACTTAACATATTTTTTCCGAGCTGAATATTTCTTTAAAATCTGTTAATAAGTACTATATCTTCAACGATAATGCTAGTACTCAATCGGGATCGGGATGATATAAATTCTCAGAACGGTATCCCAAAGAAAAGAATTTTTTTCTGGTTTCAGCAGGTAAAAAAAGTTTTTTGTAATATTGTTCTGTAGTTATGATCGTTTAAAGGACCCTCAATAATTGAGTCACTATGTGCATGCAGATTTAGTTCTCGTCTTTAAGTTTATAAGTTTATCAATTTTTGACATTTTTACGACGTAAATGCGTTTAACAGTCAACTTGTTTTACATTCACAATCAAATGACTTTAAAGTGTCAAATAAATATGGTTGGTAATACATATAGATTCTTAAAACTACGTATCAAAGTATGGGTTTGTGAAGGACTAATATAGGTGGAGTATATTCTATATTACAACCACCTTGCTCTCTTATTTATTTGGACAAAGTGAGTTTTAGTGTAATAATTAAATAATACTATTTATGTCTAAAATTTTTATACTATTTTATTTGAGTGAAGTACATGTATATTTAATAATTATGCAATTTATATTCAGTTTACTTTAATCTTATCATTAAGGAAAATGGCAGAAGATAAGAGAGCTAAATCTCCAGAAAAACCAAAAGTAGCCAAAATAGACTTTTTCTCAAGTGGAGAGGAAGATGAGCCAGAGACAGATACAGGGGAGACCAAAGAACTCCTGATAGAAGACAGAGCAGCTGTGGTAGGTGTCATACTTGTCCAGTCAAAATATTGATATGCCTCCTGATCCAATCCCAAAGAGTATAACAGTTGTTGCAGATTTCACATACAACCTCCAGTTTCAGGGAGTTTTTCAATTTGACTAAGAATAAGCATCATTCTAATTTTAAATCATTACAGGCAATCGATTTGAACCAAAGCAGAATTGCTAAAATCAGCAATTTGGAGGGACTTTCACAATGTGAGGTGAGTGAGATTAAATTTCAAAACATTTGCAAGTAGCATTAAAGGTTTTTACGCCAGACAATGAAGACTTTAGACTATACCCTCTTCTTTCAAAGAGCAGAGGAGGAGCTTGTCTTAATTGTGGAGGCAAAAATAGTTGAATAAAGTGGAAAACATTTTGAAATTAACTTCTGATAAAATAATTAAAACTCAAAACACAGCACCCTAAAAACACTGATAAACTGTGCCTGATGCTCTTTGTATTTTCATATTCACAGAGTCTTTGTTTACGACAAAACCTTATAAAGAAAATTGAAGGGGTGTGTTCAGTTCCAACATTGACCGACCTTGACCTCTATGACAACCAGATCACAAAGATTGAAAACCTTGAGGCATTGGTCAATCTAGAGTAAGTGACTTTTGTAAAAAATACACCAGAAAGGACAATCTGACTCTCCTGTCTTGTCTGTTTTACAGCATGAAGTAACCATTGCCTTGATAGTTAGCATTAGAAAAAAATAGTTTCTCCAAGATTGAATACTAGATGATTTGCAAATAGTCAATAAATATGGTAAGACAAGTCTGATTTGTTCACAATTTCCAAAAATGGATAAATTAAAGAATTAGGTGTCTAAATCAATGTTCCTTTGTAATTTCATATAAGGCTTGAACAATGTGTCTTTTATATTGCAGGGTGCTCGATTTATCCTTCAACAGAATTCCAAAAGTAGAAGGTCTACAGGCTCTAACCAAACTCAAAAAGCTTTTCCTGATTCACAACAAGATCCATAAGATGGAAAATGTGGGCCATCTAGTTCACCTTGAGATGTTAGAATTTGGGTCCAACAAAATTAGAGTGTGTATAAAGTGTAATTAAGAGCAGGCATCTTTATATGTCTTGTCATAATTTATGGGAGTTGATATATCTTAGTCAAGATTTTGTGTGAAAGATGGGGATATCACACCAACCGAAATGAATCAAAGGAATCAAATTGTGTTTGATATCGCATGTTGTTTTCATTCAGTTTAAGTCACAAAGATGTAGAATTTAAAATGTTTTCTTTTTGTTTGGTGAAAGATTTGGTGCTTTTGAGAAAAAAGGTTATCTATTCATTTTGATGCTTGAAATTTTGGAGATTTCAAAAAATATAGAGTATACTAGTACATGTTTCCCCAATTTTTTTTAAAAAAACTTGTGTTTAAGATGTTTTGAATGTTTTAGGCAATAGAGGGTATATCCATGCTGACGAATATAACGCAACTATACATAGGGAAGAACAAAATCACAAGAATCCAGGGACTCAACACATTAGTAAACCTACGGTGTCTCAGTATTCAGGTGTGTGATGTCACTGGTATCTCAGTGAATGGGGTGAAAGAAGTAACAAGTATTTATAATATGTGACAGTGTTGCTAGTAACTTTGTAGATTCATTTTAAAATTTTGACTTGACATTGACAGAGCAACAGATTAAGAAAAATTGAGGGGCTAGAGGAGCTAGTGAATCTAGAGGAACTGTATGCCAGTCACAATGGGATAGAGAAGGTTGAGGGCTTAGAAAAAAATGTAAGTAGGTAACAGTAAACAAGATATTGTGTTGTACAGTGTATGTCTTAGATTTTAAAGGACTTTGTTAAAATATATTAGAAGTGTTTATTTATTCTGAGGCATAATTTAAAATACAGAGAAATATAAATTGTATCATGTTATGAACATTTAAGTTCAAAATCCTAACCTCTTTTCTTTTTAGCTCACCCGAGGTGAAAGCTCAAGTGAGCTTTTCTGATCACTTTTTGTCCGGCGACTGTCTGTCTGTCCGTCTGTCGGTCTGTCCGTCTGTCTGTCCGTAAACTTTTTACATTTTCGACTTCTTCTCCAGAACCATTGGGCCGATTTCAACCAAACTTGGCACAAAGCATCCTTAAGTTAAGGGGATTCAAGTTTTTTAAAATGAAGGGTCACGCCCTCTTTCGTGGGGAGATAATTAAAAATCATTGAAAATTTGTTGGTATTTTTCAAAAATCTTCTTCTCAAAAACCATTCAGCCAGAAAAGCTGAAACTTGTGTGGAAGCATCCTCAGGTAGCGTAGATTCAAATTTGTTCAAATCATGACCCCCGGGGGTAGGGTGGGGCCACAGTGGGGGGTC
>WFKH01010931.1:50930342-50983602 GCA_016163765.1 Magallana hongkongensis
TATTTTAACCTCTATCTCAAATCATCAGATTTCCCAAACTTTTTTTTTTGCTTTGAGTTCGAAAGACAAGGTGTGACTATAGTTTGTTTCTAATCTCAGTATCATGGGAATTATTCAGATCTCATTCTGGAAACATTGCAAACTTCAAGTCAAATTTCCTTGATAGAATTTGTAGAATGACTATTAATCATTTTATTTATAACATTGTATTTCACTTGAATGTATTAGGTGAAGCTTACAACCCTTGATTTAGCGTCCAATTTCATTCCAAAGATTGAGAATGTAGGCCACTTGGCTGAATTGGAAGAATTTTGGGTAAGTCTTGTTAAGTTCTGTCCCATTTGGCTGAATCATCAGCAAAATGGGCATTTATAATCGAGACAAAAGCATTGTTATTTATGATTATTAATCTTTTGTCATTTTACACATACGTAAATATTTTATATGTCATGTCAAAATCTTTCCATTTTCACTGATTTTCATCATATTGATCACTGTTGTGAATTCCTGAATGTAAATTCATACCATACATTGATGCCTTACTGGTAGCTTTTCAGCAAGTCAATAACTATTTTCATTAATTTGTTACAGTTTAATGATAATAAAGTGTCAAGTTGGGATGATCTAAAGGAACTAGAATCCTTGAAAAAGTTGGGGACAGTTTACATGGAGCGGAACCCTTTGTACTACGACTCGGAGGGTAAACCCGACCCGAATTATCGACGGAAGATCAAGTTGGCTCTACCTCACATCCAGCAGATAGACGCAACACTTTGTAAATAGTCCAAAAATTGTTCACAAAACAGTCAGTATTTATAAATCATCAAAAAAAAAAAAAGAATTTAATCTAACAGTTTGTTGTGGGTTGAAATAACTGGTAATGTGGTTATTTCTGATTTCAATTTCGATTTTTCTTGTTTTTTATTAGTCGTTTGTCAGGTGTACTTGACATAACAATTTTCACTTTCATAATAAGTTACATTCAATTCAAAATTCTTGTTATCTTGTTTTATATAAAATGTTGCAATAATATATAATGTTACTTTTATTGATAAAAATTCTTTTAATGAAATATACTATCTCTGTTAAACATGAAACATTTCCAAAGAACCTCACAAACCATCGTTGCAAGCCACAGGATTTGTGTCCACAAAACCTGTGGCTTTTGATGATGCTTACAAACAAGAATGTTTGAAAGTTTCCACTAAAAATTCCTGAGATACTGTATTACAAATCCTTTTTTTTCCACAGAAATTTTTTACCTGCATAATTTTCTTTGTAGTTTTTGTGTGATGATAGGCGGAAATCTGGATCCTGGATCATAGGTGGACATCTGGATCCTGGATCTATTGGTAGTGAATAGTGCCATATCACAAAGACTCTATGGACAACAATGCATAATCTTTTAAGATGCCAGTTTATATTTATTCAATCAAATTTTTACTTATGGAGATAGTTTCTACTTGACTATGTTGTTATAGTTAATAAATTTCACAATTATTTCTAAGTATTTTTGTTTGGTTATTTCTGTGCACATATTCTAAAGCATATTGGTATCATGTAATGACTGCATTTTTGATATATTCGATCAGTGCTTGCTATCTATTCAAGATATATTACTATAGTCAGGTACTCTTCACACAACTGCTCTGAAAAATATAGTTCCATTCATGATCAGCAGATAAAACATTACAACAAATGTTTAAAATATCAATGTAAATGTACATGTATATGTAATATGTGAAAGAAAACAAAATTAACATAAAATGATTTTTTAAAAATCACTTTTTCCCCAGAAAAGTACTAAATAAGAAGTATTCATATCTAAGCTAGCTGCCTCCTCAGTCTTTTTCATAAAAAATAGGTCATTCTTCAATTGACAATTTTTCACCAATGAATATTTCTTATATTATTACAACAATTACCAGTATAGTACTTTCGTGATTATTGTTTGTTAATTATCACACTATCACTTTGGATAGAGCTAGAATGTTAATTATTCATTGTGTATGAGTTTTTCTTTCTATCTTTTTTTTTTAAATGAAGGAATGGTTATGCAACACCTGCACAGATTTCTGATCGCACTTGTGTAGACCTGGGCTATTTATTGCGGATGCAAATGTAAAGTTGCGACAAAATATAGTTCCGCAGGGTGTGCATAAAGTTTGTAAATCAATTAATTTGGAGATAAGCTGAGCACAGTGAAAATTCAAGTAATTTCAAAGTCGAATTTCTTGGATATGGGGTAACCCATATCTATTCTCGTAAACGTGGTTAATGAAAGATACAGGACTACTTTTTCGGAAGTTCCCATTTTAAAACCTAGAGAGGGACAAGGCCTGGTAATTCTTACTATTTTGCTGCACTTTTTTCATTTAGATGAATAATATATAAATAACACAAGTACTGTATTACATTGTTCTTTACCTATTGTCTAAATATTTCTTTTGCATCAACATCCGAGTGGAAGATTTGTTGAGTTGCATATTTGAAAATCAACTCCAAGTGATATCTTGCTGATAGAACCATATTTACATGACCTTGGACTTTCAATAGGATGTAACTATCTTTTTCTTGCATCAAAACAAGTTACAAATTATGCTGGTTTGAAGTGAAATATACACAGATTTCGTAGTCTTAACTCAAAAGCTAGACAAATCTTGTAGATTTCAAAGAGCCATGGCAGAGTGGCCAGCAATGAAATAGACAGGTCTATGTCACTTTGCTGTTTAACACAACTACCTGAAGTCCAAGCTCCTGTTAAAGTGCTTCTAATTATCACAGTGTAATAAAATATCATACGCTGGAAAATGTCGGAGGGTAGATATTTGAATCACTGTAAACAAACTTTTATTCACGGCGACTTTATTTTGTGAATTACTGGAGGAACACTGTTTCGCGGTGACTAATTTTTGCAATCAAGATGAAGATTATCTGGAAAATAAAAACATATCCGAGACATTTGAGGACCGATTCATGTGGAGAAATATTCACTACAATCAGGCCCTTGTGAACCTCATGAAAATTTTTCGCATGCGAATAAAAGTTGGTTTACAGTATTGAGAAATGGACAAGAGTTGTTGGTATATATAATCATACAATGTGGCTTAAAAATGAGTAACTCCAGTTAACAATGATAGCCTTTTAATTTTGCATCTCACACATTCCTATATCAAGCAAGCTTTTAATGATGAACATTTTATATACATGTATATACTGGTATAAAGTTAAAACAATATAACAAATTACCAAAATATGATATGATGGTCAATGTCAACACATTTACTTTTTTTTTAACAGTATCACAATTTATTTTCTAAAATGAATATTAACCCTACATACATGTCATTTGTGTATGCAAGCAAAATCATACATGTAATCAATTTTAGGAGATGATTGCCTACTCCATATTGGTGATATTTTAGTGCCAGACATATAACAGCAGCTAAAAATGTCATTATTCTTGCTGGTGAAAAACAAAAAAAATGTTTCTAATATTAAAACAAATTGAGCATATTCAAAATCATTTCAAATCAACAAGCACTTACTGAAAATAGAACTTGTGCTTATAAACTGATTGTTTTACAATCGGTGTCTACTTTTATTATGAGAGATGCACGCAACTCGTGCAGGAATAAATTATACCAGTATACAGCATTATCTGTAATAGCATCATAATAGGCATTCCAACACAGAGTTCCATAATACCCTTGGGGAAAATGAATACCTGTATCTATTTTCACTCTTTGAGCACTATGTAAGCAAATACTACAGAAGCAGATATTTTAGAGGATATAAAAGTTTGCTGATTTCTGATCAAAAATGGTTTCATGAGGATAAATTTGGTTGTTTAAAATAGCCATACCAAACCATAACCATACTAAAATTTCACTTTGGTTTAATTTTGTTAAAAATGTTATCAACAATGTAATAAACAAAACTATTAACCACTGAATATTTTTGCTTTTAAAGTACTACAAGATAACTGCATTAAGTGACAAAGTTAAATTTGGTTGTGGTTATGTGTTTGAATGCTGTAAATGAAGAATTTTACTGAATTCAAAGACACATGAAAAAGCCACTTAATATACAACCAGTATTTTTATTTTTTTTTATGTATAATAAAAATCAAATTTTTTTTTTACATCATACATGTAAATAATCTTTATAAACATACATGTTTATATGTCAATTCTCATCACAGTGAGTGTATATGTGTTCAACAGTTGTAAATTTCTTGTAAAAATAAATAAATACTAATTTCAAAACCTGCATGAGAAGATAAAATTTTGCATTAACCCAAATCAACAACACCATGAACGAATTTCAGGTAATTTTTGTAATCTTTTCCTTTACCAACAGATGGAGATCTTTAGACCAAAGGGTTGATTTTAATATTGGTCTCTTCGTTTTGTGGGACTTCTCTGTTCAAAACAAAAAAGAAAGATATTTATGACAGCTGATATTAAAAACATTTTGATGATTGAAATGCAAGATTTTAGTTTTAGCCATGTATTAAAAGTTGTGGTGTAATTTTTTTCCAAATGGACCCAATAAATAAGTGGATTCTATTGTAATCAGGACACTCACATTTTTGTTAGTTCTGTCCCCATAGTCAAAGGTTCTGTCCCTCTGTCTGGAAGACAAGCTGCCAGGAGTGGGGGGCATATACTGACCGTCGGGGTTTCTCTGTGACCTGTAGCGAAAAGGTCAATCAGGTTTAGAATAATCACAAAATGTTCACTAGAGAACTTTTAACCTATTAAAACATAGTAAAGATTCTGTTTATATGAGCATGTATTTGATTGATAAGCAACTTAATGCCATCAATATAACACTTTTAATGCATGAAGTTGCAGCTCAAATGAGTTAAAAATTTATGTAAATATAGCATACAGCAGAATCTATTGCATTATTTTACATAAAAATTAAATGAATTTATTTCATTATTTATTGATATAAAGGTTCAACTCAATGAAGAATCAAGTTTGCTAATACTCAGTATGTATGAAAGTACAAGTATAAAGTTTGTTGTAATCAAGGAGAGATTTGGCATGGCTAAAGCTACTCAGATTACTCAGACTGACAGTCTGACTAAAGCAAGCCACTACTATTTCACTATTTTGTCTACAACTAAGTGATATAGAAGGCACTGGCTTTAGTCAGACTGTCAGATTGATGCCTTCACTAAAGCATCTGCCCAACCATATCTTGCCAAAATAAGCTTGATGGAGGGCATATATAGTTTATGCACCAATGTCCGAAAGTAGATGTAGTTCTCTCAGTAAGGTTGAAAAGCTACCTTGATGGACATATATTTCCAACCAAATCTTGCCAAAATAAGCTTGATGGAGGGCATATATAGTTTATGAACCAATGTCCAAAAGTAGATGTAGTTCTCTCAGTAAGGTTGAAAAACAGGTAAGTACTAGCTACCTTGATGGACGTATATTTCCAACATCCAGGTCAGGATCAAATGGGTCTCGTCTGTTGGCTCCAATATTTGTCCTTTTTGTATCTGTATATTAAATAAAGATAAATCATGCACTAACAAATTTACAGGACCTGGCCTCAGGATCATGAAGCAATTTCAGACTTAAGTCAAAATTTCAGTCAGTTATAAAATTATTGTTTATCAAAATATGACGATTGAAATCTGTAATTAACAACTTTATATCAAGACACTTTTATTAGCATTTCAATTTTGTCAGTGTTTTCCATCAAGAGACATTAAGACAGTATACAATTTTTGACTTAAGTCTAAAATTGCTTCATGATCCTGGAGCCTGAAGATTTCTTCTGGTAATTTAGAGCTATGGAAATTTAATGAGTCTTCACTTAGAGGAAATCTTACCATTTCTTTTAGAAGTAGCACCAGGTACCTGAGTAGATCTAACAGAGGAATGAGCTGTTTGTTTTGCATGATTATTTGCATTCAAACTACTTTTTCGAGAACTGGAAGAAAACCCCACAAAAGAACCCGCAGTTTCTCTAGTATCACTTGGTCTGCGAGAACCCGCTGGTTTGGGGGTTGGGACTGGAGAGTCATAGTCACTGAGCAAGTTATTCAGAGTCATTTTGGTACGTGCAGCACTGCTCACGGAGGTTCGAGATGTAGACCTTCTGGGAGACGTGGGAGAGAGGCTCTCAGTCTCACTTGTTCTACGTTGACCCCTGGAACCGTACGCATCGAATGACGAACTTCCATACTTTCGTAGCGTGTGATCCAAGTCTCTTGAGTGAGCACCAGGTGGAGTTGCATGATGGTCTTTGCCATATATAATTTCGTTGATGTTAGGTGTGTGTTGCATTGGTTTGGCACGGGAAGCATTAAGGACTTTTTTCATACCACTTCCTGTATTTCTTACAGCAGGAGACATCACTCTTGGAGTTTTTAAAGCATCAGCTTCACAGACTGCCTGAAGAATAAATAAAATCTCTGCTAAGGCATGCTATGAATTTAAAAATATAAATGAAGTTAAATATACAGATACATATCAATAATACCAGCACACTGAATTTACAAGTACCTGATGCATAACCAGAACATCCTGGGGGAAAAGTTCATCACAGAACTCGCAGGGAAGGAGCAAATCTTCGTCCAGGCGTACAGGGCCTGCCCCATCAAACCCTCTACAGGTAATGACAGGTAAAAACAGTCTCAACGAAGTTCATTTAAGATTCATGCTCATTAATATCCAAAACTTCTATAATCATGACAACAACAATGCTTTAAAAATGGTATAAAAGGTCTTCCTACCAAGTCCCTTTTTTTAAATGAATACAATTAATAATGAAGAAGATATATAGTAATGAAAATGTTACCCTGAGGGGTCTGAGTCATCAAAGATGTCATATCCATGGAGATTATCTATAACACTGGGTATTGACCTTTCCATGGGACGTTCTGGATAGTTGATTCTGTTGTCCTCAGCTGATGTAGAGTTGTTGGCCATTAAAGAGCTTAACTGGTCTTCCGAACAAGAACCCTGTCAGAAATTAATATTACAACTTATTATTCAACAATAATTATGTATTTAGTATTCCATCCATTCTATCGCCATCTAGCTCTTATATGATTTTGTCCACAAAAAAAACCCAATGACAATATTGTTAGGCAGTTTGATCTACTGGTACCTACATACCTGATGTAAAACAAGCATATCAACAGGAAATGTTTCTCCACAAAATTCACAAGGTAAAAACGTTTGGTCTGAAAAAATATTTATACATATTCATTAGATAAAAATGAACAATCAACAGTAGCTTGTGCAAACTGTAAAACACAATATGCACTGATTAATATCTGCCTGCATATGTACCATGGTCCAGATTGTGGTTGACCTCCCCATTTCTGTTCTGTCTCTGTACATTGACCTCCTTCTTTTTGTTCTTACTGGTAGCCATCTGCATTGTTCCACGGAGGGTAGTGGATCTAGCACCAGATGTGGTCCCTGACTGATGTGATGCTCCCATTCCATTGGCTCCCAACAACCTCTGGATCTCATCCATCTGGAAGGTGTTCAGTTCACCTGATCCAAACAGGAAATCATCCGACACATCTGCCGCTTGTGTTGGTGGTGGTGGTTTTCTGCTTGAGACAGCTGGTGCAACTTTAGTGGTAGGGTTTAACACGTTGGTACGTGGGTTGGTTTTGGGTTGAACTCCTCCATAACTGCACCGGGATTCTTCGTGTCGAGCCATGTCCTTCACCATTATAAACTGTCCACACAGCACACAGTTCTCTGTTCTGGTTCCACAGTATTCTTGGTGATCATCCAGCTCACCCTTTGCCACATCCATTTCACAGTATGTGCATTTGACTTGTCTTTTGAGGCATTCTTGTTCCTGTAATGATATAAGATAAAACTGCTTGGTATTTTCAAAAATAGAAATGCTAGGTTGTATTGGTAATCTTGGATTTTATTCTCCCAAAAATTCTATAATTAATTGAAGATAAAAATCTAATGGTTATTAAAGTGTACATGAATTGCATGGAAGTTACCTCAATTTGTCTTTTATGAAACATAATATTACATCATAGTTGCTCCATCAAATTCAATGTGAAAACTGATATATGGTTACAATAAGTACCTCATGTATTTCCAGATGCTGTTTTTCAACCTGAATTTTACACTTGGGACATGGTATTTTGGCATGGTTTTCCTCAAAGTGAACTTCCATTTCTGCCCTAGGAATTGGTTCATTGCAGTGTTCACATAGGGAAATATTTCTTTTGCAGTGCATTTCATGCAGTACAAAGTTGGATGTACTGATCTGCCTCCGACTGGAAAACAAACATTCTCTGGTTACCAACAAAGTGTCTGTGTTTTCTTTAGAAGATCAAAGTTACTACTGAATCCTGAGTGCTGACCTGCATCACTATGACTCAATGGGTGCTCTACCTGTAAGCTACACAGATACCCTTTCCTCTATATGTAATAATACCTATCTACCACACATCCACTTTTCTATCGAATTATTACAGTTTGCATGGTAATGAAACTGCTTTAGTGAACTGTGAGGATAGGCCTGCTTTATACAGTTATAAATAAGTTCAAAGGGATGCAAGATGTTTCGGGACCCAGACATTGGTGAAAAAGACTTTTTGGGACCTGGATGTTTTGGAACCTGGATGTGTCAAGACTTAGACTAAGATGTTTCGGGACTTGCATTAAAATACCAATTCAAATGTTTTAGCCACTCGGGTCATAATAATAAATTAGTTTGGAAAACTAATAAACTTGTATGTCTATAATAAAATATCTTTTACGTATGAAATATATGATTATAAAGAACGTAAATTAGATAGAAAATAAATTCAATTAATATTTAGTCTGTATTAAATATTTATAATGCAATGATTTAGAGCTAAATAATGTTATTTTTACAGAAAATTACTTAAATTGATAGTAAATGTAGAGACAAAACGTTTGCCTTTGAGCATCGGGAGACATGTGTACACGCGATTGGATGCTTCCAATATTCAATTCAATTGCTAAAACAGCAACGAGTAATTTACCTTACATATTTAACACTCCCTGTACCCTGTTTAGGTGAGAGAGGTGTCAAAATCATGGGGATCTTGAGCAATTAGAAGAAACAAACCTTGTTGAATACTGACAAAATGGCTTTCATGTGTTCTGCCTAGATTAAATTTTTAACCAAAGGAAGAAAAGTTGTTAAAATAAACTTAATGAAATGATCTATTAAACGGTTTGACAATCTCAAATATTGTCCAGATATCAAGATATCTTTGCTATTATAGTTAGATATCCAAGTAGACATAATTAATAAGTGTATGAGTCCTTGGAATTTACTTTAATTTCCTTTGTACCCAAAGTAACAAGATAAATATATCTGGTGTCCTTTAACAATTGTTGTTTTTTCACTGATAGAACTGAGAATTCTTAGTCTACTCAAAATACTTGAAACATTCTAGTTTTTTTTTACTTTTAATATTTTTTTTACAATGTTAAAAAAAAAATCCTTAATGCATGCATAAAATTGCGCTAAGTATCGTGCCGTCATGTGTTTCAGATAGTCATGTGTTTCCGATAGTCTATTTTGGTTGCGTGAGTTTATTCCAAAATGACGTCATTTTCCTAATTACTTGGGACTACAGACTTACGAAATCTCCTTTCGTCTTTATACATATATCTTATCAAAGTTATGCTGCGTGAAATGGTTAAAATCACACAATTACTCAAGTGACTCATAAAAAAACTAATTTTTACAATTACTTTAGTTATATAAAGTCACTAAAATTGCCAAATATCTTAACTAAAATATCATAGTATCTAATAGTACTTATCGTCTGGTCAAATATACCTCTGATGACGTATTTAAATGTTAAAATTATCATATGACTTTGTAAAATTTTTCTTAGTTTTGAGTCTTAGTAGCGTTATAAATTAAGCTTCTTCTGAAATAAAAACGTTATTAACTATCATACAAATGATGGCATTGTAATTATCATAAGTGATAAAATAAAGTTATGGGAAAAATTAAATAATTAGACGATTTGAGTTGAATAAAAGCTTAGAAAACAATTGAAAATATTATAGAATATATTCAAAAGGTTATGTCACATTTATGTTGACTATTATTGAAAAAAATTGTTGATGAATCATACTGACGCCCAATTTCATTGGTCGAATGCTGCATCTAGTTTATTATACCTAAAAACTTTTAATGATGACGACTTTTCTTTAATTTTGTATCGGTGATTTTCAATGCTATGTCCGAGATTAAAAATGATCTAGTTTCAAAATTGGTGAATAAAGAAACAATCATTAGTGGTAGCATTTAGTGTTATAGTCTGTCCCAAAATATCCTGAATTCAGATTTTGCTTAATTGCTTGATATTTATAAATACCTCAGGGTTCAAACGATGTTCATTCAAAAGTATGAAAAATTTCCAAGATTTCTCAGTCGAAACGCCCCTGTTAGCTTATCAGGTTTCAATACACGGCTAAAAAATGTGATATCTACGGGGATTTTGTATTGCACAAGCCCGGATGATATCGTTGAAAAATTGTGCGATGTATTCCGAGTGTATTCCGAATGGAGAAAAGATGTAAACATTCCCCATTATAAATCTCCGTAAGGAATCTGTTTTTGTTCCTGTGAATTTTTCCGAGTGAAAGATGATAATGTGTCAATGATATTATCTTGGAAATTATCCCTTTCAACTATTTAATTGCACTTCTTTCACAGGTATGTGTATTTTTATTAAAAATCGTCCAAATGTGCTGCATAAATATCTTGGGACAGACTATAGACTATTGAAAACCCATGACGCCAGGATATGATATTTTTACACAAGTCTCGTAACGTCCTATTCTAAGCCCTGAAACATCTAGGTCCCAAAACGTTTTAGCCCCGAAACATCGTATCAGGTCCCTAACGTCTTGGTCCTGAAACGTCCAGAATTCAGTTTAAAGTACATAAAGAAAACAGAATAAAAGGGAGTAGCCTATTTTGTATCTTTAGGCTTATTTTCGAGAAAAACCTCATGCAAAACAAATTTCTGTTAAATAGTTATGATTGCTATGAGATATTTTCTCAGTCATGTCACATGTACCTTTAATTTTTACAGATAGTCACACAGCAATAGAGTTCATCAGTTAACGTACGTAAAAGGTAAAAAAGAAAACCCAGTTCTACTAAACAAAAATATAGAAAACCAACATTACCAGTTTCTACAATATGTCGTGTCTTCATCATTTTCGCTCATGATTATGAATCCTTGATCAGTTTCTGAGTTTCCCTTCTATTTTCGTTTCCAAGTAATGCGACGAAAACAGTGCAAGAAATCTGCGTCACCGCAAAACACTCTTTCTGAAAGATGCGCGGCGGGTAATGCGTGAGTCTAATTTTTCTCCTCCTGGTCAAAATTTGATACCATTATTATCAAAATAAAAAAAATGAGCCATTTAATTAATTATATTTAAACGTAAATTTTAAACTGTTTAAAAACAAGAGTTGTTGCCTTTATTTTTTTTTGGGGGGGGGGGGAATTTTTAATTCGGGTTCGTGATCACATTATTTTCGTTTTTTCCCCATCAGCGTGGATCGTAATATTATAAGTGGCTTTTGATCTCGACTTGCACCTGTAAACAAATGTTAGATGAGCACAGATAACGTGTATACTTATTGTCTTTGCGGTTATGTAAACAGAATGTGTTTTGACTTCCGTTGCAATGTAAACAGTTGACACTGAGGAAGACAGACGTAGCTTGTAAGGAATGAAAATGAGCAGCCTCGCAAACGGTGGAAGGCGGAAAAGTAACTCGGAATCAAGCTCAATGGATTTCGAGGACGAGCAAATTAATGACAAAATGGTTAGATTTAATATTAGCGAAAATTTAACAGACGAATCTGACGGTGGAAGTTCTGTTAATGGGGTGAAAAGGAGGCTGGCAAACGCAAGGATAACGAGAACAAGGTGAATTTACAGTAAATATTCATTGTGCTTACTGTAATTTATTAATTATAACCTTACTTATGCACATAGTTACATGTATACCACTATTTATCTAATTATGAAGGAAAAGATGATTTCATATCATTTTAGATCAGTGCTTAGTGTCTCTAATAAGTTTCAACTTGGTTAGCAGCCCCTGGGGTTTTGTTAATTTTGATGGGACTCCACATCTATTTCTCATGGTTCTAAAACCAAGATAATAGATATTGCTGGTATGATATGCCCAATGTGAGGAATCATGACATTCCATGATGTCTTTGAAAATTCATAATGATTGGGGACATGCCATATCTGTGTGATGGGTCCAAACATGCTAAAACTTAATGAAATTACATAGTTTGTGATCTTTATCAGTATTATCTTTCATTTTTATTTTTTGGGGGTGGGGGTGGGGGAGGAGGGGAGTGAGGTGTATGATTTTTTAATTTTATCTATGTTTAGACTTTTTAGAAAATCACAACATAAACTCAAGATATGGTTGTGTTATCTACAGATTAAAGAGGCCTAACTCATTCTTAGTTTTTCTCAAGATCTCCTAAACCTATCTTTAAAAATTATCTTTTCACAGAATCATAGGAATAGCCCAAAGTAAAGGTTTATGATGTTGCCATCAAAGATTTCATTTTATATTTTTATACAACGATTTTTGATAATATCTTGGCATTTTTGATTCATATTCTTTGACAAAAATGTCCTGGATATGATAAAGAAAGATTTCAGTAACCAGAATAAGATAATGGATTGATATCATTATGACTCATATTAATTTATACTTTCTATTATTAAAAAAAAAGCCAAGATGTGGAAAAAGGGAGGTAATATTATCTTTTCTTTGTTGTAATTGATTGTTTTGAATGCTAAAGTAAACTAACTCAAATAACTTTAATTTAGAATTAGCTATCATAAAGCTTTGATGTTTGCATTGACTTTTTGTACTGTAGATGTTACTTATTAGAGTGTTACATGTACTGTTATATGTAGTTAAGATTTTAAAAGAGGATTCTGAAATGAATTGCTGTCAGTAAATTTAATATCCGCATGTTGATGATACATGCTTAAGGTCTACACTGATCTACTTGAGAGTGATTTACACATAAAGTAAGAACTTACTGGGATAGAGATATTGAAGTTTAGATTATAAACAACATATATAGAAATCAATTTAATTGACCTCTAAGAGTGCTACATGAATGAAATTTTAAATTTTATTAAACGTAGACATGTGTCAAATAGTGTCAAATACCAGGTACTACAATGTGTAGTATGTGTACATCAATGGATGCCAATAATTTGTTGTTCTTTCTTTTTTGTTAGAATGTACAAAGGGTATCGGTAATCTTTTTTTTATTCTCATTCTAAATATTTGCTTTCAAAGTACTCTCTGAAAGCATTAACTTTTAGGATGGCCTTTTTAATGTTGTAATCCCTGATGCAATGCTAGAAGCTTAACTGGGGTATATGTTTGCTTTCAGCACTTATTAATAAATAAAAACCAAAGGAATCTATTTGCTATATCCAAAGCTGTACAAAATAAGTTTAATAAGGAAATTTCGTGAAACAAGACAAAATATAATGTCTTTTAATTGACTGAGCTGTATTTTTTTTTTTACTGGGGGGTTTTTCTAAAGCAGGAAGATACCAGGGTTTTTAAAATATTTTTTGTCAGTTTCAATACAGCAAATCTGTTTGATCTACAATTCCTGATCAACTGATTGTAATTGCTGTAAAGTGTAAAGTTAAGTACAGGTCATGACTACAGTAAGTTGGACATAGTTTGAGCTGTGAGCAATCATACTTGTAAAGGATCTACCTTAGTTAACATTTCACTAGGTCTAGTGTATACTTTGCATCAGTATACAAGCACAAAGGCGATTGCAAATTTTTCCCAACATATAAATCTTCTGCCCTTAGCTTTAGACCTATAGGAACAAATTTGTAGTCCATATACATAAATAATCTAAATAAATCAAGGAATAAAATTTTCCCTGTTTACCAGACACTTTATGCACAGCATCTTGTATAAAATTAATTGAATTAACACTGCTTTAATTGCTGTGTTTAAATGCATGTCAATGCACTCCTTAATTTAGTTTAATCTATTTACCCTTGTACCTGATTATAATTTTCACATTATTTTAATTTTGTTAAATAATTACTTCTTCTCAGTGTTGAAAGCATTCAAATTTTTTGATAACTAATTTAAAATATTATGAAATGTTGTATTGGTTGATTACAGTATTTTTTTCTGTGATGTAAAAGATAAATTTGGCTAAACTTTATAAACTTAGATGAAATAGATGTTGTACAAGTTAAGCATATACCAATTGCAAACTATATATACCACCCTTACATGTTTTTATTTCTTGTTTACACTTGTGAACCAAAGTTATTGTTTTTTAGATAAAGAATTGATACGTTGAGAGTTGCAAAGCGATCAAATTCAGAAAAAATATATCATATGTTGTTCATAGGCTTAATGGATTCTCAAATTCATATTGTATTGAAATATTTAAGATGTTTCATAAAAATATAACATTATAAATGTATAGCTTTTTAATAAGTAACACTTACTGAGATGCATGTGTAAGTGTTCAAGGGGGGTGGGGTGTGTAATGCATGCTAGATTGCAACTTATGTCAATTAACATTTAATATTTATTTCAAATGTATTTCTGTAAAGAAGACTTGTTATTAAAATCATATTGTGTGATATTTGTGAATCATTATTGTTAGTGAATAATGAATTGATCAGTTGATTTATTTGATATTTCCTTCACTTATTAGTAGGATTTTCCATTTCAGACGTACAAAGTCCTTGTATGGTGTAATGCCAAACTGCAAGTTTGGACCATGTGGTTCTATATTGGATGATTCAGCAACTTCTCTGTAAGTATTAATCTAATTTTGAGAAATTGATCAATGGTTTTATACACATGGAAATTGTACTCTGTACTAACATGTGTACATGACTGAAAGAGGTGATTTTTAACGAACTCTAATTATCATAGAATTAATGGAAATCCAGTTCCTCGTATTTATGTGCACGTGGCAAGCAAGATAATCACATGCGCCACAAGATTCTAATTTATGTATAATTTTGATATAGAGAAGAATTTATGATCATATTTGATGATAATGTAGAGTTTTAGAAAATGTTCATACTAGCTGGACTAACTATATAAATGCTGCCTTGATATTTACTTTGATAATGATGGCTTTTTGCATTTTAATGTCAAATCTTTAAAGTTTTGATATTTTCTACCGGTAATTGTTGCACCTGATAACCAGGCAGAGATGTGTACAGGGTTTATAGGTAGACAACCAAACTCTTGTTGGTACATTTACCTGTTATGAAGGTCACTGTCCTCTAAGTTATCAAAACATCTTATTAAAAATAATATAAAAAACTGATAGGTTAGATCTTATACTGGTTATATACATATGATCCTTGCTTATACTTTAGTATTCTTTCATATATGTTATGTGCAAGTGGAAAGGATACTGCAGTTTTATGAAATTCTTTAGTGTAAGCAGATTATAAATAAAACTGCTTTAAAAATAACAAAACAGGTTATGAACTCTTCACTTTCTCTTTATTTTTCTTTGTCAAATGTTTGGAAACTGTGAAGAGGGTTTGTTGCTAAAAATTTCAGGTGTAGACATTAAGTCAGTAATTTATAAATTAATTTTGATTGAATGTTAATAGGTCAATCTATTTACTATGGGCTGTTGATGTTGAGTGTTGTTTTATTGGACAAGACATGATATTTGCATTGTCTCAGTCTATTTCGCTATACCTAATTGGTATCAGTTCTGACTTGGGGACTAACCTACGATAGAATGTGTATTTACCAGGGAAACTAAGATTTGGACTTCCAGTCAAGCCAGTACTGGCTTTGTGAGTCACATATTAAGGTTTAGAAAAGTGTGGTTTGAGAATTGATTAAACCACAGTTAAAATTGATTGATATCAGCTCAAGAATCATTTATCTTGTTATAAAGAAATATGACAAGGAAAATATTTTGATATGTCTAATTATTAAAACTAGGTTTGATTAATTACTGCTAGGGTAAAAAAAACAAAACCCCAAATACTATGAAATGAAAATCAGTCAGTTTTGTGTAAACATGATAAAATGAAATTGACTATTTAATTATTAAATGATTGATATCATCAATGACTTTGTCTATCCATTTAGGAATAAATAGAAAAAAATATATCAAGCTGTATGAAACCAAAGGCCATCAGAAATCAAAGTACTAAAATAACTGAATGCTTGGCTCTGAAGAATTGAATTTTCAGTGTAATCAGAATCATTTTCTTTGCATGCATTAAAGTTACTCAGACAGTTGTCAATTCTGAAAAATTAATTATTTTCAAGATGACTGTGTGTTTAAATTGAAATATGAGTGATTTATTTTTTATCTTAAAGTTCCTCCAGACCATGTAGATTTGAAGATTTGAAATACATCATGAAATGACATTTTAGAGGCATGGAGTTTATTGTCTATTCAGTTTACTAGTGAATCAGTGAATCAAAGTTTCTTCAGTGGAGAATTTCTGCTAAGGTTGTAGGCACCCTGTTGTCTTGAATATATTTCTCACTGCAGACCAGACCTAAATGTGTCTTGCATTAGTTTAAGAAAAGGTTCCATTATATTTTTACCATGTCCTAATATACAAATGATTGAACTTGTCACTTGAATTATTCACATTTCTGTCTATAAGTAAGACTGAAGTATGTATTGAAGCTTGATAGTCTAATAATGCTGAAAATAATTTTAAGAAATTGTTTAAAAACCTTCAGTGAAATAAAGAGTGTCTATTTTCTGCCATGAAAATGCAAATTATCTTAATGCAGCTGTTGTAATTTTCAGAATTGATGGAGTTTTAAAAATATGTCAATGAAGATCTTTTCATTCAATTCATAATAGAACTGATGTTTCAGTACACTTATACATGTGTCATATTTCTTCAACAACAGTGTAGTAAGCGACCTTTTCATATAATCAATGTTACAAATTAAAATCTCTCATGTACCAATTGTACAGATTCATAATAAATGCCCATGGTACAGTGCATGCGCTGGGTACACTGAGATGTAATATAAGCTCTGATTCGTCAGTGCTGTTCGTGATTGCAGTTGTTTGTGAGCCAAGACTTCCTGGATTCTAGCACACTGTTATTTATTTAAGGCTTCATACTGGCAAAGGATTACAGCATTTTCTCAAGCAGCTGATAACAATGACGAAATTTGACTTCCTTGTTCAGTATGTTTGCCAAGATTGTGGTTTACTTGTAAAATACAAACATCAAACAGTGAACATAGCTTTGATGAGGCTTAAAGAAATGTCTTTATTGTTTGATGAGCTTTTAAAATACAAATGTACACATATATTCTGATGATGTCCTTTAGAATATATCTTGGGTAAAATTTTTTTAAAAAGTTTGATTTTGAGGCAAGTCTTTTTCAGACAGCAGATGCATAGATCAATTTTGGAAAGGGTGTTGTAGGAAAGGGCATTCAGAACTTGTGCCTAAGTCTTTTGTTTTCACCTCCAAACAATAAAATATGTTCAAATCAAATCAAAATCATCAATGTTGATATTGTGTGTGGCACATGTGTATTTATGAAATGCAAACAGATAATGAAACAGTAACCAGTAAGGTAATTTCACCCCCTTGTAGGTCACATGACAACTGTTATCAACCACAGAGGAGTACAGAGAAAGAAAAAAACAGCCCTCCATCAATAATTCTCCCTCAATTTCCAGATGGATGCCATAATTACCACAGAATGAATTACTGTGTGGAAAAAGTCATCCTTGTGGTCTGTAGCCTTTTCACCTTGGTATCTTTAGTCAATTCACTAGAATATAATCTTGATATTAACACTAATGATGTCCGGAATGATCTGACACATTTCTGGAGGAGTACAGGCTTTTGCCCACCCTTGCCTCATAAGGATGCTTACAAGTTTGATTTCAGCAAGGATATGCAGCTTAACTTGGCTCTGATTGGCTCACTTCCTCATAATGGAATCCAACAGGTGAGAATTCATTGGTTGCTGGAACTTGTAACAGTAAAGCAAAGCAATGGCAATGTGACATATGATTTTACAAAACTGGATAATGTCATTGGCTTGCTCTGGAGCTATGGTTTAAAGCCAGGCTTTGAACTAATGGGAAACCCATCAGGATTCTTCAAGGACTTTGATAACTCAACACAGGTGTACTTGTGGAAAGATATGGTGACCCAGTTAGCATTGAACTACATAGATCAGTTTGGCCTCAGCGAGGTTATGGATTGGAACTTTGAGACTTGGAATGAGCCAGATTGTCATGATTTTGACAACATTAAGTTCTCTGTTCAGGGCTTTCTTAATTACTATGATGCTTGTTCAGAGGGTCTGTTAGCTGCCAGTTCCCTCCTGAGATTTGGGGGCCCAGGGGATGGGTGTGACAGACCAGGAAACACCAAGTTCTCTGATGCCCTTCTCACTCACATTGTCAATGGAACTAACTTTTTTACTGGCAAACGAGGCAATAGAATAGACTTTTTATCATATCATAGAAAAGGAGATGGTTCCTCAGACAAAATATACCAGGATGAACTTCAAACAGCATCAGATATCTTTAAAAAGTATCCATCTCTTTCAAAGACCCCTTTCTATAATGACGAAGCAGATCCAATGGTTGGTTGGAGCAAAGATTTGCTATGGCGAGCAGATTCAACTTATGCTGCCATGGTTGCTAAAGTTATCGCCCAACACCAAAACATGATACTGGCTAAGCAGCCATTACTTATGAATTACACTTTGTTAAGTAATGACAATGCCTTTTTAAGCTACGTTCCACATCAATTTACTCAAAGAACATTAACAGCCAGATTTCAGATGAACAATACCAATACCCCATATGTTCAGTTGGTTTTGAAGCCAGTTTTTATGGTGATGGGTGCCTTGTCACTCTTAGGGGACAAACAGCTTCACACAAACTTGACCGTTCCAGACAAACTTGGCACTGTTGTGGTTGGAAATGATAGTACTGTGGGTGTTCTAGCAAGTCTTCACGTACCATACAAAGGTATTCCTACTTCAGATGCTTGGCAGGTCACCATTCTTATATACAGCAGCAATGACACCTCGCTCTCTACCAGGGCAGATTCTGTCACCGTGAGTCTGAACGTAAATGGCTCTGGTGACTTTGCAATTGTCGAATATTACATAAACAACATGGTTTCCAATCCCTATGGTGTTTGGGTTAAACAAGGAAAACCTTCCTTTCCTTCTGTTCAACAATTCAGGGAAATGCGTTTCCGGGAAGGATTGATGTCTTCAAAAGTGCAATATTTCAGAAGCAAGAAAAATGCTCACATGTTCAAAAACCAGTATTCACAACTTGTGCAACCTGGAGTGATCCTAATCCATGTGTGTGCCAAGTCCAAGCTTCCTCCGGATCAAGTGACGGAGGTGGTGGTTCACAACATCACATCTGGACAGGTTCTCTTGACTTGGTCGGATAATTGCGTGAACACTAAGTGTATTCTGTACTACGACGTGGAGTTTTCTAACAAGACAGAGAGTGGACCTTATGCGAAGATCAATAACAATAGCACCTCCATAATTACCTCTTATAATTATGTGCCTGATGTTGAGGTTCTGAGTGATGCCATGGTGATGGGATTTTACCGTATTCGAGCTGTGGACTATTTTCAAAGACCTGGAGCCTACTCTCTACCTGTCAAGTACCCTGATACACTGTAAAGAAGACTATATCATTGAAATGGAATAAAAAAAAATAAATAAAAAGAGCTGAATTGAATCTCCCAATTAAGTTTTAAAAAGAAAATAGAGACTTTTTTTTTTTTGCCCCACTCTTTTCTGCATGTTGCTTAAAAACTATTGAATGAATTGAAATTTCCAAAACTTAATTGATATCATTCATATCTTGTGGTTCTAAGTATTGTGCAGTGATTTAATTAATGAAAACATATATCTTAAGATGTAAGATCCATAAGGGTGAAGATGATACCCTGTAGTCCTAACCTCAGTCAAGAAATCATAAATACATCTTCAAATAAAATTTACTGTAATCACTTGATCAAATGAAACTTGAGATATATGACGTGGCTAAATGATAACATTGATGATAAAGTTCACTATAGGGTTCGTGATTAAGCGCTTGTCAGTTGAATAAGAACACGCATTGTTATTTATTCATACATTAAGTATATTTACACTTGTCTAAAACATGAAATGAAAAGTACAAAAGCAAACTGAAAATAAAAAAAGAGTTTCCATCATAAAAGTTTGTAGAAACAATATATTTAGTAAGAAGACTTTTATTCATTCGACATTGAAGTAAAAGACAAGATTTAGTAAGGTTTGAAATCATTCTGGCATGAAGGTAATATGCTTACAGTTGAAAAGTTTAGCCTGTGCAGTTTTTCTATGTGTTACTTAATCTGGACAGGTGAAAAATACTTAATTGTACATGTATGTTAGTTTTTGAAAGATCTAATTTTTATAAAGTTTATCGGATAAAACCAAGAAAATTTTTAACCAAAATTCATTGATTCCAAGAAATGTTTATCAGTGCGCATTTCTTCTGTGGAAAATTATTTTCTTGTACCGTACATGGTAAATGTCGAACATTGATTGAAAGAAACTTGTAATAGGTTAGTGATGAACATGGACACAGGTGGCGGTGACAACAGGTTGCGCTCAAATTATCTATTTCTGACATCAGAAACAGCGTTTTTCCACTAGTTTTTTCCTAAAACGAAGAAAAGTAGTGTCTTGTAAAGGAAACAATGGAGACAGGGGCTTACTGTGTCATATGCTTTCTGGAGATTTTCCTTTCCTTTGATTTATATTGTATATACCAGGAAGTCATGATTCAGTTAAGGATTTCAAGATTTGGTTGAGGTTTGATAATTTTGATTTTCAGTTCAAGAAGAGTACAGTGATTTAACTATTACTGAGCTATTTTTTTTAGTTTCGTAGAATGGATGTAATGTTCTCGGGCAAATCTATTGGTTTTTGGATTTAGACATTGTTTCTTGGCTCTTGATTTTTATTCTGTTAGCTCAGAAATTCAATAATGAAATTGGGAACATTTACCTGCTAATTGTGTTCAGAGAAATTATGGGGGATATTTATTGTTTCATACATAAGTAACAACCAGTTATGTAAATAAAGCTTTAATGAATTGACCATTTAGCTAGTCAATTTTGACTGTTAATTCACACTGTATAGATACCAGATGATAGTTTTCTCAGGAGAATTAATGTGAACTGGTCAAGCATTTAAAAGTCATCAACAAGCACCTTGCTTTTTCATTTACTTGTAATCTCTTTAAATTGGATTGGAAAAGTTATTTACACTGTACCTTGACACGAAGTTGTGTTTGAAGCTTCTGTGCTACGTGTCACTTGAAGAAATTTTGCAATTTTACCATGAAAGGAATAATAACCATGGAAGTTCTATATAGTTCCTATGTGTAGTTATGAAAATGCATGGGGAAAATGTTCCGTAAAAAGATCAGCCTATACCCAGGGACATGTACTCAACTACTGCCGGAGAAATTGATGACAGGTCACAAGGCGAGGATGATAGTAGAGAAGACGTGCAGTGCTATCACAAAAACAGCACTGCCATTCAGGTAAAAGTCTTGACTAGACTCCAAAGGTCAATATAATAGAACAACAAATACCATATATCCGGTAATATATTCGCAATGATCTAATTTTTGCTTTTTTTGCGATCACTATTACATCGCAAAAATATCCAATATGCAGAAATTATATCCAGTATTGTTTGCTATTAGAAACTTTTTAAATCACGAAAAGTGAATGACACAAATAATTTTTTTTTTTACACATTTCCCCAATTTTTGTGACACAAACACCCCCCCCCCCCGCCGCATATATGGTACCTCATCAAATTGAAGGGTGTTTTTGAAATGGGCCTGGGTAGTAGATAGGAAGGGCCACTCATGACCCTTTTTTGATTTGGACGGGGGGGTAGGTGAAAGGGATAGAGAGTGCTTGTCTGATACTTTGAGTTATCAAAGAATATATTTTGCACAAAGCGTATCTCAACACTTTCAAAGTATAAGGTATTTCTAACAGTTTATCATTTCTCAAGTTTATTCCTTTTTTGTGCAAGTTTGTTGTGCAGTCACAAATTTTGAAGATCAAAGGGACACAGTCACGAATTTGATCAAATTTTATTTGTCTATTTTTATTGTTTACAATGCTTTATGGAGTGCCGCTCAAATAGTTATAAGCAAGATACAGAGCTCACAATTCTTTGTTTGGTAAACAAGGCTTGTGCCATGTTTTTGTTTACACTGATTCAAAATACTGGTAAAAGTTCTTTTTCAAGCTGATATTTCTATCAATTTTTTTTTAACATAATAGACATTTCTTAGCATTTTTCACATTCATTTTAGGTCGAAACCTGGAATGTTTTTTTCAACTTCAAAATGTAAACAAAGAAATGATCTGAGTTTTGTTTACAAAACAAAGAATTGTGAGCTTTGTATATCTCATTTATAACTCTACGACTGACATTTAAATTTTAGCTGACCATTAGAAATGCCTTACTGAAGCTTGTAATCGTTAAAAACGTGAAAATAAAATTTTGACAGAAATCGTGACCATGCCCCTCTAAGAAATGATTAGCATTTTTATTTTTTAAAAAAATCTTTCAAGTAACACTCTTTTATTTGTTGCATGACCTCATTATCTAAACTAGGTAACCGTGATTTAATATCATTGTATTGGAAGTCGTAGGTGTTTAGTAGACTCGGATGAAAAAAAACCAACTTTCTCTTTTATATTTCTGATTAGAAAAAAAAACATATCATGCAAAGTTGACTTTTGATGTCACTAGTTTTGATGTGTTAGAGAGAAAAAGCCCACGCATGTTTGTTGCATTAAGTTTTACGAAGCTGAAATAGATATGTCACAGAAACGGTTCAGCTGTATCCCTTGTTAGGAAAGGGATTTGTGGGATATCATGAAAGGGTGAGGTACTTCATAACTATTATGACTATAAGCAGTGTATTGGTAAGTTATTTTGTTTAAATCATTAGAGAACATACCGGTAGAAGAGTTTCTGTTTGGTATATTGTGAAAATTGTTACCATGAAAATGCAGATTGTTAGTTTCTACATAACTTAAATACCCAAATAAGAGCCATTTTTATGGGAACGTTTGCATGGTTTACTAATGTTAATATGATATGGTTTTGTGGAATATATGAATTATTTTGTCAAAGGAGCCATCATTGTTAGTCTCAAGTAGTAGTTAGAATTAATCAAGGCATTTAAATAATATATTGAAATGTACCTACTCGTCAATCTACATGTGATTATCTGCATTTGATGATATCAGAATTAAAAATAGATACTGGGTACTTGGTATTTACAAAGATCAGTTTTATACATTTATACAAAGTTATGCTACAATCATTGCAAGTTATGATACAATCATTGCAAGAGATTGGTGTATACTTCAATGCTTGGTTATATACATGCATGTATTAGAAATTGAAATGTTTGCTTCAGGACCATTCCAGACCCTGGGAGTCAGAAGCTGAACTGGCACAAGCCCCCGCTGACCGTGCTCGTCATCAAGAAGATGCATGACGAGAATGCACTGTCTGCATTCACACAACTTGTCAAGTGGCTTATTCAGGTAAAAAGGATAAAGGTGATAGAAAAACATTCTGGTTGAGTGGTTTCTAATATACATGTTCCCCCATTAAAATGAAAGTTCATTAACATACCGGGTAGATGGTTTAAGCTTTTGTCACATAAAGGCCTTCATTATACCCCTGCAAATGAAGGGTTGAGATGGGGGCATTTCAGAATCACCCAGTGTTTCTCCTTCTGTCTGTCTGTCTGTTGACAAGTTTTGTCTACACATCAACTTGGAAACTTCTGTATGGTTAATGGATAAATTTGCAAAACTGTTACATGTATTAACATCTTTGTAAACTACCATTATCAAAAGATGAAGTGACCTTAGACAAATGAAAATAAAATTCATTGACATGATCCCAGTATTTTTACAATTTTAAAATGGTTTTGTAATAGGACATTCTTTTTCATTTTAAATTCTTTTGTCCCTTTTGAAATGTACCCTGCAGGGTTTTTCAGTCATATTAGGATAGTTTTAATTGAACTAAGTGCACTTTTGATTTTATTTCTAAAAGGAGAAAAACATGGTTGTATATGTGGAAAAGGCTGTGTTTGATGATGCAATGTGCTCAGAAAACCCAGTGTGCAGGGGACTCCAAAAGCAAATCAAAACGTTTGAAGAGGGTAAGTAATGTCCACAACATGAAACTCTGTGTAACAATGAAATCATTGTAGGATGTAGAATTCTATTGAGATTTTGTGAATTCAGGCCAGATTTATTTTAATCTGTAGAGAAGGATGAGTTGACCAACAAAATAGACTTTGTGATTTGTTTGGGAGGAGATGGTACACTACTGTATGCATCATCTCTATTCCAGGTGAGGAAAAGGCATTTATACTGTGTATATCATTATTTTTATGATGATGATTAGGAATGGCAACCCATTAACTAATTAACTGATAACTGGGTAACAAATTGTTAACTAATTAGAAAAATTAAAACCAGTTAATCTGATTTTTAAAAAAAATACATTTTAAACTGTATGTAAATTGATATCGTGGAGATAACTGAAAGACATTAATATCATTTGAATGAAGAATGACTGATCTAATGTAACAATCTTAAAAAGGGTTTAACCTATGCAATTACAACCATTATCATCTGGTATTTCTTTAATACCTCTCTGAAACTCATTGATTCTGTCTCAATCATGCATGAAATCAAAAAACCTACCTAACAGTGATTGTGTTGATATCAATTTACTTAGCCCACAATGGCAAGCTTAATTTTGCCTATATAAAGAAAATGCCACTGTCAACGTCTCATGCATGGAACTTTTTGAAAAGAGAGGGAGAACGATAAGGAGAATTATATTGACAGCCTTGTTCTATGAAATGATTTATGGATGCTGTCTTATTTTGAGACTTGATTACTACTGGGTACACTTGACTGAGAGGAAGAGTTTGGTAAATGAGTGAAACAAACCCCTCAAAAGAAGTTCACATATATCTTTCCAAATACAATTAATTCTGATGATTTTGTAGTTTATTGATAGAAAGAATTTATGATAACAGGTTTCGAAATTGTGAGCGATTGCCATCCCTGACAATAAACAAACTTTGATAAATGCATGTTCAAATTCAATCTATTCATGTATTTTTTTATTAGAATTGAAATACATGTATCAGCATACAATCAGCATACAATTTCCATAATTTTGTTATCCTTGATTTAACAGGCCAGCATGCCTCCAGTTATGGCTTTCAACATGGGATCTTTGGGATTTCTGACACCATTCAGCTTTCAGGATTTCAAAGGACAAGTAACTCAAGTTCTTGAAGGTGTGCATACTTTAAATCTGCAAAAATTTTCCATACTGTTGCAAATTAATCATCAGTTAATATGTGTATGAATAATCATAAGAAAGTGGGATAAAGATTGCATTAGTACAGTGATAGATAGCTGGACTTGATGCAGTGTGTTGGCTTTATCATTGCAGGTAATGCTGGACTACTTTTAAGATACAGACTAAAGTGTGTGATATGCAGGAAGGATTCACACATGTCCAAAATACCACATGTAAAACAAATTCAGAGATCTCACAGTACCGTTCAGTCCAAAACCCACATGCTTGTAGGTATCACAATGAAAAAAAAACTTCAAAACTGCATGTGTTTGTCAGTGATATGCTGCATCAGCTGTGAATCTTTAGGTTTAAACTGTTGTATCTTGTCTTGTTGTCAGGTGTTCAATGAGGTGGTTGTGGACCGAGGACAGTCACCTTACCTTTGTAATATTGACCTGTATGTGGAGGGCAAGCTTGTCACTACAGTACAAGGGGATGGTGAGTTCAGGCTATACGAACTTCATGAAAAACATTAAAAACAGACTCTCTATGCAAATTGAGTTGAATTAATTTAAATGATATGAAATGTTTAGAGTTTTTCATCCATATATACACTTAATATTTATTAAGAATAAGAAAAAATGCTCTTGTGATAGTGATTTTCTAAAAGAAATCATAATTAAATGTCATTGAAATGCATCCAATTATAGCTTACCATAGGAGGCAAAATTCATCATAACTCACATCACAAAGGAATAATTATCATTGTGAAAGTAATCACTCTTATCAGCAAGTAATTGTATCTTAATGACAGCAGATTCTCTTATAGGTGCTCACTTTTCTTTTCAGGTCTCATCATCTCTACCCCGACAGGAAGCACAGCCTACGCAGTGGCCGCTGGGGCCTCCATGGTCCACCCTAATGTCCCGGCTATCGTCATCACCCCAATCTGTCCCCACTCTCTCTCATTCCGACCAGTGGTTGTGCCAGCAGGAGTGGAAATCAAGGTAAAATATGGAGTGAGGTTTTGGTTTGTGTAGAAAATCGTTTTATTCTCGGAAAATCCTTGCTCAGGATAGAGATGTATATAATTATCATCTATGTGTAGTTTTTTTCACCAGGGTATATTTTTACAAGAGGTTGTAAATTTCTTTTCAGATTATGGTTTCTCCTGAGGCAAGGAATTCTGCTTGGGTATCACTTGATGGGAGAAATAGACAGGAAATCTTTGAAGGAGACAGGTAAATGTTTTCTAAATAATCATTCTTAAATTAGCTTTATATTTTTGACACATGGTGTGTTAAAAAAAAAAAAGAATGCATATAGAATATTGTATCTTTGTTTTTCAGTGTTCGAATAACCACAGCTCAGTACCCTGTTCCATCCGTCTGTGCTAAGGATCAGATGGATGATTGGTTCGAGTCACTGGCAGAATGTTTGCACTGGAATGTTCGAAAACCTCAGAAACCAATGCCTACTCTCATAGACTCTCCCAGTACCAACAGTTTAACTGGGAACAGTGATAGCAGTAGCTAGCAGGTCTCCCTATGGGAGAATTTTTAAACCCATATATACCCATAACAGAATCTACAAATGAGTGTTACTGTAGGAATAATAGTTAGGATTAGTGTTTGATAGTGTCATGTATAAAAAACAAAACCAAGAGCTTTGCTCCAGGGAATGGATGCTTACAGAATTTGAACATTGTGGTCAAATCATCTGCATAATGTAAATGAGTCAAGTAATTTATTTCGTTTTTAATATTTTAAAACATAAAATTTATTGAGATACATTTTTATTGTAGCCTCCGTTTTTCAAGAGAGTATCTGTGTTGTATACAGTATTTATAGTAAAAGTATGGGTCCATTCACATTATTATTGGCAAGTGTAAAATTCGGGGGGTGGGGGGGGGGGGCCTACTTAAGATACAACTGCACTATCTACTCAATTCTTATGAAGTACGTGTATTATATAACAAACACACAATCAACTTCAGCATATATAGTAACACTTAATGGTGATTGCACTTGGGCACATATACTGTTTTAATCTGAGGGACCATGTTACAAATCATGTTTTCCTGACGAGACATTGACCCAGTTTATCACCTTCTT
The DNA here is from genome assembly GCA_016163765.1 of Magallana hongkongensis. NCBI lineage: Eukaryota > Metazoa > Mollusca > Bivalvia > Ostreida > Ostreidae > Magallana > Magallana hongkongensis. The sequence continues at coordinate 50,957,944 of WFKH01010931.1, forward strand.
ACATTGTTGTGTTCAATTGCATTTATTTTACAACCATATATTTTATATTTTGGTTTAAGCATATTGCTTATTATGTATCACAAAAAACATTCTTTTAATATATTTTTTTTCTGAGCAGATAAAAGTTTGGTTATTTTATGTGATCCATGCAAGGTCCATGTTATACAATATTTCATCCACAAATCTAGGAACATTTTCAAGTGGGTGCTTCATGCAATTATGTTGGAGATGGCAAACTTTCATTCTTTCACAGATTTTTCTACTTGAAAACTTTTAAGTTTACAGAGATTTTATTTGTTGTATAACTTTTACTGACCATTTAAATTGAAATTCCAAGGGCTGGTAGTCTCTGTGCTTGACAAAATAGTAGATTTTGGCCATACTTGTCCGATTTTATTGACTTCAGGGAGAAATTGTCTGGTGACAGTACAGACATTTACACAGACAAGTATTAAGTTGGGTTTATCCCATTTTAGGGAAAATTTGCTGACGTCTCCTATTATAGTCTGTCCCAAGATATTTATGCAGCACATTTCGACGATTTTTAATAAAATACACATACCTGTGAGAGAAGTGCAATTAAAATCGATGAAAGGGATAATATCCAAGATATCTTCATTGACACATTATCATTTTTTACTCGGAAAAATTCACAGGAACGAAAACCGATTTCTTACGGAGATTTATAATGGCAAATGTTTACATCTTTTCTCCATTCGGAAGTTACTGGGAATACCTCGCACAATTTTTCAATGTTATCATCCGGATACTTTCATCTCTTTTGCAATGGAAAATCCCCGTAGTCTTTCCATTTTTAGCCGTGTATTGAAACCTGACAAGCTAGAAGGGGCATTTCAAAGGAGAAATCTTGGGAATTTTTCATACTATTGAATGAACATCGTTTGAACCCAGAGGTATTTATAAATATAGAATAATTTAAGAAAATGTGTGGCAAAAATATCTTGGGACAGACTATAATGACTTGTGATCCTGATAATTACACAATTTATAATAAATTGGTCAGGTGAACCCTATATCATTCATTTCAGTGCATGTGTATTGTTGTGTACTTGGTATAGTGATGCTATAATTGTTCCATATATATTGTACAACACTGTATATTAATTTTTTATTGATTCGCACAAATCCACGCAATATGCAATATTTAAAAGCATGGATTTTGCTCATTGAAATTTTAAGCATTTACCAGGTATCTATGTCATCTTATTAATTGTTATGAAACAAAATAAACTTCATTAAGCTTGTTTTGAGTTTTTACTTCTACTGTAGAAACTGACTGCATAAAACCCTCTACAAAAAGTGTAAATTTCATGACTCCCAAGGTAGGGGTTCTGACTGCAGGGTGGGGCCAAAATGTTTATATAGTATAATTGTATATAATGTTTAAAAAATCTTATTAACTTCTACTGACAATGGATGAACAAGAGCAGAATTCTGCTCTTTAAATATGCCGACATTGAATGAATGCAAATTTAGAGAGGAAATAAGACAGTCTACCAATTGTTTCATTTTAAATGCCTTTGTGGAAGGATTTCTGTCTGGCCACAAGGGTCAGGGGATATGGGATGGTAAGACATGTATACTAAGGTAAGGCTATGGTATTCGGGTGACCGTTAAGGCCAGTGGACCTCTTGTTGCACAATGATCTGGACCCAAGTCAGTTTTAGAATCGGTAATATAATGACATTAATCCAAATCTCAATGGTAAATAATCTTGATAAATTTATCTACTGGTAGATGAAATACAATGTTATATTCAATAATTCCTAGGGAGTTTCATCACCTTTACTGGTGTATTCAAACTGCTATAATAACCTGGATTCTATTGAATCTATATAGTAAATATATTTTATACTATAATAATAGTTAATATGATTCCTTCCATTTCAATTATAGTTTGCTATACTAATCCAACCATAAAAATTTCTCGTGTTAATTTGTAGGATTTGGTTTTTGTGTAAGATTAAAAGAGATACAATTTGTTAACATTTATTAAACAGACAAAAGAACAATATTGTAAACAACAAAAACAGATATATAAACATAAGCTGACAACAAGAATAGAGTGCTACTGGAACCCACCAAAAGAAAATGTGAAACTGCTTTCTTGGGACTCCATTTGAGTTGCACCTTTATCATTTTCAAAAACTGACAAGAAATTTTCACATTTATTGTCTGAGGTAGAATTGCCTCCAAATTGGAAAGAATTTCCAAAGTTGAACCCACTCAAAGCTGCAGATTTTTCTATGGGCTCTTCAAAGTTGAAAATGCCTGGTCCAGCTGAACCCTTTGTATTTGTGTTAAAACCAAATCCTGTCTCACTTAGATTAAACTCCCCAAATCCCTCTGAACCTACAAAACGAATTTATAAACAGTACAATCATTATTCATATACTACTGTTAGATTAGAAAGATTGATGTATACCTTGTTTGATTTTATTGGGAAGGGGGGGGGGGGTGTTGAACTTCAATGTCCAAATTAATTCAATATTGTAACTGATCAAAACTTTCCTGATTACCAGTTGACTGATTTGTCTCTCCACCATACATGTTGAAATCATTCATCCTGAATGAACTTGCATCTGCTTCTTGCATGTTCGTGAATGACTGGGTTCCTAAACTGGTTATTGTTGGATTAGAGGATGTTGTAGCTGTCTGCAAAGCAAATCATATAAGCATTTTGAGTTATATGGTAAAAGAAATAAATTTACATATGCAGGTTTTTATTGATAAATATTTACATTCACTTTCTTTCCCCCTATTAAATTGCATTGATTGATTTGAGTGATATTTACGCATAACACAGAAGACCCAATCACCAAATCTGGTGCGTATGAATACAATCTTCTTTCAGTATTTCTCGAAGAACATGACTGACTCTCCTCGCGACTTCAAACCGGATCACGACCTGATATTATTCTTACGCTGATTAACATTTCATTGATGTAAATAATATTTAACAATTAAATGAAATCAATTTATTTATTTATTATTATACCAAAGGTTATATTCATTAACAGACTAAAAAATAAAATTGTGTACTCAGAATTTATAGCGTAGTGCACTATTTTTGTCAGCATAATTCGGCTGTTCCAATGGCTCTTCCGTTAATTGCGCATTACTCGTAGAATAAGGCAGAGATTTTGAAAGATAAATCTTAATTGCCGAAAGGGAATAAAATTTAAATAACATAAATATAAGCATTGAATCATTATTTTTTGAAAGATGTGGTCTCATAACTGCAACGGTGTGTGCAAACAAAATTTTCATAACGCGCTAGCGCGCGTTATTCAATTTGTATGCACACATCGTTGCAGTTATGAGACCACATCTTTCAAAAAATAATGATTCAATGCTAGCGCGCGTTATTCAATTTGTATGCACACATCGTTGCAGTTATGAGACCACATCTTTCAAAAAATAATGATTCAATGCTTAAATATCAAATGGGCCACAATTTTTAGAGAACAGGTTTTAAAAAATTTGGGGATTGCCAACTTTTTATTTCTTCGAGAGGGTGTTATTTTGTGGATTCTCTTGTACATATAATACATAAACTGATAAAGACTGAACCTGTATTTTATATTTTGTTGGGAATAATAATTTCTAAGTAAAGCTTAGGGGCACAAACAAAATTCATAAAAAATTGAGTCAGCACAAATTCAAATGATTCTACAGTATTATAAACAATTTAATTTACAATAAAAAGTAAGACATAGGGTACATGTAATATTGTATGGATTCATGGCATAAACTAAAGAAGTTATTGTCTTACCACTGATTGTGATGTAAAGTTTGGCTTTGAAGTGTAGAGGCCAGGTGGAAGGCCTGGTGACTTGTGAAACATCTGGATTCTTTCCGAGTGCTTGGCCAGATCAAATGGACTCGACCCACCACTGCTTGCTACAGATCCTTGCAGAGAGTCTATGTGATAAGAACAGAACATCTTACTTACATCAAACTTTTGCAACAGTATATAGGAGTGCAAGGCGATATGAGATGTACATTCAATTGGGTAAAATTCCAAACCTGGTGTTGAACTAGCACTGCTAACTTCCATTGTAATTGTTGCAGCTTTTGGTGTCTTAGGTGTGTTCAATGTTTGGGATGGTTCAATTTCCTGCATTTCTATTTCCTGGCTCTGATTGCCTTCAGTAATTGTCTTGGATTTGGAGTTCTGCATTGTTGGTGGGAATGGATTTCTTAGCTCTGAAAAGCATATCAAACATTCTTTAATACTCATAATAGCAATGCTAAATATTCTTTAAATAAAAAAAAATACAAGAATATTACCTTTGTTTGACCCAAAACCTTGTTGCCTGTCAGTGCCAGTACCCCCTTGTGTTGTCTCTCGAGTCATATGAGTGGCTGGCCCTTGGTTGTTTGATCCAGTAGCTGTTGTACCCTTCCTTAGCTGATTACCAATGGAAGCTTGTAATAGTTCAGCTGTAGAAGTTCTTGCAAATACTCTTCTGGGGTGATCAGAGGTCTGGTTGATGACTGAACTCAAACTTTCTGGTGTTACCTTAGTTTTTGGATTGATTGACAACTTTGAAATGGATGGAATCTGAATCTGGTGTGTCTTCAAACTAAAATAAATAGATATGATCATATCATTATTCTTTTTGAGTGAGAGTGGTAAGATAATATAATTATACAAATTTCGTTATCTCGAACTAGGTGGGACTGTTGAAAAACTTCGAGATATCCGAGTATTCGAGATATCGAGGGTAAAATACTTAAAAAATTAGTAGTTGGGACTTACAAATCACTTCGACATATCCATTGTATTCGAGATATCAGTGTTCGAGATATCGAAGTTCAACTGTATTTAAATTTTAAGGTATTATTTCATATTTTACCTGCTCTCTGTAGGAAGTTTTGGAGGTGGTTTCTGAACTGGAGATGCCACTTTAGCTCTCATCTCTTCTAAGGAGGGTATACTTGTATATGATTTAGGCATCATGTGGCTCATTTGTGAGGGTCTTCTGTTTAGTTTTGACACTGCCTGGACAGTATTTATCAACATTTGCCATTGTAATGGCCCACTGGAGGCTGCCTTCTCATGGTCACCTTGTTCATTGACTTTTGGTACCCGCTTGAGCTGGGCTTTGCTTTGATCTTTCTTAATCACACCCTTCTGAATTCTGTCAGTCTGTTCTCCAGAGTTGCTGCAAATCATAGACTCCTCCTGGTTTGATTGGCTCTGAGTGATAGTTGGTGCAATGGAGAATGGAGGAGCTCTAGAATGATGAGATGAAGTGTCTTGAACAGACTTGGAACTGTCTGCCTCTTGCATTTGGACATCTGGCTCAGCATCCTCTCTCTGCCTAATAACACTGAAAACAAGTTTATAGCCCCAGCTAGTTAGAGGTTTTTAAACATAGGTACATGTACTATATCAAAAGCTGTATGATTTATAAAATAAAGTGTAGATAATATTGTTGCATTCACAAATCTATTCTGTAGAACCTTCTTGAAAAGTTGTCAAAGATATGGCTTATACTGTAAATATATTTAAAGTAGTTTTGAAAACAGGAGTAATTTTGCTATCAGTACTCAGAAGTTTTGGATTAAGTAACAAAAATAACAACATTACATTACACAGAGTTTTAATGTCAAATCAATTTACTTTTTGGGTGTTTCATTAATAGCAAAGTGAAGCAAGGAGTTTCGGAAATACACCTTATGAGCATGGAGCCATCACTTGATTCTGGTTTGTCTTGCTGATTTCTGTTGGAAACATCTTGCTGCTGAGTACTCTTTGTTGTGATTTCTGAGACATTCTTTTGGTAGGATTTCTTTGAAGTCTATGGGAGACCAAAAATTACCCAAAAATCACTCCTACAGTACATTGACCAATAATGAAAATACTTTATTGACTTCTGTATAATTTGTATTATGTTTTCATGTAGGTGTCCTGACAATTAATTACCATTTGCATCTTCTGCAGTTCCTCTTCTTTTTTGGATATGTCAGAGGTGATTTCCCAACATTCTTTTAGTACACTGCAAGTCTCAAGTTTCTTACCAGCTCTATTAGTTGTTAAGTACAAATATCAGGTTTTGAACTAAATTAGCGATATGTTGCTTTGTGTAATCTAAGTACCTATAATAAAATACATGTACAATGCATTACATTAAATGAAATACATGTACAATGTGTTCTCACTGTACTACCATGTCATGGTACAATTTCATTGACCAAGGATACATCATTACTGCAAATGTGTTGAAGTTTCTCAATTCATTACAACTTGACTCTATAAATAAAAAAAATATGCTAGTAATTGTATCATTTGATAATGACTGTGGTTCTAATCTTTGCAATATGACAAGACCATTGCTTCCACCAAGTTCAAATGGCACAAAGCAAAAGAAAGAGAAGATGGAATACTAGTTTTCATTTACCACTAAAATTGGCTAGCTTTTCTTTAAGTTTCCCACACTCTTCTTCCTCTTCTTTCAACTTCTCCTCCAACTGTTTGTTCTCTGCTTGCAGGGATAGCAGAGTCTGAGCCAGTGGAAAGGACTTATATTTTGCTTCATAGTCTCTCCAGATGCTCTTGTAATGCTCTAGTATTTGTAATCTCTCTTTACTGGAAGAAATATATATAAGATTACATTTTGTGATCACATCATATCACTAAGCCAGTACACAAATTGTATGGAAAAATTATTAAAGATCCATTTCAACAAAACCATGAACTTTGGGTAGTTTGTGTCACACAGCAATATGATACTACATGTAGTAAACCATAGCTGGTCTGTCTACTTTGTTGTCAGTCATTCAGCCATTGGCTAATTGAAATCACTGCCTTATAATATAAAATCCTTAAAGGTTCCAGACTAATTACTTTTCCCTCTCCCCCAATTCAATCTGTGCATCATTCTTGTTTTGTAGAGCCTCCTCATGCTCCTGCAGAACTACTGCTGTCTTCTTTAAGCTGTAAAATTCCAGTTTAAAATGTTGCATTTTAATGTAAGACAGTGGCATATTGAATTTTAAAAAAAATCGGCATATCTTGGACTTATTGTAGACCAGAATATTTATTTTAATAGAGATTGAGATTTATCCCTTTATTATAAGTAAATAAGAGAGAAATACAGAAAAAATAAATTTGCAACCAGACAACTTTCATTAAAATTATAATAAAACTCAAAATACAAGCTAGAATTTAAGTTGCAAAAAAACTGCCTATGGACAATGTATGGTGTTCCGATGGGGCCTTTAGGGCGAAGATGCGAGAGTGCGAAGTTGCGAAGGCGAGAGTGTGAAGGTGCGAAGGCGAAGGAGCGAAAGTGCGAAGATGCAACGGTGAAGCGCGAAGATGCGACGGTGAAAGTGCGAAGTTGTGAAGGCTAAGGAGCGATACTACTATCAATCTTTGTCTTCGCAACTTCGCACTCTCGCCTTCACACTTTCGCATTCGCCTTTTTATGTTTGTGGAGCTCTCTATCGTTTAAAGATAATTTTTGCTGTATAAAATGACATCTGAGGCAGAAGACGAACTTTTGAGAATTTATTTTCAACAGCCTGCATAGATCCATAATTTTTCGTGGGGGTGGGGGTGGGGGGGTCCGAGGCATACTTTTGGTAATTTCACTATGAAATTAATAATATTAAATTTTCCAGGGGGGATGAGGTCCGGACCCCCTCTCCCCGTTTACTGTGTGAAATTAATAACATTGAATTTTCCAAGGGGGGGGAGGGGGGAGAACCAGGGTATTGATTTGAGATAAACAGACAGCTGGTAAGTGACAGTAGTCTAGCTGGAAGTGCATGTATACACATTATGGCGGCATTACATTTTATGTGGAGTATATGTAATGATTAGGCATAGCCAGCACTGGTATTCATATATATCACATTACACAGTAAAATATTTATAATAATTCATAATAATCACGATGGCCAAGCGCATGCGTACCAATAATATCTGAGATTAATCGGCAAACCTTGGGCAAGTACGGTGCCTGTATCAAATTCCATGGTAATCAACCGAGACTTGCTGAATGCAATCAAAAAAGGCGAAGGTGAAAGTGTGAAGTTGTGAAGGCGAGAGTGCGAAGTTGCGAAGGCGAAGGAGCGATAGTAGTATCCCTCCTTCGCCTTTGCACCTTCGCAGTTGCAACTTCGCGCTTCACCGTCGCATCTTCGCACTTTCGCTTCTTCGCCTTCGCACCCTCGCACTTTCGCCTTCAAAACTTCGCACTCTCGCATCTTGGCCCTAAAGGCGAAAGTGCGAAGGTCGAAGTGGCCCCATTGGAACACCATATCAATCAAATAATAATAAACAAATATGTTACTTTTCGACATTCTCTCTGTTGATGGTGAATTGTTTGTGAGCTCGCTTTGTTTCCTCATCAAAACTTGAAATTTGTTCCTGCAATCTGGCAATGGTGTCCTTTTTATTGACTAACTCTTTTTCCAGGGCTGATAAAACAGAAATGTTGATATACAATATATAGGCCTAATCAAGATGAAGGATAAAACGAAATTTATATTAATTAAGCTTATATTTTTATTATAAAGATCACCATTATACCAGCAATTTGCTGATTCTCTGCTTCAATGAGTTTCACATACTGCTGGTTTTCAAATTCTGTAAAAAAAAAAAAAAAACCACCAAAAAAGCTATAATCATGATTTAAGGATCATTAAATACAATTGATACAAAGAGTACCAAATTCATGATCAGCCATACTGTAAAGTTCACTCATAAAAAAAATTAAGGATAGAAAAAAATTATCATAATGGACTTACCAAAAATTTGAATCAATTTATCCAACTCTGAAGCATTACCCATAAGATGTAATACATTGGCCATTTCTATAATATAAATCAAGACAAGATATTCATGGCATCCATTATCAGCTGGTGATAAAATTGTAGAATTTAAATGTTGTTTGTATGCATACATATGATAAAATATTGTTTCTTTTGGTATTATGAACATAATCACAAAAACAACATTTAGTTGTACAGCATATGACATCGAAATTGTAATATAAAACTTGTGTTTATGTTTACCGCCGTTGACAACTTGCGTGTCGTCTGCTTCAGTTTTTTTTTATCTTACACCAGCACCAATATTTTCAAGAAAAAGAAAAGGAATTATTTCCTATGTTATATAAAACAAAAAAATGATCGGTTTACAAACCAAATATATGTTATTACCAAACTATCTTCCAAACATTTGTGACGATGTGTATCATAACGAACGGAGAAAGGGACGGGATCAGGCGACTTACTTTTTTCGTTTTGATAATAAAATTAGCAAAAATACAAGTACTTCCGGTTGCAGACGACAAGTGCCCGTGAATTCATGAAAAAGAAATTTTGGACTTGATTCGATGATAGATAATGGTGACGAGTCAAATATTCAAAGCAACGACTGATGGAAATCTTTCTTTTCTCTTGGGTTTAAAGCCAGAGCAGCTTACAGACAAAGTAGTAGACGAGAAAGGCGCGAATTGTTGTCATTATGCATCTAGGGCGGGTCGGGTGGATATCATCGAGTATCTTGTCCAGTCAAGACAATTCAATCATCACAAACGTTCCGAAGTTGGATCTACTCCTGCTCATGATGCCGCAGCCTCAGGAAAATTGGTCACTTTACAGTGGTTACTTAAACAGGCCAACCCTCCTCTATCGGAAGACGATCAAGATGGCACAGGGGCAACCATACTACATTTAGCAGCTAGATATGGACACGCTTCTGTTGTTGAATGGATTCTTGATAATACTCAAAGGGATTTGACAGTGATAAAAGCAGCAAGTGGTGCTCTCCCACTTCATTTTGCTGCATCTGGCGGCAGTGTGGATACTGTTCAAATTCTATTAAAAGAATCTCCAAGGTGTGTTTTACTTCGTCTGTGAGTCATCAATGATAAGAAATACTGAATAATATAATTTGATTAATTAGTCATCAAAAATATTTCTTTAAAAAGTGATACACTACCAATTAAATGTCAACATACATTGAAAGTTTATAAAAAATACTCAAGAGATCAACTGTTTTTAATAGAAAATATTTTTCTTCAAGTTTACATAATTTTATGTATATTAAAATATGTAAATGTTTTGTAGATCTGTTAACATGCAGATGATGAATGGAGCAACTTCAATATATATTGCTGCCCAGAGTGGTCGGTTAGAAGTCTTGAAACTACTTGTTCAAAAAGGAGGCACTGTTAAAATTAATTCATATGATGGCATGTCTTGTCTACATGCAGCTGCCCAGAATGGCCATCTTGAGTGTGTAAAATTTTTGGTAAGTAGGAGAACCATACCTTCCATACCTTAATAAAGTTAGACTTCACCATTCACATATTAATATCACTCTGACACACCTGAAAAGTACTTGTACATTTCAGTTGAAAGATTTTTTTTATATATACAGTACCGATCAGACCCAACCTAACAGAAAGTAAACCCCAACCAAACCCTGGGTTTACTCTGGGTTTACTCTGGGTTTACTAGAGTGGACCCAGAGTAAACCAAGAGTAAACCCAAAGTAAACCCAGAGTGGACACAGAGAGTAAACCCAGTCAGAAGTATACCCCTGAAAGCAGACGCTAACTGTGTATTCGGAATATACAAGGGGCAGGAATTACAGTCAGTGGGATAGTAAGATAAAAGAAGGGTCTTCTTCACACTTTAGTGCATACAGTTGACCTCAAAACCAATTTCCAAGTAAACCCAAAGTAAACCCCGAGTAAACCCAAAGTAAACCCCGAGTGGACCCAAATTTTCAAAAAGTAAACCCAGAGTAAACCCCAAGTAAACCCCAAAAGTAAACCCGGGGTTTAGTTGGGGTTTACTCTGGTGTTAGGTTGGGTCTGATCGGTACTGTATATGCAGTGTTGATGACTATTTCACTCAATTTCATCAAAAGACATATAAGATATTATTAAGCTCAAGTGCATGAACCTAAGACACAAGTGAGCATTTTGGGGAAATTTTTTCTTGTGTATATTTGTCAGAAACTCTTCTTTTTTACTTACACTCTGAAACTCCTAGATTAATTTCAACCAAGCTCTCACTAATTACACCAGGTTATGGATCACATCAATTATTATTAAAGATGGTGTCACTGAGAATATGCCTGCTTTTATAAGAAATTTAATGGAGGGTTTAGGTGAAAAAATGTGCTCTTGAGATAAACTAAATTATGTTCAATTGTGCTATTAATTATTCTCCCTTGGGGAGAGTGTGTAATTGTAAAAAAAAAAAATCAATCATTAAGGACTTTGGTTCAGTGGCAAAATGGAGATAATAAATCACTGATGTGTGAAGCTCATTTGCTTGAACCTTTGTTATGCCATTCTCAAGTACGGTATACAAAAATCTCAACTTTTCCTATTTATCTATTACAATTTCTTTACAATTTAGCTGATCATTAATGAATATCATTGTAAATTAAGTGGACTGAGAGTTGGACTACTTTTCACACCCATCAATAGCAGCAACTACATTAATTTGACAAAAAGAAAATAAAATACACTCAATACAAAAACCTCCACTGATTAACAATATCACTTTGTCACAATTTTCATATATTTATATGATAACATCTCATAAAAATTAAGGCTAATGAAAGTGATTTTCAATCATTGCACCATATTGAGACAAAATTATTCTTATTACCTATTACTTAACAATACATTAATTGACACTGACTTAAGTGTATACCACTGACAAATATTTTGGGTGTTTAAGTAAATCAAACGTACATAAATGAATATGTATAATTAGTGCTCTAATTTTTTTTCCATTACTTAGGTATTGGACCAGAAATGCAATGTGAATGAGCGAGACTTTGACGGGGCATCTCCCCTCCATTACGCAGCGAGCTTGGGCCATGTTGAAGTGGTGAGATGGCTGTTGACACAGGGAGGAGCCAAGGTCACACTGGATAACCTTGGAGGAAGCCCACTCCACAATGCAGCAGAAGTAGGACACCTTAAGGTACCTGTATTGTCTAGAAGAAAAATTCATTTTAAAGTATATGAATAGTATAATTTATGTTTTAATAAATTTCATGTTCCTTGGAGTATTGAGAACTATTAATGCTCAATAGCTCTCGGTGTTTGTGCTTGTTGTATTTCGAATTCTTTAGAAGTTTGTAACAACCACTTACAGTTGTTAGACTCTCGGGTAGAAAAGTGCAAATTTGTAGGGAAATGTTGTCTGCTTTTGTTTTCTGTGGTATCCAGGCATCTTAAAAATGGTAGAAATGAAAAATGTGTAACAGGTAATGTAGAAGAAAAAAGATATTTCCTCACTCTGAATGGAACCATCTGTATCATTGATTTCTTATACCTGAGTAACCCGACAGTTACGGTATACATGATCACACCCCTACAAAACTTGCCATGATTCCCCAGATCATGACCTCTAAGGTGTGGAACATTGTTGAGTAATTAAATATAAATGTGAATATGAGCCAATACCATACAGTAAAGATATCTATATTTGATGAATTATGCAATAAGGAATATATGTGCATATACACATATACTTATATAGCTAGCTAAGGTACTGATTTGACGAGCCAAAGGTGTCAAGTAATAATTATTAGAATATAGCCTCATTTATCATTTAACACTTCTGGCCTGCATGTCTATAAAGCCACATATATGCAGTACACGTACCACCAAATAGAAGTTATCGAAGTTTTAAAACCTGATGGTGACTTTGGGTTCATTGTCGTGCGAGATAACAACCTCACTATGAGCTAGCACCTGCTTCCTGACAGAGGATATGTGTCAACACCTTAGTCTATGTTGAAAGTAGAGGGAGAGATAGAGAGAGCAGGTAATATTTCTGATGATTAATATTGGTTGTTCCACAGTATTGGAAGAAAAGGAGATTTCTTTGAATACCTGGGTATGTTTAGGCAAGGTTTCATCATCGTTTATCTTTTCTCTGTTTTAATAACTGGTTTTCATCTTTTGAGTGGGTAGTGGTGAACAGTAGGGAATACGCCCTTATTAAACATTGCGTGGTTCATTGTAGAAATCATTATCTTACCTGCTATGTTATTGCCATGCAGCTGCATTCTCTTTACCTGTGTTTTTCTTTGGAAGTACATTTCTTCACTTGTTTTGTATTATTGCAGTAAGTATGTCTGTTGGAAAAATTAGTCATGAAGTTTAAGGGTGGACTGATTTTTATTAAAACTGGGAGTTTCAGTAAGCTTTTTATAAACATATTTTCTGAATATTAAAACTTAATACAGATTACTGATCAGAACTGTGATATCTAAAAACAAATGTAACTTTTTTAACCATTAAGTTTTCTTGAAAAGTGGGGAAAAGTGATCAGACAAAAATCAAGGTTCTTTTGTATATTAAAATTTATATGCATTGACAACTTTTGAAAACAGTTTTGATTCAGATTATTTTATCTACTTGTAATCTAAATAAATGGGATGCATATACATGTAGTATGCTATATAAACTGTAAATATCGTCCAAGGTAGCTAAGTGAAAGAACACTTTACAATTGATGCTGGGTTGCTGGTTCTTAGCCTCAATTTGTACACCCCTGTAATATTTATTGACCAAGACCTGAAATAAGGTGTTAAGTCTTGTTAAGGGCACAGAACCAAAGTTTAGAGATTTTGGGGTGAAGAAAATTGATATTGGAAGAATGTATACCCGTATATCTTGCATAGAGGGCCATGTATATCAGCCGGGTTAGTTTACTGGTAGAGCACCATATTAGTGATCAAGAGTTAAGGCCACATAGAATAAATCAGGGTATGCGAGTCTCTAGACATTGTTAGAACCCTGCTGGACAGACATCAAACTAGGTACACCATACCTCTCAAGAAATAGTTGACCCTATTGATTTTAAAGTTCAAACTAGTCCAAACATTAATAAGTAGTCAATAGTAAATGTTTTCTAATTATGACCTCAAGACCAATTTTGCTGGACAGACAACAAACTTGATACTTGAGTTGTCCCACAGGAGTAGATTACCCCTTTTAATTTTGAGGACACAAGGTCAAAGTTAAAGGTCAAACTTCTCAAGATATGGCAAGTACGGTAGGTTTAGTGTTGTCCATTCAATATCTTTAAAAGAACCCTTTGCTCAACATATCTCCTCCTGTGTACAGAAATTTGGATTTAGTATACTGTAAAGTATGAGTTCATTGGTGCTAGGTAGTTACCATGAGACTCATGTCATGTTTAGTATTGTAAGGATACAAAAAGATTGTGTAGTACATGTAGTAACTGACTGGAAAGATAAAGTTAATTCCATACAACCAGTCCATGTTTTGGGGGTTTTTTTCAAATCACCTAAATATTTATTAATTTTATGTAGGACTAAATGCAAAATAATCCTTCTACACAATGAAATCGTGTTGTAATCAGTTGTTTATAGTTTTGATAAACATTGTTAAGGAATACTTTCTTGTTCACAGTACCAATATATAAACATTATCAGATATTTAGAGGTCTTTATCCTCCCCCTTTGTCAGTGACATCATATGTTGAAATTTTCTCTTGGCATTCCCTGGGTACTACATCATAGATGGTAAATGGTACCGGTATTCTCTGAATGAAATCTTTCAAACCTGATCCATGTATGGTGCTAGGAATTTAAAGCACCTTTACAGCATTTGCATGAATATTGAAGTATTGATAGAAACTGAATATGATGTTATATACTGTAGAAGCACATATATTCATTGGGTTAAAATTTCGTTGTTTTTAAACCAAATAAAATATGGTTGCGATTTAATTTTGTCATATCGTAATCTCTAAAATGTATCACGTATCAACTCTGTATTTATGAATACTTGGGTTAAGAATTTGTCATGGACTTAATTTCGTTGATAAATACTGCCAACGAAAATAACAAAAATAAATCCTCAATGAATATTTCTGCTTCTACAGTATGTAGAGAAATAAGAGATTTGCTAAATGAATCAGTCAATCCTCCCAAACTATTGGATAACACTGCTCAGTGTCTTCAGCTGTTCTTGTTGATTCAGAAATACAATACATGTAGTATGTCTGTTCTCTAGACATCAATTTTGCATCCAGAAGTTAAAAATCAATGAAACGTTACCATCTACATTCAGGTATAACTTAGACATTATATACCTGTAAAGTAGACTGCCTGTTGCCATAGATTTTAATTGCTTTATAATGATGCCATTGTTGATTGCAAATTCTTGGTGACCGGACAAGAGGGAGGATGTTTGCTAATTATTAGAATTTCGGTTATTTGTCACTGTCAAGACCTGAGTAATTATTGATGGTCTCCAAAATATCTTCGACATCTGTTACCACTCAAATAACGAGAGTTGTTGTAGAAAAAGGGTCCCAGGCATGGATTTTTCCCTGAATTATTCAGCTTGAAAGGTTTGCTTTAATCTTATAGATTTCATTAATCGAATTACATACAGTTTTTATGTCCACAATGAAGACTTTATCATACATGTAGTGGATATCATCTATCAAGGTTTGAATGAAACTTTGTTTCCAACGTTTTTTTAGCGGATTTATTAAAACTTTTTTCTGGGAATTTAACAGAGTTTAAGGTTTATATCTTCAATATGGATGTATAAAGCTACCGGTAATTCTAAAAAAAAAGTTCTTACAATAAAATCATGGAATTTTGAAAATCAAATCAGTGAGTTTGGAATATCAGATGTTAATTTTCTTCTTTGAAATCACAGGTGGAAACTTCTGGAGTTAATCTTTAGAAATTATGAATAGATAGTGATTGAAGGAATGTGATTTGCTTGACTGTGAGTGAAGTGGACTGTGTGTGTTATTTTGCAGGTTGTTAGAGTTCTACTAGAGAACCACTGTAGTCCTGACATCACAGATAACCAGGGACTTACTGCTGCAGAGCTCGCCAAGAAATGTTCTAATGATCAGTGTGCCAAAGAAATAAAAGCCAAAGTAAGTACAAACCACTCTAAGATCTTGATATGGGGAAGTAGGTATGAACTGTTGGAGAGATCCTTGGGATTATGGGGAAGGAGGTGTTGACCACTCCAGAGATCCCTAGGATTAGGGGGAAGTTAGTGTAATCTGATGATGTAGTTTTCTGTAAAACACCAATCTCAGTGACCAAATGTTTGGTTGTATTCCTGTTTAAAGATTCATGTTTAAAAGCTTGTTGTGATATTTTCCTCCATTACCATTTTGTTTGTATGTATATGCTCCGGTCAACCTCCATTTATATCAACAGAAAGTCTGGATAGCTTGGGTTTTTCTTATCAACAAGCGTGCCAGTCTTATTGTTTTTAGTGTGCTGTATTGCAAACTTTCCTTATTGATTGCAAGACACTCCATTAAAAATCAAACACAGAATATGTCAGCTTTCATTTAAGGAAAAAAAATGATTAATATTGGATGTGATTTTTTAAAGCTTGAGACCTAGCTCTTTCAATGCATTAATGTTCCTTGCCAGTTGACATGAAAATGTTGTAAATTTTTATATAGCATTGATTTTGATTTTTGAAGTATGGCATACACAATGTTATGCAATAAACCCATGTCCCTATTTGTGTTTTGCATGTCTGGAAAAATAGGCATGGCCGGTTTGTTGCTGTTTTCTATATAGTGTTTAACCATTTTGTTATTGACAGATGAAGGAGCCTGTAAGGTTTTACTAAGGTAACACCAGAACAATAATAACCAATCAAATCTATGCATGGAGCCCTGTGGATTCTTTTCTAAATTTTGCTGCAGCTAAATATTTATATTCCTGTTATGTTCAATTGACCTTAAGCAAAATGTTTATATTAAAGCTCTTATGAATTGTACTGTTTGAAAAGAGAAAGTTTTGATAAAATATTTGTGCATTAGTTTATAATTTGTCTAGAAATTTTTTTGTATTATGATTTTTCTTGCTAATAGCATAATTTGTTTTTTATTAATTTCTACTAATTGAAACACTAGTAACTTTATTAATGAATTTAATCATTATACTAAAATGCAAAAATTGCACTTGTGGGTACATTCTCAATACTGAATTAAAAATTATATTCTATACCCAATAACATAAACAATCTAATGCATGTGTATATATTCTTATCTGTTCTATATTTCAAACTAATAAAAAAAACCTTCACAATAATTGATCTATTAATTAAGTATTGTAAGTATAACATATGGATCTTTCAATTATTATTTAAGTAATGTCTGGATGTTGCGTGAAAAATTTGATAATCTTGATTTGTCTTTTGATTTGAAGTGATTTGGCTAATGCAGCACAAGATTTTTACTGCATAAAATCTCCTCAAATAACTAAGTAACTGACATTGTTTTGACAGACTGAAATGATGCAAAGTCATTGGATAAAACATGTCACGTGAATGACTTGATTGCCGTCTAAATCTCTTCAGATGGCAAATGACAAAATTTAGATGGCAACAGGGTCAGCAGGGTGTTTGTTCGTTCTGCCCAGTAGATCAAAAAGTCATGCTGGAAGCTTTCTGGTCATTTTGAAGCAAAATCAAACAGAAAATGAACCAATACACATGATTATTCCCACCTTCTGATTGATCAAGTAACTCTCCAAACAAGGCAGCTCAAAGGTCAATCACCAACCATTGTGTACTGTGTCTACTCACATAAAAAAAGGTACATAACATATCGCTATACGTACATATATTATGTACCCTTTTTTATGTGAGTAGACAATATATGTACATTGCAGTACATTTTGATTTTTTTCAGTGCAAGAATTATTTCAAGAACAATACATATTATGTGAAAGATAAACAAATAATTTGAAATTCTAAGTTAGTTTACACATCTATATTTAAGTGTCAGAGCATAATTTGGTCTTGGGGCTTTTTGTGATGTGTATTGTACATGTATATAAGATTTACTGGTTAATTTTAGTGGGGTTTGCACCATATTATAATCTTAAGTACTCATTTAACAGATCATCTAATGTAAAAAAAAAAAATAAAAAATAACATAAAAATACTAATATTTACAGACAAGATGATTAATTTTAACAACTAATATGTTTAAATTTTAACTTTCTGCTTCAATGTCAAATTAGTAAACAGAATTCACTGAAATATCAGTATGTACTTTGTCAGAAGGTAGGTTTATAACAGTTTTGATATTATGAGTCATATCTATGTTTAGGCTGTTCAGTTGTTTAGTGTATGTTGCTCTAAACACTTAAATGTACCTCAATACTTTAAATTTGGTGTTTATTCTATTGATGCTTTATATATATAGGTTTTGATATTTAATTTAATTCATTGTGCAATATATGTTGTGATGTGGGAGAATTAAAGCATATATTTATCTAATCAGTTGTCTATCGTTTTCTATGGAAAATACCTTGTGGAAAATATTGGTTGAAAATGAAGTCTCATACTGAGCAAGAGTATATCTTGTGATTCTAGCTAGTTATCTCCTGACCACACAGTTTGAACAAAGTCAGAATGAATGCTTGTTTTTCTATAGCATTATGATGCATAATAAGAAATATTATTTTTAGTGGAAGACTGCAGTCATAGAAACATTAGATTCTGACATTTAAATTGGCAAATCAGTCGATATTTCTACATAGATTTTAAAAAAGACATTGCTTACATGTATATAGACACATCATAAACCTCAGTTAGGCAATGATGATGATTAAAAAGATTATAATTTTCAATGATAGGAATCAAAATGAGATTCTTTAACAGTTTATATGAAATACAAGGCATTGTTGTTAATTGTTAGTCATAATTAATAAAAAAAAGTTTCTGAAGATCTAAGTTAGCACACTCCTTTCATTATACTCCTTACTTATATATTACATGTATATACATACACATGTATATAGAAACCTTTCATTATCATACACACAGATTTCATAATATAAGTGAATAACTGATGCAGAATTCTGCATAATCAATCCTTGCTCTTATGTGTCTGATTTAATTATTGCATGAATTATCTTTTTTTTTTCTTGTTGATGCATACCTTATGAGTACATGCATATTGATAGATAGTACACACCTTTTGTGGTAGTAATTAAGCAATATTGTACACACATGTAGATATATTACAGTAGTATGTGTATGCAAGTAAAATGCAAATGAACAAGTAAGTATGATTATGGCTTTGAAATTTTCTTGTTGTTTGTAAGATGGAAATACTGTTTTATATTTCAGTCAGTAGATGTGTATATATTTATTATTTCTGATTTTGCAGCAGGCAGGTTGTGATGTAGAAGAAGAAGACACACAGCAGTCGTGGACCAGTCATTTACAGACGACCTCCTCTGATAGAAGCTTCGTTGCACCAGGTAAACCACCAGGTATATACAGCCAATCCTAGTCTAGCCTAATTGATCAACTCATTAAGGTGTATTGTGGCATTACAAACTCTTGTTGAGATTTGGGTTTTTTGGAGAGATATTGACTCTGCTTCATTATATAGACAAATCATTAGATAGTCAAGTAAGTACCGGTGAATTGTTCTATAAATTAATTAGTACTCGACATTTTGAAACGGGTACTCTGGGATCTTCAAAATGTTCAGCAGATTCAGCAGAATTGATTTCTTTTATCATCATAATGGGGGACTCTTTTTGTTATTATGAAAATTCTACCTAAAATACAAGATGAAATTGTATAGGTTTTATAGATTTTGTCTAATGGAGTACTGGATAAAAATACTGGAAGACATAAATGTGATATGTTCTAAAAGGTATTTCACAGAGTGATTTTTACAGATAGTCTAGATGTTCCATTCCATCAATTGTATTCGTCATTATGTATCTTAGGATTATCATTATTTTACTATAGGGACCTCTTAATGTTGTTTTTTTTCCTCTTTCTGATTAGTATTTGAGTGGAAATGTTGCTTAAAAGAGGTATAGTTGTGTTTTTACCACTTATAGTGCACACCAGTATGTTCAAATCTTTTATAATTCTGTGTAAATGTAAAGGATGATGTGAAATACTTCCCCTGTAAATTGGCAAAAAAATAAATGAGGCTGCTAACATGTTATGGAATCTCATCCTTTAATATATGGTATAAAATCATATGGAAATCTTCAGGTTAATTTATTTTTAAGAAAATTTGTATAACATATCTAGATCAGATCTACTTTTACATGTATATATATTTTCATTTAGTTGACAAAAATATTTGTCTTAAAATCTTGGTAAAATCCAATTGATTATTGAGCATATGCAATACAGTAATGATTGCATTAATAATATATACATTATAATATGTAATAAAATATATTAAAGAATCTTTTTGGTGAAATAAGATTGGCAGTTCCCCAGGTCAACTGCTTCATGTAAAGAGATGTACATGGATATTATTTAGTCATGTTTGCCACTGTAAAAACTGAAATGCTTACGTTGTAAAGAAGATGGTGTACTGTATTAGAGAAATTAGTCATTGTATGCCCTATGATACTGGTACATACAGTTTACTAGTACATGATATTTTATCCTTACACATATTTTGACAGATTGTGAAGATTCTAGGACTTGCACATTTTCACAGGAAACAGGGGAGTGTGAAAAGAGTGACAAAAGACAAACCAAAGCATTTGATTGGACAGATAATAGTACAGTTAGAACTGAACAAATAAACAACTCATCTCCACAGAGTACCGATTCATCACCAAGTGCTGAAGAATCTTCACAAAATCAACCTGTGAGTAGCTCCACAAACTTTGTAGTTCAAGAAGAAATCCCTGTCAGGAGTCTCTCCAAGACAAGAACAGAAGTATCTCGGAACAAGTCCTTTGGGACCTCAGACTTTCTGCAGAGGTACGGTGGGGTAAGAGAATTACCTCCCTTGACCAAGAGACCGGTGGCCCCTGTCAATCCAGTGTTCCCCTACGATAACAGAACCAGGATGAGTGAGGCGGAGAAGGAGGAGGTACAGCAGTTATCTCCCCATACATACAGAACCAGGAAGACACTGTTACTGACGGAGCTGAATGACAAGGTCAGGAATTCCCAAGTCAATGGAGGGGGACCTGACACTGACGGACATGTCCATGAGGCCGTCAGCAGTAGGAGACCGGAATCCAGGTCAGAATCTATATTCTAGATTTGTTCGTCTTACTCAACGGGTTTTCAGTTCATTCTACTTCTTGTAAATTGATAGGGAGCAGTGATGGAATTTTTGTTTATGCTAGCTTATACATGAATTGTTAATATGCAAATGATAATAAACCACTGAAAATTATTTTAATAGTACTTAAACTGTCATATTTCATTTACTGTAATTTGCATGTTACAAACATTGTGAATATTTAGTAAATCTATTTGGGTTTTTTGGCACAATTTATTTTTTGCAATTATATATTATTTTGAGAGCTAAATATTGCATATTTAAATTCAACCTCTAATACCATTTTTCATGCTTTGATTTTGATCTACAGAGATGTATCGCCCATGTCAAGATCCAGCCCCTCGTCTTCCATGTATTCTGAATCGGCTAGAAGTAGTCCCACACCGCCCAGCACAGATCTGATTGCTGAGCTCAAGAAAGCTGCTGTTGCCCCAACTCTGAAGAAAACCAAGAAGCCGAGCGAGGAGGGGAAGATGAACTTTATTTACTCCTTTGGAGGACCAGTTAAAACTGGTGCTGTGAGCAATGGAGCTACCAACCATAACTCTAATGGAACACCAGACAAGGTTAGAATTCAGTTTTTTCCTTGCAATATGTATTATACACAGACTTTATTTTTGGACTAAACTTGCAGGAGATACATGCAGTTTAATTTCCTTATTAAGTACATACTTCATTTATTTTACCATGAACTTTTAACAATTAAGCTAAAACTTTGCTATAAAAGAGAAGAGATACTTCATTAACATTAAAAATCATGGTTAAAAGTTAAAGTGTAAAAAATTTTGTACTTGTTGTTCATGGAAAATCATGTACACTTTGCACGTAGAATCAGTTCTTTTATGAGTTTGATTAAAATACTTGCATTTTAATTGTATTCACCTTTACTATCAAATCTTATGAAACTTTTTACTTTTCCAAATTTGTAGCTGCTGTGCTTTTTAAATGAAAACAAATTCCACTTCTTCATATTTACCCTATTTTTTTATCAACGACATTTGTTTTGAAATATTTCTACAGCTCAAAAAAGAAAAACTAGTGCTGGAAGGTGACTTTGATCCCAAGAACTTTATGGACCAGATAGACAGTGTAGATAAGTCAGGTAACCCCATACCTGAGTGGAAAAAACAAATGCTGGCCAGAAACCTGGCTGAGAAAGCCTTCAAAGAATATGAAGAAAAACGGAAGGTCAGAAATTATTTACTTAACATTACTTTGTGATCAATGGCAAAACTTGTTTAACATGCATGTATACTGCAGAGGCAGACATTAAATTACATTGATATGTGATCTAAAATGGTTCTATGAGGATTTGATATCTGTGTTCTTAAAAAAGCATATGAAAATACAAACTACTGAATATAAATGTTCATGGTCACTGTACTTCATTGGTTGCTTGTAGTAACTGTGCTCAACAATGATATATTTACTTACCAAGAGGTTTGTTTTTCTAAAAGCTTGAAGAAGTAGAAGCTAGATTCAAGAACATGCCTCTGTGGAAGCGACAGTTAATAGAGCGAAAAGAAGCTGAAGCAAGGTACTAGTGAGTTCTCATGTCAACTTTTATTCTTTTATTTCATTTTTTGTGTATATTTCAGGCATATTTTTTTATTTCTGTCATTTGTATGCCAGCTTCCTACTTTAACATCAATTTTTTTTTGGGGGGGGGGGTGTCCCCGGTTTTTGGTTTTTTTTAGACATCTTTTTCAACTAATTTCTGTTTCATTGTCAATTTCTGTTCACCGTTTTCTCATCTACTAAATAGTGTATTTTAAACAGATTTGTAAGTAAAATACTAAAGTTTATATTTTAATATCCTTCATTAAAGGGCTGCACAGGAGCAAGAACAGAAAAGGAGTGGGCATTGATAGAAATTTACCAACACGTCTTTATAAAAAAGTTAATCAATGTAATGGAACTGACTTACAATATCTTCTGTCTCAAATTCATTGTCTCAGAAATCCTACAGGTTGTGTTATGTATAAACCTGTACATGTATCAAATTATATTTTACAAATATTTTTGTTGTGCAATGTCTTGTGTTATTGGTTTATGAGAAAATTTACGAAATGTTTTACAATCTGTAAGGCTATTTAATTGTATTCACGATCAAATTTTTGCTTGTAATTCTTTTGTATCACTTGAGTAAATTGAATGTTTATTCAAAGCTAAGGTAATTGGTCCTTAGCATAGTTATTTGCACTATGTACAGTAAAACACGGTTATAGCGAACACGCTTATAACGAATTGACGCTTACAGCGAAGTGATTTTCAATCCCCTTGACTTTATTACATGTTGTAAACTTGTCGGTTATAACGAATTACACTTATAACGAAGCAAAATCGGCCATCCCTGGCACTTCGTTATAAGCGTGTTTTACTGTATATGTGTGTTTAAAGTTAGGGTTGTGAATGGGAGCTGAATGTTACAGTACTCTCTAAACTGTTATGCATATCCATGTTATTTATTCACTGTTGTTTCAAATGCAGTACTTATTGAATATGCACTTAATCCATCTCTGTCATGTGTTCAGTGATCCAGATATTATGTTTTATAGATCATTTTGCAATTATTACCATGAATATTTTTGACAAGTAACTAGTAAGTAGAAAGAAATTTGTTGATTGTCAAAACCAGGTACATACATGTATTTTGCATATACTTGAATCCACAGCTACATTGTGTTTAAATAATTTACAAATGTAATTGTTACCATTAAGAAATTTTCTTGTCAAGCCCTTTTCACAAACCAAAGCTTTGAATTTTCAGTGTCTCTCTCAAAAGATGAGAGAGAAACAATTAAATGTACTTTTAAAAGCTTCCATGGGACACAATTTATGCTTAAACTTTATTTCAAAATGCAAATTACCTTGTACAAGATATTATATTTTGCTTCTGGGGCTTAGTCGTCACTCTTAATAATTTTACAATCAATATGTGTTCAATCAATTCACATATACTAAATTCATTGCACATGATTACAAACTACAGACAGTACATAGTGCATAAAATTGTGTACACCATTGTAAGAAGCAATGTTGATTTGTTCTGGAATAAAATGTCACACAGTGACGAATGCGTTGAGCTGTCTTTCTTGAACTTGAAGGTTGTGAACAATGCAACATGGCCTGCTGTATGCAAGATCTAGAGACTGGGTTACAATACATTGCTTTTAAATGTGCTTGCTTTATGCAAGTGGCTTTACATTGAAATGCACATTAATGAATAGCTACCGGTACTTGGCATGCAGTATAACTGCATTTTGAAACAAATGCATACCAGCATATAAATCTGTGTACCAGTTTAGAAGAACCTATAAAAACAGAACATCGATAACAAATTAAAATTTTTAGCACTTTACTTGAAATGTTTACAAACCTGTAATTATACACATTTATTACCCTATCACATCACAAATAAATGTCAACAATGTGTACAAATGGAATAAAACTAATATTCTTCCATATTGGAAATAAATTATCACATTTCTCTTTCTCCTATGTGGATATTTGGATTTTCCTGCATCCTGCTCTAATTGCAACTTTTTTTTTCAAATGTGGACATTCACACAAAAAAAAACAGATTTGGCAGAAAGAAACAGGGATTAAAAAAATTAAATTATTAATAAGCAATTTCCCTTCTTTAAAAATTGAAACATGAAGTTGGATTTTAATTTTTACTACAATATTTGAATCCCCATGTAGTCTACAAGTAGTTTAAAGATGCAAGTTCATTTTAAAGTAAAATAGGGATTTTAAAAGTTAGTAAAAAGATTTTAATGGAGTATTATTTATTCCATTCATGAATATGAACCCTGCCAGAATGACTGGAAAATCTTTGCCTTGACTTTCATTTCAATAATTATCAAAATTCCAGAAAGGCTAAGGCTATTGGTAGGGTTTTGTATTATTTCCCTTAATTTTTTTTTTTTTTTTTTTGGAGGGGGGATAAATATATATTCAATGTCCAGTCCATAACCTTTCAGAGAAACTGAGAACAAAAAAATTGCTCTTGACCTGAGGATATGTCATGATCCTGACTCACGGTCATTTTGTCAAGATGAAGGTCACATTATTGTTCACACAGCATTGACTCATAAGACAACTCTTTGTTCTATGGAATAGTACAGAAACTTAATGCAATTAAATAAGCTCAATGAATTAAGGCAAAAAGTTAATAAAAACTGTTATCAACACAGTTTACCTTAAGATTAAAATAAACTTCTAAAAAATAAAATATACAACATGTTTATCACAAAGTTCACGATATGATGAACAATATCCCAATATGAGAAAAAACAAGCAAGGACATGACTCTCTCTGACTCTCTCATTTTTAAAAAGAATTTTAAGTTTAATAAAAGGTACATCATTTTCAAGGCATAAAAGATAAAAAGCATAAAACCCTCCCACTAAGAGTTAAAAAGTTAGTTGTTAATGTTGCTGTATGTTAGAACTACCGGTATGTAGCTTTAATACATCTATGTTGCTGTGCATCCTCAATGCTTCTGTCCTCAGACCTTCATGGAGTTTTCAATGCTTCTGT
>WFKH01010931.1:50983612-51021112 GCA_016163765.1 Magallana hongkongensis
TCAATGCTTCTGTCCTCAGACCTTCATGGAGTTTTCAATGCTTCTGTCCTCGGACCTTCATAGAGTTTTCCAGCTGAGTGGCAGTTAGTCTACATGTCCTTTGTAAGGAAAAATCTTCTATCTCAAACACTGGCATCTCCTCGATCTGGAAAGATTTGACATGCATGAATCAAATCTCTGAACTGTTAAATACTGGGTAATTTTTTTAATGCAATTTTCCACAAAGGATCTTAATCCAGTGTTTGTGGCATAAAATGGTTTTGACATGAATGTTGAGTTAATGAGTATCTATGTGTACTTTAATTATTTTATTCATAGGGCTCAAAACCAATACATGTGCTAAGCATGATAAAATCTGACCCTAGTCTTCATGTATGTGGGTTCATTGTACCTGGAAGAACTTGATCCAAATGTCTGAAAGAGCCTTGAGAAATCGCTCTTTCTCTGCTTTGTCATTGAAGTAGAAAACCCATTTATCCTGACTAAGGCCACCATCATGTGATTCAAACTCCTGTAAAACAACAGCAAAAAGATAGCATGAACTATACATAACCAAATATGATGTAGGGAGTGTCTAATTATCCTTTGGATCCAAGTTACATGACTGGAATTCACTTTATTACACGTACAGCACAGAAGCACTTATCATTGAATAAATCCCACTTAAAAATCATTCTGGAACCTAACTGGGATATTGAATGAATGTAACAAAATGCCATAAAACTAATTGCACTATAATGCTTAAATCAAGAATTATTTGTAGTAACTGAAAATCAATAAACAAATCTTACCAATATACAGTATGTGTTGATGGCAGGATCTACCAGGACACAGACAACATCTGCTATATTGGCACTTCCCAGGGTTCTAAAGAAACTAATCTGAAGGTCTTCATGAAACATGAAGAGTTTGGTAGATGTCAAAATGGCACAGCAAGGTAGACAACTGGGCTTAGAAGCCTCTTTTTTCTGAAAGAGAAATCAACATGTTTTAAAAATACCGAAGATCATGCAAGCACAAAACATTTATGAATCCAAAGCATTATACTTGTACAATAAGTCCATGAATATGAATTTAGAAATACTTCAAGGGATTAAAACAATACAATGTAAAATTAAGATTAAAACCAACAACTCACAAGTTTAAGTTGAAAATAAAAGTCTGACTTGTAGCACCCACCTGTATACCCTCAGCAACGGCCTGACATAGTTTCTGCAGCCAATCGTTGGCCTCTGTTTCGTTGGCTAGAGCCAGTTGCCACGATGACCCATCCTGTTTGATGACCTCTATGCAATGGTCTCTGTCTGACTTACTAGCGCGACGACACCCGACACAATCATCTCCCATGTGGACAAACATTGTGGGTTTCCCATTCTTCTCAGCATACATACACAGCATTCCATCTCTGTGAACAAAACAAAATATAGCTATGGCATGGAATAATATACAATATATTTTAAACTATGTTAGTTTACACTAAACTCCTTGTATTTTGCATGTATTAGTATTGGTAAGAAAATTTAAAGATAGAAAAATGTGTTATAAAGATAACTTATACAAATAAAACTTTTGCAAAAGCATATATACACTGTACAATCATTGTATATTCATTTTGCTGATTTTGTAACTGTTTCCAAGATTTCATATCCTCTATTAACCAAGAGAGCCATATCTTTACAATAACTTCATTCCTAACTTCAGTTGTATCACAAAATCTATATGATTTTACTGTACAATGCACATTATTTTTTTTTAAATGAAACATATATAAGATACAACTTCCAAGGAACAAGTTTCAATGACACTGTTTAATCCAAGTGCAGAGTCAGTACCTGAGTATGACAAAGGCGGACTTCCAGCTCTGTCCATACAGCAGGGACCTGGGGTCCTGTCCGATGCTGAGGATCTGACTGCTGAGTCCGGACAACCCCCCAGATGCCTCCATCACGCGGTACAGCAAGTGCCCCTCCCGGAACGCTGTGTCCACCTTGTGTCTCTTGGTTTCCAAATCTGACCCCCAGTGTACCAAGGAATAGCAAGCAATCACTACATCTGAAGACTAGAACAAAAATAGGGAAAGTTAAAAATTTTCATGCTTTGTTCTTATAGTGTAATTAGTGTGTGTATAATTTTGGGGTTTTTTTCAATCGGTTGTATAGATGATTGATGTAATGTCAATGATTTCAAATTTTTCAGACAGTATGTATTTATCATGAAGAAGTTGAGTTTTTAGGATTCAAACAATTCATTTGCATCACAATAAAATTATTGATGCACAGACAGATTTGAACACTAGTTTAATTAAAAGATGCTTTATTAATATTGATTTATTTTATAAAAGAGTATTTATGTACTACAATGTGTGTAACAATATGTGCAGACCTCACAATGGCTCTCCTTAGCAATGTGTTTTCGGAGTGCAATCATCTGAGTTTTAGCATCAGACAACACCATAGGCTGAGAGTCTTGGTGGTTCTTCATCTGTTCTTGTAGGCAGTCAACAATTGACCTGTTACATGTAGTGAGCAAAACCTTAATCTGATATTCATTGTGTCAATAGGGCAAACATGAATCAAATCCGGGTAAATCTGGGTCCTCTTCTATTTATGAAGTAATGTGTAGAGGAAGCATGTACATAAAATAAAAAAAATAATTATTAATAATGTGTAGTGACTTGTACAGCCGTACCTGGTCACCAATTGACTTCCTGTTGTGAGCCAGTACTGATTTCTACGATTTTTACACACAACGTGGATAACCTGGTCTGAAATCGTTAGCTAAAATACAGGGAAAGAAATATCTAATTGAACCAATAGTCATCAAATGCAAGCAATTTGGTAATGAAACCAGTCAATTTATAAAGACATTCCTATTAGTTACAAGATAGGGTATAACATTAATTCTCAGGTCTCGTTCTTCAAGGGTTATCTCAAAACCTAGAAACAGTTATGCTTTTTAATCTTTGATTTGGCTTAAATTATGGAAATCTCTCCGACACACATGGGATTTCTACCAGATAACTTGTGTTAGTACAAAAGGACCTCACTGAGATGTAGTCTATAGAGGAGTAGGGTACAGAGGAATCCTTGATGAATTTCAAGTTTGTCTGGTTCTGGTTAAGAAGGTAGATGCTGTGGTCAGTCAGGAGAATAAACACCGGGTGGTCGTCGCCGTCCGTGTGGCCCAGCCTCGACACATACATCTGTGGGTCAAAAAGTTATGTACAAGTTCAAAGAAAAAGAAGACTAGCCATGTCAGTAGTTTCAGAATGGATGATACAGTTCATATCTATTTCTTCATTTTGTCTATGCATAATTACCATACACCAGACATCACAGTGAATTGCAAAAGGTTTCTGATGTCATTAAAGCCAGAAGAGCATTTTGGTTTAAAATTTTTAATGGCTTTGTGGAGCATACCAATTCAACAACAGTTTTATGTACAAGTTTGTATTTTCTAAATTATGGGCTTAATTACCCAGGTCAGGCCAGATGCACATCAAGTGAGCCTTGTTCATTCACAATGCCAAAAGAACGTAACATGTAGAATTCAATTAAATTTAAAAAGTTTTTGCAGTATGTTTCATCCAGTACCAGGAAGAATTTTCTCTCAATTGAAAAAATACCAACCCCCTTGTGTCAACAGGAGAAGGGAAAAAGGGCATATATATGCTACATGAAATTCTTAAAGGAGAAATATTTCCTTACCCTAATAAATTGTTCCTCAGAGTTATCAAATACATTCAGCATCAGTTCTAGTCTGGTGTTGTTCTCTAACCTATGAAGAAAAATCTAAAGAGTTGTCATCTCAAAGTCAATCCATGGTAATGGATGAAACCATGTGCTAGTACACAACATATGAGAAACAACTTTTCACGAAAATTTTACTTAGTAAGTTTTTAATATAATTTTGAAAAAATTGGATGTATTGGTAGTATTAAACAGGTCAAGACCACTAGATTTTGTGACGTCGGCATAAATTTGCATACTAAATTAGCTATCTCTTTACTTTCATCGACAGACCAATCAGATGAATGAGTTGCAAGGCATAGTGGGCTACTACAAGTTTCAGTGTATACAAAGTGTATTGAAAATATATAACAATTTGAATTGTCCTTTGGAAACTCATTTTCAATTATTTTTTTAGAATTTATGAAATAAATATTGAAAATTATGTCTTTTATTTCTATGCTCACATTTAAAAAATATTGCCTATGAGAGGTACGTTCTATTGAATTAGAAGCAGTGAGTACGTTTTTCGCAGGATACCCCAGGTTTGGTACAACATTTATTTAGTAGAATTCGCATTGAAGTTTCTTCAGAGACACTCATCAAAATGCTTAGCGTACAAAATACTACATGCTACATAACTTGTACTTCTGTATTTGTATATTTGGGCATTTCTATTATCGTGGCTATTTACGTACTATGTTAAAAATGTACAATTACCTGTATTTATTTCTGGTGTACAATGATTAAGTCACCAATAAACAATTATGCAGTTTTTTTTTATCAAAATCTGTTTGTACTTGTATGCGTATGTTTGCAAGTCTTTTGAAACTAATTGATTTTTGAAGCAGCAATTCATAAACTAAAACAACTGTATATTTCAATGTGAGCATGAAACAAAGTCTATGGTACGTAATCTTTCCTTTTTTATCTTCTTAAGTGAAAATCAAGTTGTACAATTTTTCCAGCAAGCAATTAAATATTGTGTATAAAACAGACAAAAACCACGTGTGTCTGTTGAAACATAAACACGTAGTAGACCGTCTTGCTTTGCGACTCATTCACTGGATTGGAGAATCTGGTTGACGCAAATATTGTCACGTGTTAAATAATGCTATCCATATTAGGTAGTGTACCCGACCTGTTAAAGTATTTTTAAGGTTAACAGTATACTATTGATATCTCATTTTGCTTTTTAAAGCCCAACTGCATATACCTACATGACTTCCCCTGGATGAAGTTGGCTGCCCTCCTCTCCACTCAGCACCAATTCCTCAGGCTCCTCTTCAAACATGTGTGGCTGTAAGGGCACATCTGATTGGTTGATGATATGATCTACCCTGTCCTGCATCTGAGAGGCTGATGATGAGTTCTCTAGGGCAGAAAAACTTGAGGAGTAAATGCTCAAGTCCTCTGATGTACTCTTTGTCACTTCACTGTTTTTGTCTTTGGATTCATTGTCCGTTTCTTCACAACCTTGAGCACTCCTATCAGCCTCTTTTTGAAATTTTTCAGTGCTCCCTTTCTTTTGCATATCTTGCATATACTCAAGTGTTTGCTTAATATCACAGGCAGAATTGTCATGACTTTTGGATAAAGAAGAACCATATTGCACATTCCCATTAGGTGATGAAGTGTTACCATCTATTTCATCACCCAGCTGTCGAGTGGGTAAAGTTTTATTATCAGGGACACTTTTTATATCAACATTGCTTAAAATTTCACTGTCTTCATCAACCTCACTGAAATCATACTCAACTGGGCTTTGACTTTTGTATACATCCACTTCAGGTAACTTGTTATTTTCACACATTATAGAACTTTCATCCTTTGAATTCTCTTGCGTATCATTTTCTACATTACTAGTTTTTGCCTCTAAACTCTCTTCAGAACCATTGGTCTTCTGAGAAAGATCATGATCCCCTATAGAGCTCAGAATGTCCTTCAGCTTATCTTCCTCTTTGAATTTGGAGACATACCCTGGTTCTTTGTTTTCTTCTTCTACCTTCACTTCGGGCAGGATATTTTCTAATGACTGATCAGTCTTGTGCCTTTCTTCAATAGAATCTTCTTCATCTTCATTCAAAGGCTCCCTCAGAATTGGAGAGTTGGTACTCACTCGACGTACATTTTTCTTTGACTTCTTCTTTTTCCCATGTTTACCGTGACCTTTGAGTCTGATTACCTCAATTCCCGTATCATCCTCACTGTTCTCAATTTCATCGACCACAACTGAGTCCAGGCGATCTGCTTTGTTCTCCACATGATTTTCGCTCTGTAGTGAATTTGGATTTGGGTTGATACTCGTGTCGCTTGTGTCAGACACTGACCAGGTGTCACCTGAGGAATGGACGGCCTACAAAAGACATTACAATATTGACATGTAGACTTGTAAGTCAGTCTGCAACAAACAATACAATACCATTTGTAACCATCTACTGTTTTTTCAATTATGACATTTTTGAAAAAAACATACCGTATATCAGGTTTTTTCCGCGTGTATCCAATTTCCACTTCGTTCGCGACAATTTCCGAATCCCGGAAAATAAATCAGCGTAAATTTGATACAAAGTTTTGTTGTTGTAATCGAGTTTTCTCTTTCTTTATAAAGTAAGAGGTAAGGTGAACTGTGTTCAGCTGGTTTAGTTAGAGGTAGATAATTGCGGGATCGGAGGACAAGCGCCAGAAAACGGGTATGTAAGCCTCGTTGTTTATTTAATATTCCATTGACAAACTAATTAAAACGGTCACTTTCCTTGCGTAAACCGATGTCTAATTATACATGAGCTACTGGTATATGTAACGGTACATGATTTATTGATCTATGACTGTTTGCATCTCTGAAAATAATTATCGGTAATTATTTCACATTAAGAAAATCGTGTAAATGGTTTTATTGTCCGAATTTTTCATTATTAAGAGTGACAATTTAGATACTTTTTTACTCTTAGCTCACAGGTTTAAACAATCGTGAATTATATTTGCACTATGACTTTATAAAATAGTGAAAATTTGATTCGCGTAAATTTTATATACCGTTCTAGGTTCTGATTCGCGGAAAAAACATGACGCATAAAAAACCTGATATATGGTAATACATTTGGGTTATCTGTCTCCTTTCAATGTTTTAATGTAGAAGTCAAGAAAAAGAAAGTCACAGTTAACATTTAGTACCATTATTAGGAATCAAATGTTGTGAAGAAAGAGTTTTTAAACAACCAAGTTGCTGTAAATATTACATAAGTAATTAATCCACATTATTGTGAATTATTCCATTCAAAGTACACATACCATAGTAAATGATATTTGACCGATTCAACAGTAACCATGTATTGACTAGACTGAAATAAGTACCTGCGGTCTAACTGATGCTACACTGTCCATACTGCATAGTGACACCCGGTCATCATCCACTGAGCTGGAGACTTGAGATATGGACCTGGGACGAGGAGAGACCCCCATATCTAAGTAAGGAAGATCCTGTAAGACATGATGGAAAAAGAGGATTATGGTTATATTAAGTAAAGTTCTCTATTTTAATGATATTTTTTTAATTGAGATAACTGAGAAAATATTTGAATAAAATGATACATTAAGTTTTTGCAGGAAAATATGCTAAAGATGTTACATAAAAGTATCTGTTAAATATGTTTGATCAATGATCATTCAAAATACCCTTTTCTCTAATAACACTCAAATAAGATAAATTTTTGGAACTTTTATAAACATTTCACGCAGCTTAAAAAACTTTATACATATTCCAATGCAGCTTAAAAAACTTACATATTCCAGTTGAAACACAACATACTCCAGACCTGCTGTCAGAGTCAGCAACACAGTCACACTCTGATGGAGAGAAAGTAAGAATCAAAACTCAGGTCAAAACAGTGCCCACCAGATGTAATGTAAGTAGGTCAAGATGGTCACCTAGATGTGTTTTAAAAACTTTTGAATATCAACAAAGCTACAAAGCTTAAACCAATGGTACATCCACCTAAATTTCAGTATATTGAATAAACTTACAATATGTTGTTATAAACAGTACAGCATATTTAATTTTTTAAAATAAATGGTAGTATGATTTTTTTTTACCGATGATTGATCCTGGATAGATTCTGGATGATTACTGTATAAAATTTCAATCTAATAGGACAGCAAATATTAATAAGCTTTATATTCAATGATACTCTTTGTTTTCATTAGTTTTTCAGATGATATTCACTTTGTTTTCTCTCCTATACATGCACTCTGATTTATTTACAGAATTGCATTCTTCATGCATTAATATTTCTAACAGGAAATTTTCAACATGATTCAAACAAATACTTCAACGTCTCAATTTGTAATAAATGCATGTCTATGAATATAATAGTCAGAGAAAGACATCGGCAAACAATGAGTAAAGTTACATCCTGTTTGTTCTTTTTAAAAATATTAATTTAATACCAGTACATAAGTGTGACCTCTTAAAACTTAATTCTGCTTAAGGGCCCTTAGCATCATGCACATCACAAAATGATGATTTGTGATTTAAATGCATGGGTTAATATTCAATGTACAATGACAAAGATTTTACAGCAAATTAATAGAAAGTTTGACAATTTGTATCATTTTTAAAACATTATCAAAAGAAGATGTTCAATCTCTATTAGTTTTTTAATAATTCATGATTCATTACCTTTTTGTATTTACAGCTATACATTCAATTACAGGTATGTGGGAAAAGAATACATACATGCGTATTTTGGGGCAAATGTCATTTTCAATTTTTAAAATTTTTCAGTTCAAAGTAATGTAATATGGGCACATTTTTAAAAAGGAGAACTTAAAACTTATTTCTAATGCCATTTGACAAAACTAACAATAAAAAATTATCCTGATTTACCTTGTATACATGTTATTATATATTTTTATGAGAGAGAAAGAGAGACAGAAAGAGAGAGAGAGAGACTGTTGTGTAATATAATACTGTACCTGTTGATCCAGGAGCAGGGCTTCCTTGACATAATACTTTCGAACTGTTTTGATATTTTCTTCATAGCATCTAATATAACTCTCCAATAAACAATCATTTAGAGCCATAAACAGCCATGATCTTCCTGCAATCAAATGTATTTGTTATAAAGAATATAATGATTAAATGATAGAAGGTATCATAGTCTGTTCTAGACTGTAAGGGTTGACCTAAGTTTTTGCTGATATTTCAATATTTGTCTTTATATTGGATTCTGAATGAATAAAAATTGAGGTGGGAAAATTTTTTCAATAGTCTTCTTTTTCAGTCTTTCCCCAAGAGCTACTGTACACAGGGAAATATTCGCCACCATTTTATTTTCGCCCCTTTCACCCTCGTTGTCAGCGGGCAAATTTAAGACTGGGCAAATTCAAATGTCTCAAATTATCTCTCTTAAAACACAACTGTGTCTGGGCGAATTCAAGATGGGATGAAACTGTTTGCAAGTGTAAAAAAGCAAAAATTACACGGGGTGAAAATAACCCTGTATACAGTATTTTGACTTCCTTACTTTATAATAACATCACAATTTGTATTTTACCTAGAGATCAAGTTCGTTTTCCTAAATCTAAGGCACATACAAATAGAGTCAACATGAAGATTATTAGACATTTTTTTTTAATTTAAAAACTACCTCTTCCCATATCTGTTGTTACATGCTGGAGATGCTTTAAATCTTTGAGAGTTTGTTTGTTAGTGAATTCGGATACAACCTTCCAATATCCACGCTGTATGTGCTTTAACCTAAATAAATATTAAACATGTAAAAGGATATCAGTTCAAGCAAACACAGCAACTAAAACACAGCCAATTGATACTGCTAATTGAACTCCCAGGATATCTATATATCACAGACATATTATATTAAATTTTATCGAAAATATATCTGGAATAAATAATCCTCCACATAGTAGACACACATACATAAAGACTTTTAAATAGACTGGTACTGCAGACAAAATCATTCTATTTATTAACTAATGCAAATTGTTTTACTATTTCATAACTAATGAAATATTCAGTTTGGTTAGATATCTGTAGAGCACACAGTACCAGTTATTTATTCTCATTTGTTTATGTACAAAGTCCAAGATCAAAGCAATAAATTATGCAAATCTATATACCAACTTCTGCATACAAAAGATTCAAGGAAAAATCTATAAGAATTATGTTTACCCATGCAAGAAGACTCTATCAAGATTATCACATAACTTCTGGCAAGACTCATCCTCGTTTCCAAGGAATACAGGGTTTTCTGGATCAGCTGTTACATATTTTCCCTGAATCTGGTGATAACAAAAAATCCAAAAGGCCTAATAACATGCATCTGTTACATTATTTCAAGGACAACAATACTTTTATATTTCTAAGAACCTGCAAAAACTATTGAAGAATTATAATTAATATATGTTAAAATTTAAATCCCACATTCTGAAAGACAATAGCTTCATCTGTCATGTGACAATATACTCCTCTATTTTCATCCAAACTTACACTTTTAACAGCCTTGGCGACGTTGTCGAGGATTTTTTCCTTAATAATATGTCTATCTGATATTGCTGCCATTGTTGTTCATTTTGATGTGACAAACCATACCCAAAGATCACAAATATATCACTTTTAACTCACTTATTGTTCCTTCTTGAGAGAAAATGAAAGTCGTCAGCGATTTCCGGTTTTGAGAACCCCTCTATTTATTTTATTTCGGAACGCATCGGTTGTTTTCTAAGGAGTAGCACGTGTAACAGACAACAACATGGAAACTGATATAGGTTCTGAAAGAGTAAAATCTGCTTTAGAGACGTATCATAACATACCAAGAGGAAAACCAAAGTCAGGTAGACCATGGAAAACACACAGAAACGACAGGTAACTAACTTCAATCGGTTAATTTCAGAGAACATTCGGTCAATGGATACATACATGTATGTTATTATTTGTACATGTATCTTGTACAGTTGTAGGCCCCTGGTATTTGATAGCAACATGGTATGCTCGGTATTGCTTAATTGTTTTAGGACGAAAAAAAGATGACCATAGTAATTAATATTGGTTTTTAAGTCCTATCTCATTAATTATTTAAGTTAACATATATTATTTTACTTAACTGTATTTGTTTATGCCCTCCCTTGCAGGATAGGTTACACTCATTATTTTGTTTTTTCTTCAATGTACTTGTATTACACATTTCAATATGATTTTGGCTCCTTGTTATCGTGGAGAAAAATAATCAGTTGATTATAACTGATGAAGAAAAGAAAGCTGGCTCTATCCTCTGATTCGTCTTTTACACAGATGATCTATACTGGCGTGCAACCAATTCTCGCCAAGTACCATTTCTCACCAGTGCATTGTTACGAATTTTCTGTGATATGTACTCCTCAGGACAAACTAACTATAGTTAAACTAAACTATAGCTAAAATGCCTGGATACCATATTTAAATTACTTTTGATTTCAATTTATATGCGAAATATAAAAAACAGATCTATAACATCTTTAGGTTGATGACATTTAAATATTGTAACGTGTTTACCTTAACACCGAGTTTTGCGGGATCCCTCAGTTACTAAACTGAGTTTGAGATCTTAATAAAAGAACTGAATTACAAACTACAAAAAAAATCTAACTACACATAATTACTTTTCTGTCTGAATATGTCCAAGATCAGCATATTTGATTAATTATTTTCTGATTCATTTGAGTACCAAAAATCATTAAAAAAAAAAAAGCACAATATAAAAACTATAAAACTTATCTTCTAACTTAACTGATGAGTTACAAATCAACTAAAACAACTATACTCAACTAATGACTATACTTGAGTACTCAACTAATGAGTATCAACCAACCAAGTAGTGCTCAACTAACGAGTTAACCAAAATCTATAAGTACTCAACAAGTGCATGAGTACTCAGTTACTCAATCCACACTAGCTAAGAGTATAGTATGCTCGGCACACCCTGCAAGAGTAAGAAGTTTCCACATTCTCTTATGGGAATACCGGAATACCAACCCTATGCGACACGTCTGTTTGCTTCTGAAGTCAGGCCCCGAGGTTATAAAACTTTTTTCATACTCGTACTCAAACTCGTACTCCGCACTCCGAGTATGTGCTCCACTGAGTACAACTCTAAAAACCGAGGTTATAAAAGTTTTGGAGTACGTTCTCCGCTGAGTACTATTTGGAGTGTGCTCCAAAAGCCGATGGAGGAAATTTTACGTCTCTGGAGTAAGACAGAGCACGGTAATCCTCACATGCAAGCATGGAGATGTGTCTGCATCTATAATTTATGAATTTGTTAGCAACAAAGACGATAAATCCAATGATATTGGGAAACTTATCAACAAATTGTGATTATGTCAAATATTTATGGAAAACTTAATTAAAGGGTAGGGGGCGTAGATATAATAAACTTTTAAAAGAACGATGTAATTAACGGTCTGGAATTATCTCTCCCCCTCTCTCTCTCTCTTTCTCTCTCTCTCTCTCTCATAATTTCTAGCTTCTATCATGCGTGTTGTAATTAATTAAAGTGTTATCATATTTTTTTACATAAACAAGCTTAATTTTAATTAACTGTAAATTACCCGAATTCTCAAGCAGAATATATACATCAATCATACTTAATGTCTTTCCATAAATGTTTATTTAAGAATAAAATTTGATGTTTTAAATGAATTAAAATAAATATTTAATAAATATATTTTTATTTAACAAATTTTATTTTTAAATAATCATTTGTGGAAATACATTAATATAATTCTTAAGACTATGGGGTCATTGGGACCCACCGTCCTTATATTCGAGCGTTTATAATCAAATATTAAACCAAATAATGCATTTCACTTTACGTTCTATGCTCTCGATGTTTTAATTTGAAATTAATAATAAAGATCATAAGGTAGGTGATGTTCCGTGGTCAAAATTTCTTTGATATTTGGAAAATAAAAATCAAATACTAGTAGATGGTCGGAATGGAAACCCTACCTTACGGCAGTAAAATTAAATAAAAGTTGCGGCCTATATTAGACAAAGAACACATCTAGATCTCTGCAGGTACATGTAACTATGTATGGTCACATAGGAAGCAAAATATGTACGTCATAATTTAAAAATATTGCCGATACAAAACTTGAAAATTTGAAATCTTATCATTTAAGTTAAAATCAATTCCCTTTGACATGCGTTTTAATTACTTACTGCTGATTATTGATTACTTTTTATATTTCCAAGTAAGATTGCTTGTTGTTAACTCTCAGAATATATAGGTTTTTATTATTTTTAACGGTCTTGATATTTCGAAATAAAAAGAAATGAATGTTGTATAAAATTATTCTAAATTTCACAGCAGTTTTGACACTATAGAGAAAAAAGCGATCTTTAAAAGCCAATATTTTCCACAGACAGTAGCTGTCCTGTGAGAATTTTTAAAAAAACCAATCGTATAGATAAACCACAGAAAGTAGGATTCGAACCACCCCCCCCCCACCACACACACACACACACACAAACACACCATTTCCTCTTTGAAATATTTAGTACCAGGGGAAGATCCAGAATTTGAAGTTAGAGGGGGTCTGGGCGCCGCTTTGAGGCCCCAAGTGGGTCCAGGGCAAAGCCCTGTTGGT
Source organism: Magallana hongkongensis (assembly GCA_016163765.1). NCBI lineage: Eukaryota > Metazoa > Mollusca > Bivalvia > Ostreida > Ostreidae > Magallana > Magallana hongkongensis. The sequence continues at coordinate 50,996,986 of WFKH01010931.1, forward strand.
GACCCAGGGGGCAAAGCCGGTCCCAGAAGCTCCTGGATTCTAGAGATTTTGTAGGGTAAAAATGAAGTCTTCAAATAGACTTTTGTGATATTTCTTCTCGTGATTACCGGTATACTAAAAGTAATAAAGTTATTTACAATTGTTAAAGGTTTGTAGATTTAAGACCTGCAGTTATCAAATCCCTCTGTCTTGTAGAAATATAAGAAACATTTCCTTTTATTTTTTTCTTTCGAATGGTTGTAAAATCAGTTTATAAATCAAGTTCAATGGGATAATATAAATTAATGAAGTTTTAAAAAAGATAACTATGCCATCTTGTATTATAATAAACATGGAAGAGTCGTTAAAAACACTAGCTAGTATAACCAATTACTTAAAGATGGGTGTGTGGGTGACTAGTCACATATGAATATATACAATGACAGCGTAACCAAAATGGGTTTTCTATGTACGTTACACCATTGAACCCATGGGTTTTGTTTATAATACACCATTGAAATCAATCTAATGTAGAGAAATCCCCTGAGTTTCCAAAAAAGAAGATAATTAAGACTCGCAAGTTGTACATTTTCTTTGCCAGAAGGAGTATGATTTAACTTTATTTTGACAATTTTTTTTTTGGGGGGGGGGGGGTGCACCCTTCTTGATTCCGCCACTGATTTACCGCTTATTCTATAATTTTCCCCCTTTCCAAGGTTTGTTGCATGTAACATGATAAATGATAAGTAAGTAAGTAATAGAAAGTGTTATACTTATATGCATCCCCCACTCTTTGTAATGTTTAGAACTAACCTACGTACATTCTCAGTAAAATCAAAGAAGGGACCCCGCAAGTGCATCTGACTAATATTGATTAATAACGATGCATGTACATGGATTTCTTGGCTTTAAATGATGAGGAGTATGGGTCGTATTTAACTAAAAACAGAATTCTTAGAAAGTCGAGCTATTCAATGAAATTATTTTGTACGTACATTTACATGTATATGTACATTAATTAATGAAGCGAAATATCTGAAAGTTATTTTGATAATCTAGGTTGCAGCTCTCCCTTACTCTTAAATTCACCTCTATTGTATCTAGATATTTCATTGATAAAATGGTAAAAACCTTCCATTTTAATTTATTTACATGTAATTATGATTAAATTATAGCGTATAAAACAGCAGCATTTCAATATGTAACAATATAATATGTCTGCACTACATTTTATTTAGATTAAATGTTTTGAGTACGACTTTGAGAAAGCTCCATAGCTTACTCAGAAAATCGCCGTTTTGTACTCAGCCGGAGTACGAGTATGAGTATGAAAAAGTTTTATAACCTCGATACCTTGAGTACGAGTACGATTTGGAGCACGGAGTGTGATTTGGAGTATGAGATCGTACTCAAGAACGTTTTATAACCTCGGGGCCTGAACTACTCTAACTCTGTGTCAATGATGCGACGCTTTTATACCCTTTTAACGCGGACATCCGAGAAAACATCCCTTTACCAGAAGCGGGAAATTCAAATTATCTAATCTATTAACAAGGGATGTCAACGAGTATTCGAGTACTCGACTATCGCTTGGTCATGACGATCATCGACTAAAATTTTTTTAGTTGATTATTCATAAAGTGAACAAAAAATCAAAAAATTTCATTTTTTTTTCTTAACGCGGCAGTTTTTGGGCTTCGAATGAAAATAACAGATTTCTTTTCTCTGCAATTTTGATTCGTAAGTTACACTCTGTTCCACAGGTGTTCAATCGGTGTCCCTGGCTAATAATTGATCTCTTTTGATTTTGTAGATCAAATTATTGTTTTGAATAGAAGTACTTAGAATGACATGTACTTGAGGAGAACAATTTGTGTTTCTTCTAATCAGTTATTTATTGGGTAAATGTTTGTTTATCAAAAATTTAATCATATCAATAATCATCTCAAGGTGTTAGTTTTTATAATCATTATTCTTTAGTTGTTGATTAGGCATGGGACAATGCCTTAATTAACTTAAACATGGGAAAGGTCACATTTCATTTGCCTAAGACGATATGTAGCCCAATTATGTGTAAGCGTCTCAAGAAAAAGAAAAAGCTAAGACATTTGCTAACAGATATTTAGATAATATTTTTTTCAATTTATTTTAAATCAAATACCGGAAGATTTAGTAAATATCATCAGAAGTTTTAAAATCTTTTTTGAGTTTTAAGATACAAAATTGAGTTTTGCATGAAACATTAGATTTGAAAAGGACACACATTTTCAAATAAATTAACGAGTACTCGACTATCGCTCGACTAAACCCACCGATTAATCGACTAAGCCAACCGAGTAAAATTGACATCCCTACTATTTACATTACAATACTTTGAGCTTAGGATCAGAGAACTAGCTTAAACAAAAATCCCATGATAAGTTCCCCATGCAGCTTTTGAGCTTAGTTTTGTCTCTCATCTTATTACAATAGCAGACAGACAGTAAAATCAGCTAAAGCTAGAAATGCATCATATTGTATCAAGAGAGAAACCAAAGTCAGGTAGATCATATAAAAATAAGACATTGGTCTATTTATATTAACTAACTTATCATTACAATTTTAATATACTGTGGAATCATTTAAATTCGTGGGGGCCAATTTTCGTGGATTGTGGGTTTCTTGCTTATTCGTGGGGATGTAACTTCGTGGATGTGTCAGTTTTCAGTTTCAGTTAGAAAGATAACTCTTTCTTAATTTGTTTTTGCCGAGGATGTAAATTCGTGGGGGAGGGCTACCCACGAATACCACGAAAATTGAACCACGATGAATTTAATCATTCCACAGTATTCGTACAATGCATACCATAACAAATTTTTTTTACTAAAAGTTGTGATAGATCTAGTTTGTTACCAGTAGTAGAAAAAACACATTGACGTCGCAATAACACCAGATAGCCCCAACAAAAGCCCGAGGTGAAAAAAATTGTACCAACAACATTTTCCAAATCATTGATGAAAATAACACCTATAAGATGAAAGTGACACCCATAAATCCAGATTCAGTGGCAGATTTGGGAGTTGGGGGTAGATGCATCTCAATTAAACGAAAGACAAAAAAAAATTTTTCTATTTGTGGAAATTAATCATTACCCACTACTTTATTCAAAACAAACAGTGAAATATACAAGCAACACAAGCAATCACTTTTTGCTTATATAAACATATATAATATACAAGTACACATTGATCTACGTATGGTATATGGAAGGGCGATAGAGAAGTCATGATTAGTTCATGCAGCTACAGTACATTTAAAGAGATGTAAATAAATGTATAAACAGTGAAATGCTTTCTTTGGTGATTCTTACTGATAATGAAGGTAGTGATCATTGCAGGAAAAATTTACATAACCCACTTAGGCCTGTGGTATTATGGTATACATTATTCCTAGTTGTATTGATTTTTACACTTGATTTTCCACAGATTTTCTGCTATTCGAACCACAAAAACAAAGAAACTCAACTGGGATCAGAAGATGAAGAAGAGAGCTGAACAAAAATCAATAAAGAATTTTGAGAAAGAGCTGAAAGAGAAACGGGCAAAAGAACTCGAGGTTAGAGTATTGACATTTTCTGTTCACCATGGATCTGCTTCAGACCGTCATGCATCATTATTTCTAATCTTGTTGTTAGGAAATAAAATACTGCAGATTCCTAAGTAAACGCGAGGAATTAATATCTGCATAAAACTGCAAGAAGCACATCTAGCATATTTTAAAATCTCGCTTTTATTTTTCGGACAGATGTAAACTAAATGAATCTATAATAAAAATTTGGCGTTCATGATTTTATATTCTCGCAATTTGATGCAAAACAGTTGAATCGTGGAATTAAGTACTCGCGTAAAATAAGGAATCTACAATATTTGATTATTAATATATGTTCTGTATTTTATTAGGAAGGAACTTTTTTTTTTTAATTATTCCACAAAATAATATACATGCAGTATTATTATCACACGTGAGTAATTTGTTTGATTTTGTCATTTAGATGAAAAGGATAAGAAGTGAGGAAAATAAAAAACGAAGATTAGAAAATGAGAGAAAATCTGAAGTTGTACAAACAGTAAGTAATTTGCATGAATTTTGTCTACATGTACTTCATTTTTGTGCATTTCAAAAAGATTTTCTTTTTTAAATTGTTATCCTTCATTGTATCCTTTAACCTTCAAATATATGTCACCAGGTTAACAGATGTGTGGCTGTCAGTCAATTTATCTGAGCTCAATAGCTCAGTGGTTAGAGTGCTGGCACAGTACACCAGAGACCCTGGGTTCCAGTCCCAGTTGAGATTTGACTTTTCACCACCTGTTACATATGTTACCGTATAGCTGGATTTTTTGGCGGGGATATAATATTGGCCTATTTTGGCGATTTTTGAAAATTCACCAAATTTAAAATCGCCAAATTTAAGTACTTTCTATACAGCTTTTATTGACAAACATGTACTTTTTATAGATTTTTTTTCACATATTTTTTTATGTCTGTGATAAAAGGGACAAAATAATTGTTACATGCACACAGTGTTACAGACACAAATGTACATTTACTCAAAATCAATACAAAACTAATGCAAATAAATAAAACCTAAACATTACTATAAATTAGAAGTTAATTGTTTAAACACCATATCACTTTTTCCTATTCATGTGTGTAATTAGCCCCAGTGAGAGGGGTGTTGGCTTGTGTTGTTTTAGGAGACATGTGATCCATTATCGACTCAGGTGGAGATAATTGTCTGATTAACGGTTTCTTCACTAGCAATAAAATTAAAATTGATTGTTAATACGGTATACTTTTTTCATGCATATATTAAGTACTATTTAGTTATTTCTTTTGAAAATATTGAAGTGAGACAGAGAGAAACCAGGGTAATGTTTATATTTTACCACCTTATAATGGTGACATAGGATTTTTGCTCAGGTGCATTAACTTCTCAGCTATTAAAAATAAACTGACAAGAGATTTTGATGAAGGGTAAAGGATTCACCAAAATTATATCCGCCAAAATTAATGGTATACCTTGTAGGCCCAAATCCGCCAAATTTGTGTCCCGCCAAAAAAACTGGCTATACAGTACTTTGGTGTGGAATGGTCTATGCTCTCAAAGGAGTATAGGTTCCTTATACCTGGTTGTAATTAATCTTTCTTACTGCATGATGATTTTAATTATACCCAATCTCTGGCAAATGAAGTTAAGGGAGGGTAATTATGTAATCAGTCCATCTATCCTCTTGTCTCTCTATTCACTTTATGAGATGAATGGAGGGCACAAATCACTGCCCTTGACCTGTAGGTACCGGTATGTCATGAACATTACCAAGTTCAGTGTCAAAGTTATATCCTCAACATCCAAAAGAGGCTCAGTGGGTATAATAGTCCATCTTGGACAGTTTGAGAGGAACGGAGATAATGCAGGTGACCATGGGCTTCTCTCGTGTAAAGTTTGATATTTAATCAATGGTTTCTTCTTCTGTAGATTAAAAACACTGCCAAAATCAAGAGAATGAAAAAGAAACAACTACGACAAATTCAGAAGCGATGAAGAATGAAAAAAGATGCAAAAAATGTTAAAAAGAGACATGTACAAACTACTGCTGACCACTGGATATTATGGGCAAAAAAGATTGGTCCTGTGTGACAGATTGATTCATTTCATGTCAAATTTTAGGACAGTTTTAAGACACCAGGATAAAAACCATTAATATCTTAATTTGGGGGTAGGAAATGATCACTTCGAGGTGGTCTTACGCTTCTCTGCTACATGTATGTTTTATCAATTGCCCATCTGTTACATGAATAATTGACAGCTTGGTAATTTTTATCATTTGCAATTGATGAAAATTGAATATGGTATTCACATTGTTATGTATATATTTATATCAGTATAAATGTGTATCATGTTTGGAATAAATGTTTCCACATGAGCATTGTCTTTGTAAATTATGTTTGAGCTCATATATTCAATATTCGAAAAATGTATTCCTTGGACATTTAAAACAACGATCTCACCCATCAAGTGATTTTGTTAACTTTAAATGAATCCTTGGTAACTCTCTACTTCTGTAATACAGGTACTCCATAAAAATGGTAGATTTTTGTGCATTCTGATATTATGCCATGGTAGAACTCAGTTTTTCTTACACGTATCAGTCTGAGGGGAAAGACTACATGTATTATCTGGTTTGAAGCATGATAATGTAATTCCCTGTATAATCCTACAGTATATGTACCGGTATTTTGAGATGGTACCTACCGGTAAATACCCAGACAGTAGAATTCAAAGCAGGTACACTAGAGTCAGAATGCTACACATAGTGAGTTTAGTTTTCATACCTAAAAAAACTGAATGCATGGTTATGATGTCCACGAACTCCTCTACCTAAATTGTGAAATCCATGGCCCCTGGGTCAGGGGTTCAGGCCGTAGGAGGGGAGTGGGGGGAGGCAACATGGCCATATACTGTTGATGCATATAATATTTAAAAATCTTTTTCTCTACTCTCACACATCTGTAAGAAAAATGGACTTCATAATTATGTTAAATAGGAAGTCCTCTACTAAAATTGTAAATTTTATGTCCCCTGGAGTATTGGTTTTGACTACAGGGCAGGACCAAAATGGATGTATAGTGTTAATGCATATAATGTTTAAAAATTACCTTCTCTACTCCCACCCACCTGTAAGGAAAACTGAATTCATAATTTTATAGACCAGGAAGCCCTCTACCAAAATTATAAATTTCATGTCCCCCGAGGTAGGGGTTCTGATTCTAGGGTGGGGCCAAAATAGTCATAAAGTGTTAATGCATTTAATGTTTAAAAAAATAGTCTGTTTTACTTCTGCTGATACTGAATAAAAACTGACTGCATATAAAGAAAGAAAATAAAGCCATCTATCAAAATTTTAAATTTCATGTCTCCTAATAAAGGGATTTAAATCTAGGGCAGGGCCAAAACACCCATATAGTGTATAAGGTAGGGGTTCTTAATGCAGGGTGTGGCCAAAATGGTCATTTAGTGTTAATGTATATACTGTAGAAGCAGAAATATTCGTTGAGGATTTAATTTCGTTATTTTCGTTGGCAGTATTTATTAACAAAATTAAATGCATAACAAATTTTTCACCCAAGTATTCTTAAGTACAGAGTTGATACGTAATACTTTTTAGAGATTACGATTTGACGAAATTAAATCCGAACGAAATTTTATATGTAATGATTTAAAAACAGCAAAATTTTAACCCAACGAATATATGTGCTTCTACAGTAATGTTTAAAAAATATCTACTGACACAAAATAAAAACTATTGCATATTTAGAAAGAAACATTAAACTGTCATCTTTAATGATATTCATGTCACCTCCATGTAAGGAAAGGTTATGGCTGGCAGAGGGGGGGTGGTATATATTTGTCTTATTATTTTATTCTGCTCTGGAATTTCAATGAAAGAAATGAGTAAATTCACATTTTTAGAAAAGAGAAAGAATGAAGCTGTCTATCAAAGTTAAGATATTGTGAAAGCATTTGGAATGAGTTTAGACAGTTAATGGAGTTGTCTTCCCTTGCTTCTTCATAATGGAGTTATCTTCCTTTGCTTGTTTATATTTAGTAATTAATCATTGAATATAATGTAGTTAAGAAGTTGTATGATCAGAAGAGTTATGCAAGTAATTTTATCATTTGAAACAAAAACAATTTTTAACTTTCTAAATAAACAAATAGACTTGTTAATAGTAAATAAATAATTGGCTAACCAAAATCACTGATAAGCAGTACATGTAAAATAATTTTGTTATAACTGCCAGGTGGTAGTGTGCGGACTATGAAGGTTGAATATAGGATAGTTTTTAAAGCTGGATTTTATTTTTGTTGTTTAAATGCCCACAGGGGGAGTTTCTGTCTGCCCCTGGGGATGGGGGATGGGAGGTTGTTTTAAAGAAAACATGTATACTGGCCCCTTGTCGTAGTTTATCTATGAAAACATATACACATAAAACCTATCTTGAAAGTTAACAAAAATGGGAAAATTATTTTCTAACAGAGTCTTGCACCTTTTCAATATCAGGTCATGCACACTATTATGTTCTTTAAGTTTTTCGCTAAGATTATAGGTTTCATAGTCCTTTTTGAAAGATTTCAGGCAGGGAGGTGGTCGTCATTACAATATTATAATTGTTCTACTCCTGAATGAAAATTAAATGCATATATGAGACTCCTCAACAAGTTTGTGTATGGGCTATGGTCTCTGGTGATCGTTAAGGCCTATTGGCCTTGTTAGATGTGTATTCCCTTTTAATATCAAGCAGTAACAAATATTTTCCTATTGTAGACGTACTGCCATCTTGTGTCCTTTTCCAAACAAAAACTCCAAATTTTTCAATTATTTCAATTTTATTTTGGTTTCAGTTTGTAAAAACTGAACATGTTTGTGATTATATATAGACATATAAGAATGTATATGCAAACACCAATAAAAAATAATATCATTACAATATTTACAGTCCAAATTTCATTGGCTGTCACCTACATTGCAACCATGACAGCACTACAATAGGAACAATATATTAAAATCAAATGAATTCTTATCAATATATTAAATTGACTAAAGCTTGTAATATCCATAGCAAAGAAATCATCAGGCATGTGTTAAATTAAAAGATATTTTTGTGGGGGATTTTGTTTTTTTGGTTGAAAATATATCAAAATAATCTTCTTAACACCATTTTTTTTTTTTTTTGCTTTGAGCAAACGATAACGCCCATAAAGTGTGTGTGTAACACAATGCCCCACTTTGACCATGCTTTGGCAAAACAGACTTTTAATCTTGATCAGTAACAATTGGCCTTGCCTTTGTCTTATGTATTTTTGCATGAATTTTCATCTTCATCATTGTGCAAAAGTTGTGACCAATTTTTTTTATTTTAAATTGTGATCAGAAAAAAAAAATCATGCTTCAAATCTAATTACATGGGAACATTACAGGTGTTTTAATGAAACGGTTTTCATGTGCTGTCAACAGCTCGACCAGCAAGCTTATATTAATATAATGATCTGTGCACACAAAACCTCTGCATTTCTGCGGAATTTGAAGTACATGTACATACTATAGTTCATTAGACCAATTTTTGAAAACCAATGTTGTATCTACTTATATACTCATTTATACCTACACTCAGTAAAACTGAGTGCTACCTAAATTTTGCATGAAAAATTGTATACATTTTTTCTCATTACTGTCAAAATTTATTTTCTCTACATATATACATACATATTCCCTAGACAACTAAGTTGTAAGGTTGCAAAACAAATATTGCATTTGATGCTATCTGTATAAAAAATGTTTTGTAAGAATATTGCAACTTTTTTTTTTTAGCTTTGCTATAAATATTTCAAGTGTAAAAACACAATTTTTGTTTAGTGGAAAAATTGACAAAATCTGAGAAAAAAGTTGTAACATGCTTCACTTAACATTTCAATCAATCATTACATATAATTTTTTTCCAAAAATCTTCATAACCTTTTAAAAATTCATGGACACAAAGAAAAAAGTCATAATAGGAACAGATGTAAAGTAAATCTAATAAATGATTCATACTGAAAGTCTCATTGAAAAGTGTTGAAGAACTAAAGCATCAATTCCTTTTTTATTTCATTGATTTTTATGAATCAATTTTAACACAATGTACCTTTCATAAAGATACCCCCCCCCAAAAAAAAATCACACATATATATTTGCAAAATCTTGATTCCAGCACATAAATAGTTATCATTTACAATTTGAGTAGTCATACAAAAGAGATCTTCTGGAAAAGAACAAAATAAACTACTTTGTCATTAACAGCTGCCACGCACTGGGATAAAATCATAAAATAAGATTTGACCCTCTTTACTTCTGCTACCTCCCATGCCCATCTAAATTAGAACTGGAATAGGAGTCCCTTTTGTCTATGTCAGAGCTGCTTGGTGGTTTTAGTTTAGTCGTAGCAGGTGAATTTGAATGACTTCGGGTGGTTGGGGTAGAGGAAGATGGGATTAGTGGTGGAGGTGGTCCTTGAAGCAAAGCTGGGGACCCCACCTTCATCCCACTGTGATTGACAAGAGGGCTAATAGTTCTTGGAAAATGGCCACTCGGCCTCAGAGGATCAAAATGTCTAGAGTGGCTTAGCCTGCTGGACTCCAAAGCCAGCTTTTCTCTTTCAAATCGTTCCCTTTCAAACTGTGGAATCCGTTCAAAGTATTCCCTCCGGAGTCGTTCCTCCTGCATAAGAATTTCATCCTTACGCACTCGATCATGGTCATACAGACCCATCGACTGAGGTTGCAGACGTCGTAGCATTCGTTCACGCTCCTGCTCCATCTCTCTTTGAATCTGAAGACTGTGGTAACTGAAGTCCATTAAACTTTTCTCCTGGTGAGGTCCCCACAAACTCTGGGGAGGGGGAGGAAGTCTATCTGCACCAAACGGAAATGGGGAAGGCCCCCCTAGGAGCCGTGAACGGTCCATTAAATTAGATGCACCAAGTAAATATTCTGGTCGGAATTTCTCTCTTTCTCTCTCCATAGCCGAGGTCTCCGGCTTATCCGGTTTTTCTTCTTTCACTTTAATGATGTCTTTTTCATCACGATTGTAACTGGTATCAGATTTGGCAGAACCAACTCGGCCTCCAACAAGAGGTGACCTTGATCTTGACCTTGAGTGGGACACAGTATGAGGATGTCGCAGGTCACTGCCCATAAAGGGTCGGTCTTTAGACTGGTCTAAATCCACACTACCGCGCCGTTCTCGGTCACTTGACCTTCTTTCTCTGCAAAACAAAGAGTTCTTGAATGGAAATATTTAAGATATAGAGAGTAATTGAGTTTATATTTAAAAATAAATTTCTGCATAATTTGCCATTTAATTTAAACATATTTTATTGCTACTGAAATAGATTGAGTAACAAGAAAAGCCTAAATAAACCCTCTCCCAACTTTCTTTGCCATATTACATAAATTCTCCACTCAAAAATGCACCAATGAGAATACCTCTCTCTTTCCTCCCTCCTTCTGTCCAGTCCAAACACCACTTCTCTTTCTTTCTCTCTTTCCTTTTCTATCTCTCTTTCCCTCTCATCTGGTTTGGACCAGTGAGAGCCAGAGAATAGAGGAGAAGATCTACTAGTGTGTAATCTGCTCCATTCCTGGGGAGAGGCTATGCCAGGAATTTTTGGTATTTCTCTACCTGGGGTGCCAAAAGGACTTCCACCTAACAGAACAGATTTTGATTAAAACTACAAATATCTAAGCAAAGCAGATATGACTTGACAAATTTCTGCAACAATATCTTCTGAAATTAATTTAATCCCCTAAATAATTGTTATTTTGATGTGTTGTTTAATGTGTTTATGAGATGAAAATAATATGAAATCCTACCTTTTCCAAGGCCGCCGAAGCCTTCATGAGTGGTAAATGGATAAGGTGAGGGCCTCGGGAATGAACTCATCCCTAACAGAAACAAGCAAATCAATTACATCATCTTTCATTCTCAAACCCAAACAGCAAGAATATAAATCTCTTTAATTTCAATTTCAAGATCAAATCAATCAAATCACTGAAGTATTAAATGTTAGAATTTTTTCTAGATAAATACATGTAGATTAATAAATAAATATAAATGGTAAATGATGGATGACTAGGGTAGATAGCTACCTAGCAGGGAAGACGACATACTCAGATCTGTAGGTCTGTGGAGATTGCTGCTGGAGAGATTCCGACCAGACTGTAGGGGGTCAAGACTTTTACCCTCACCCCCTTTGGAGACATCTGGACTCTCCTGTTGGTGGCGATGGATCTTCCAGGCAATCTGAACATGCATGCTGCACCATTTCCCACTTTTCTGAAAAATAACAAAAAATTACTACATTAACATGAAAAATATGTTTAACTGTAAACCTCCCCTTACAGAAAATGTAATATAAAGAACATTAAAATTGACTTTCTAAACTATCTCAAAATAACTGTTGGGCACACAAATGAGGCCTGCATTCACAGTTACATATTTAGCAGGTAATAAAGAGTGTAATGAGGTGTAGCGTCTCCTGTTCTGACATGGATGAGATGTAAAGGAACACCTGGCACTAAGTTATGCTAAAATATTCATCAAGTCAGCTCAAATATATTGTGCTAGTCTGCCCCTTTAATACTCTTCACATTATGTGGGAATTATGACAGAATATCCCTACATCAGGCTATCCAAGAAAAACTGTAAACAGCTTATGTTGCAGTGTCTTATAATTCCAAATATATCAAACATACTGGTAAAAGCTTTAACACAACATAAAGAGGCACTTAAAAGCTGTTTACAGTGTAATAATTCAATTAAGAGCAGAAAATGCACAAAAGGGAATAAGATTAGGAGAATAAAGCATGCACAAAACCCAGACAGCTTCAATATTTCAAATGGAAATGTGAAAAGAATGTAAGTGATAATTGACAAATGGACCTAGACTCATCAAAGCTTTAGTTTTTTGAAGATTTTAGCATGTGATAAAATATAAAAAATTAATGTAAAAATTCTTCAAAAATGTGCTTGTATTTACATTGTGTGAACTTTAAACCGATATTCTTGACTGCCGAGAAATCAATCCTTCAAAGTCGGTCTAGCCCTATAATGCAACTTCACACAAAGAAGAGGTCTGTGAGACTTTTATTCATGCATGCAGCTGTGCAATGACAATGAGGTGACAAAATGGCTACAGAACAGTGAACGCAGTAGAAGGAGGAGGTGGGCGTGGTTAGCCTGACTCTACACTAACTTTGTGGTGGGGCAGAGAAGCAGCTGAAGGAGGGACCTTGTCTGGCTCTCTCAGGCCGGGGATCATCTGACTGGGGTGTAACAGGCCACTGGCTACTTTCTACAATGGGAGCACATACAAATGGCATATATTACAGTGATTGAATCCAGCACAGCATTTTTTGATACTTCAGCATCATCTAAAGTCAATACACAGCACTGAAAATGAAATAAGGACTTTTCCCTATTGTTAAGAGGGAAATTTTTGCGAGAACATAAAAATGAAATTATCAATTGAATAATTTGAATAATGACATCCTGAAGTTCTTTTACAGAATATAATTTGGTATATTTATAAAAAATTTATCATTTTAAATATTAATTTTTTTCATTGCTATGTCTCAAATTTTGTTTTACTACTTTTTTTCAAAAGTTGAATTATGAAAACTTAAAATATAGGAGATAAACATTAAATATGTATTGTTACAGAGACTTCTGTCCTGTCCTTGAAGATTCACTAATGTAGAAACAAGAAAAATCACCTTTGGTTGAAAGGCTCCCGAGGATCCAGAGTTAAGAGAACTTCCAGAGTGAATAAGGGGAGGGACCATGGGATATCCCAGCAATCCAGGGGTCTGGGAGATAAAAATAAATGCATATGGACTGAATCAACATATAAACATGTAGTCCTGTTATAACAGTGGTGAAATAAAATACATTAAAAACAAAAATATTAATATTTTAAAAAACACTTTAAAATCAAGATATGCTGAAAGGTTGCTTTACTATTTTCTTTTATAGAAGACTGTTATATCTTTTAGTTAATTCAAACTAATGCAAACAAAAATCACACTATACTCGACTTCAAGGTTTATGATAGAAAAGTCTTCTAAAGGCATAACAGGATGATATTGTATATCTTTAATGAATCATACTAGAAAAATTTTGCTACTTACGGTTCTGTAAAATGGTGACTCAAATGGTTTTGGGACTTTGTCATACTGCAAGTAAAGGTACATCGTGTCAAAAAACCTTGGTCATGTATTACCATATAAATGACGTCATTATCATTAACCATAACAAAAATTACTGCAGAAGTACATTTTAAGATCACGAGCCACAAGATCCAATTCAATTTTTTACCATTTAGAAATTAATACTCCTAAGCTTTTAAATAGGGGAATTATTTCATGAAACATTTATCAACTGTAAAACTAATTTCTAGCATTGTTACTCTTTATTTTATCCGATTTTTTTTTTTTAAAGAAATCAAAAACAAAGTAAAAGTTGCAATTGCTGACCATGTTTTGTCACAGTAAATATGCTGAAATGCTGATTTGAATTAAATGTAAGAAAAGTAAATGTTTACTATTAAATAATGACTCCTGAAGATCAACAACAACATATGTTAAAAACTCCCTATAGTAGGACAATGGCCATTACAAGTTATGTAATCTTGTAAAAATGTATCTGGACTGTCAAGCTGTTTATCACTTCACTTAAACAACTGTATTATTCCAGTGCATGGCACAGCTGGCCATGCACAATGGTGTAACAAAAAGCTATGGATTATGATTGAGGTGGTCTATAATAGAGGTACAATAGATATCACCATCACACTCTAGCACAGTACGCACCAGATGTGGAGCTGGGGAGGGGACCAGAGACCCTGTCAGTCCAGGCAGGGCAAACATGTGTTGGTGGGTGTGCTGGTGCTGATGTTGATGCATGTGTTGATGTTGGTGGATGTCCGCACGGACGTACGGCGTCGAGCCCAGCGGAAGGCCAGTGGGCTCCTGGGCAGCCAAAAATCTGCGATTCAATTCCTCTCGCAGAATTTCCTGACCTTTAATAAACAGAGAAATACATCATATAAATATGAAAGGCAGAGAAATATTGGCTTTGTTATTCAGTTTTATCACTGAACCAGATAGATCATTATGATTACACCCACACTACCAGCAGTAATTTACTGCTTTCTTTGTGCAGCTATCTGTAACATGAGATTGACTTATCACTGCGGCCTGGTGCAGATTAAAATAAAACACTTACTGGCAAGGGACATGGATTCAGGGGAAGCATGTGTTGACAAGTTGGCTCCTCCTAGTGAGTGTGGCGAAGTCAGAGACCCATTAGCAGCTCCTGGAGGCAGGGGAGCTGCGAACATACTTTGTGGGCCCCCAGCGGTGGGGATGAGATTGTGGAGGGGGCTTGGAGGTAGGCTGGAGAAGGAGGATCCGTGACTGGTGGAATGCAGACCAAACTGAGGTAATCCCGGGGAGTGAGACACTTGGTTATAAGGGCTGTGGAGGTGTGGGTTACTGCCGCTGAAACATGACAGACAAACCCATACATGTAACAAACCATTCCTATATATACATTTTAAACCTTTTTTATTTACAAAAAAAAATTCATGAAATCTATAAAAGTATTTTTACGATAAAAATTGAACATGATGAATTTGTTGGGGCTTTTTTCAATGAAAATGTCATTACAGTATGAAAATATGTTACACATTTCCAGAACCGCAGATACATTAAGAATCCAGATGTTGTGATAAAAATGGATGCATGTTCTGAATGCTTGAAATCAATAATGCACAGTGTTGGAATATTGTCAACTTGAAAGACTTTCAAATCATCTCCTTACCAGTTTCATTGCATGTCAGAAAAAGAGCTGCTGTCAAAAGTCAAGCAACTAAAATAACGAGATCTTATCTTTCTCTCTCGTATTAACCTACAAATAACCCTCTATTTTCTCTACGACCTCCATGCCAATATAACCTGTATCTTGGCATATCTAACATTAGCAATTTATACCAAGATACAGCATGTTGTTTGGCACAAAAAACGTCCATCCCATAACAATGCATTAGATGAGTTAACACAATGTAAAACAGGTTCACCTTCCAGGTAATCTGATCTATTTTCACCAATTTTTCAGCACATTATGGAGATCAATGACAGTGGTTAATACCCAGCCAGCTCTCACCTTTTTCTTTTTTTTTTTTACCTGGTATTATTCTATTTCTGGACCAGAAAGGTACACAGGTGCATGCCTCAAACAACTTTCATATTTTTTTCTGACACATTGAGAGATTTTGACAAATCACTGAGTATGAAGCTATGAAAAGTGAAGCACAAGATCAGTGCATTCTAGGAAAATGATCACAGGATTACTGAAGCATAATCTATGCATTTCCAGCTGTTGACAAGCAAGGCTTGACATGAAATGGAATTTGTACAGCAAGGATTACAAATATCAAAACCCAATTGCAGCAAGTTTATTTTATCTCCCAAAGAGGTAAATCAAACTTTAACAGGAACATCTTTCAACAGGCACTTGATTTTTTTTTTGTTTGCTTTTTAATTCAAGTCTTCAATAGGGAAAAGAAGTTTTGCACCATTATATCATAGTTCTGGGCATAGATAACTTGGGAAATGCTGCATTTGTTAAAACCTTGTTTCAATCATAACTGTATACTACAGATTACAAATTGAAGGTACCTGCTCATAAGTATAGTATCCCAAACTTATTTAACACTGCTGAACCTTTTCTATTTAATCAATTTCATTATACAATATTCATTCCCAACACCATTCCCTTCCCCTTCCTGCAAATGTGATAGAATCTGATTGTGGATACGTCAATTAATAAAACTCTTCTCCCCTAAAACCACTTAGAAGTAAATCAGGCAGATTAATCGTCGACACGTATTCCCTCACATGGACATTGGTGTCATTGATATAAATGATATTAAACTATTGATGCGTACCTGTGCCAGGCCTTGGAAAATCCGAAGCTAGGAGGCAATGGAAAGTCCTTGTCACTACGCTGATCCTCCCTGCGCGGCGTCCGAATCGGGGAAGGGGAAAACTTGCGCTGGTCCTTATGAAGAAGCGTTTCACTGGAGGGTCTAGGAAATGGTTTCTTTAGATGAGGGGACCTTGAATCACCTGATTTTGATAAGATGGGTGATGCTGGTTTTTCTTTTGATGTCGTTAGAGGTCCATTAGCTATCACAGATGAGTTGGTTGTCTTGGTCACAATGGTACAACTGGTTGTGGTGGTTGTGGAGGCTGTTGGGTTCGTTTCCGTGGCGGTGGTGTATGCACTGACAGCTGAAGTGGTAGAAACGGTTGCCGTGGTTATACCACTATCCGTCTGTGATGATACAGTGGACGTGATTGGTGTAGAGCAGGGGCTGCTGCAGGAAGTTGTAGAGGGGGCAGGGCATTCTCCTGTCAATCACAAAAAAAAATTCAGTAAAATCAAGTGACAGTCAACACTTTTTTTAAAATCATTTGCAAATAATCCGATCATATCTATGAAATGCACTATACTTGACATCTAAAACATTCTGCTATAAAAATGAAGAAAAAATTATCGATTGTACTTACGGTTATGATTCAATGTTGAAAATAAATCTGAACTTGCATTAGATGCCTGAAAGAACAAAAACATTGATTTATATAGGGATCCCCAAAAAAACAGAACAATATCTTTACACAGATATCAATCTAATCCGCAATAACACATTTTAATGTCTCCATTTTGTGACTGCAATAATCGGTATTAGACAAAAACAATGACATACATGATTCATATCATCGCTTTTTGTCCCGTAACATCAGACTAATAATCTTGTAGCAACATGGTGCATAGCAATCAATGAGAAAAAAATCGCCTCCCGATTGTTTATCAATGATAGACAAATGATATACACCGCGAGGGAGTTACTGACATAAATCCTATGCCTGCAGAAGGGACTCAAGTGGTGCCCAACAGCATCGCGCGGTGATCTGTCAGCTTACATAGAATATATCGCCAGACTAACACATACACAACAAGGACCAGACCAAACTCCAGCATTCTGTCGAGATCCCAGCTTACCCTGATACATAAACCTCTAAGTCTCAGTTTATAATACACTTACTTAAATGTGGTTTTTAAAGTTTCAACGAGACCTATCAGAAAGTCATATTTGTAATCCTTTAAGTCTGCTCTCTTACTAAAAGCTGGAAGAAATCATTAAGTTATTTATGCTTAACTCTTAAAACTATTTACAAGATTCTAATTCTTGTCTAAAGTTGGGTACTATATCCCCTTCTCAACACAATTTTAAATACAGGCTTAAGAATGAGATCCTTAAATTACTAGCCTAAAGTATGTTAATAATATCAAATGCAATCCCCAACCAATTTAATTAAAGACCTAGATCCCAAATTTAATCACATTGCAGAATATTTTATTTTAAAAATTATTCTATTTTTTTTACCCCCTTCATAACCCATTTCAATCACATAAATCTTTTCAACAGTATTAGTAATCTTTTAATGATAGTGCTTGAAAGCTTCTTGGGCTCCCTTTAATAGATTTTTTAAAAACCCAGTATAACATCAAGTACATCAGTTTCATCTTACATTTTTTTCAACACATGTATATAATATGACTCTTTAAAACATTTAAGTGATACACTTTGTACCAGGCAAATCATATTCAGGAGTAACACTGATTAACAACTCATCCACTTGCTTTTAAGTGACATCTTACTTTGGGTTTACCAGACTGTGGAGCTTGTACACTCACAATTAACTATTTTCCCCCACTTTTCTGTGCTTATTAGACTGATTTATCAAAAAAGGCCATCAGACATACCGGTACTTCTATGGATGCCCAATACTAGAAACCATCAATTACATGACAAAAATAATCCATTACTTCATTTCAACGATCCTTCAAAAATTTTCAGTAAAGACCAAATAAAGTATTGTTCATATGGTACAAGTGTATAATGGAGAGATATGGCATTTACTCTCTAAAAACCTATCAAACACTTCAAGATTAAAGAGTTACACAAAGGCTTCCAGGGAAGAGGTGGTCCCTGGGTAAACATAGTGCCATCTCCCAGAGCACTGCCCTCTAATTGTAACCTGTTTGAGAATGGTGTTTAGTATAATATTGAGTCCATAACAGTGGAGAGAAGTGCAAAGATGGTGAAAAGCCTATTTGTGTAATAAGAGCAGAATAAACAAGGTATTTCAAGAGCTCTATCACTAATTCCTGTTTTTTACACTCAAGTAATGAGGGTTAAACAAAAAGCAGCAAGCATACTCACCCAGTGCTAATTTACTTATTTCCCATTAAAACTATACAACTTGACTAGGCTCCTGTCAAGATGTCAGAGTCTATCAACAAGGTAGCAGCCAATTGTTTGCTAGCAAGAACTACCATAACCGCTGCCAACACTGCACAGCAGCACAGTGACAATATCTGCCATGATAATATCCAGAATTACTAGCCAATCTGGCCTAGTCATTATTAATACACTACAAACATCCAGTAATTCCCTCCATGCATGTAATTGTACATGATATGAATAAATGCAGAAATTTACATAAATCCTTGGTGATAGATCATCAGCCACAGCTTTTCTGATCAATATCTCTACAAAACCAGGGATGCAGAAGAACACAGCTCAAATGATTCTCATCCATACCTGACACACAAATTCTGACAAATAAACCAGTCTCTGCTATTTATTTATTTTTTTCCTGCGCGGCAAACCTTTTTGAACAAAAGATGAAAAGCTCGAATTGATTTCCTCAGTAATTGTCGGCTTGTGTTGTTCTTCAATTATTGATGACTTTTCCCCATTTTTTAATAGTTCAAACAAATGCATTTTTCACACTCTCTTGCATAAGCTAAGCCCCTGATCAACACCTAACTGCAGACACAGACTTCTTCCTGCTACCTTTAATCATAGAGGACTTAAAGATTGCAGAAAAAAATACTCTGATAATTTACATAAGGTGTCTATGGAATTTGAAATGAAAGATCCAACGACTTATCAAGTATCATAGATTAGGAATAAAAACACTGAATTACATTGGTAATAAAATGATTTCAAATTCACAGCATATGCGCCCCATGATAACTTCCACTGTTTGGGCCACTCATTAAATGAATTTACCTGCTGGGCACATTGATATCTGAGATCTTCCGCTTACTACAGGAGTTGTATTACTGAAACCTTTACCAGATCAGGGGAGAAAAAAAATAATTGATTCTCAATTCCTCTCACACACCAAACAGAAATTAGTCATAATTGTACCTGCCATGTTTGCTATTGTAATAGACTCGAATTAGTACAGCGGATAAACAGGTACTCACCATTCATGTATATGGGTGAGCAGACGGCACTTAATGCGTAATCCATGTATCCATTGTTTAACACATATTTCAATACAACAGCAGATGCGCAATCAATACAAATTATTTATACTGCACTTTCAGTAAAGAGGACGTCATTCATGCTACCAAACGCAGCTGTGTCACATTGTCAATTATTCACTAGGTAACAAATATATACTTTAAATTAGTCAATTTTTTCTGGACAGAGTAAAAAATTAAACATATACATGTAAATATGAGCAGCTGTTGTACACTGGCAGTTATCAACACTAATAAACAGGTCTCAACTGTGCTAATATTTCTAAATACTTTTAACTTCAAACGAATACGGCTCTAATCCAATATTTAAGAGGGCTTAACTATTTTGAAGAAGGAGGTCCGCACAATACCATGTTGAATAATATTTCATGTTCGCTACAAAAAATGTCACACATATGAAAAGTCTGTAGCAGGGAGATCTTAATTAAATCCTTTTTAGCAAGTAAAACCGGGTGAAAACAGCGTCATGGATCATTAATTCTAATGAAGGTCTTGTATTTGATCCGTCTTTGAAAAGAACTAGGTTCCATATGGATAAGCCATTCTTCTAAAGAACCAAAGACTTCAAATACAATTTCTATTTTATCAATTTTTTTAAAGAATCCATAAACATATTTTTCAGATTTGTCATTCTTGACAAATTTTTTATCACTCGGAACACTCTGACTGTTGAGTGTTGATTAAATGTCGATGGTTCAAAATCAACAAATACGACACAAGATCGAGGACTAATGACTGACAGCAAAACAAACGAGAGGTGAGTTCAACCACTGAAGGGTAGTTTGAAAATCGCCTGTGTTTACTTACAACAGTAACAACACCATGGTCCTCTTGCCAAGTTTGCGCTAAAACATGCTAAAAGGTTCAATGCAAACAATCACTGGGTCAAAATCCATGTAGGGTATATGTACACCACTCCAAAAACTGTTCCATCAGACACACACACTGTACCAATGTTATGACACAAGTGTCAGAAATAGTTTTTTATCATTCCATTTATTAAATGTATTAGAATGGAAACCTTTTCCCTGCAAAACTGGAGTTTTTAAACATTATGGAAGTATCAATGAGAGCACAGAAAATAAGAACGTCCACCGACACACTACACCAAGACTGTTTCCTTTAAATGAAATAATGACACTATTCACTTCCCTCACAAACAGCTTATGATATAATACTTCATGAAAAATCATCTTCATTCAATATTTTTCCAATTTATAAAATTTAACAAGAAATAAAAAATCTTAACAGCCAAAGAAAACTATTTAATACTTTTCTCATTTCCAACTGTTCTGTAAACTAAATATGAAATTTCGAATGGAAATTACAGTCAAATCAAGCAAGTTGGACAATTATCACCGGGATCATGACACAGAGGCGAGAGAGTTACGAGATCATTTAACGTAACCCATCAGCTGAACTTAAAAAAGTAGCAAGTAATTTTAAGGCCTTGTATATGGTGCCGACAAATAAACGCCTCTGGGGAAATAAGACACGGGCAGGCAAATCAAATTTGCTTTTCTTCTACTTTCACACCATCTTTGGAACATTCAGACTAATGCAATGCTCTATGTTTTCCGACAGAATGAAAAATGAATTTCAATTACAGTAACACAATTATTTTGACAATTACAAGTGATCCCTTGTGGGGTATTTTCCTCCAGAAAATTCATTTGCCGGTGCATACTGATGGTTAGAGGTTTTCCAAACTCCAGATACAAAGAGGCCATTAACAGGAGCTAAGACTCTCCCGGGCATATTAAAAAAGAAAACAAGAGATCCAAATTGACCATGAATCGTGCATCTGATAAAAACTAATTCCTCTAATACCCATATTGAGCAGAGTGAGAATGTATTGCAGGATTATGGTGTCTGAGGAATAAATAATTCACCTTGATGGCAGATTTACTTTCTAGACGGTACCACTTTGGATGAATACCCACAACGGTACTGAAATTATGGTCTGCTATACAGAAAGCAAGAAACAAATTTTTTTTCTGTTCATGAATTCATCATGGGAATTTTAATTTATCAATTTTATTTCATGCTTATATCAATATTCGTTGCTCTGTGCATTGGAAAATCAGAAGAGAATCAAACAAAAAGAGATATGTTGGGTTTTTTTCCCTTCCATAGAGGAATTCTTTGTTTTTGTCAGAACTAGGAAACAACTGGAGAATGAACTCCTCTGGGTTTTGTCCAATGTCATAGAAAGCATGAAAGATAAGCCAGCTTTTCATTTTGAAAATAACAAATAACATGACTCATAAAAAACAATATGACAATGCAATTCCCAGTAGCACTGATTGCAATAGATACCCTCGTAATGACTTTGGAGTTATATAATAATCATGCAGAAAATGATAGGATTTTCAACCCGAGAACCAACCACAAGGTTTATTATTGGAAAGTTCACTGATGACAATCAGAACAAAATGACGGCTTCTATACCCAGTATCTAGTTATTATTTCCTTTAATGAATCCCCCTGCATCAGGCAATTTGCACTGTCATTGACTTGTGATGTGCATTGCAAATTATTTATACTTTTGTTACAGACTGGTGATATCATTTGTATTCAAAAGGGACTCTCTATAAGGCTGATAAACTTAATTTATGACTTACATAATCCTTAATGTCAAGCATCAAATAAAACTACCGTAACAAAAATCTTGCTTAGACCACCTAAAGGATTTCTTACTAATGAAAAATAACCATTCCACTTCATTCCATTGAAGAGAACAACTTCTAAGTCCTGTACATGTAAAATAATGTTTAGCAAAATCTTTAGAATATCATATTCAATGCCAAAGAACTTGCTTTTTCAATAACAAAAGAATTCAAAGATGAAAACAATTCTACAGCTGATGATGTCCAGCAAAGTCATAAAAGGTACTTGTAACAACTTCTGGATCCTGCATTTGTCCTTGACAAAACTGCCCTTTCGCCAACCTATGTTCCATTAAATGACACGAGACTTTCCCCATCCTTAAGGTATCCGATCCATAATAGCCCGAGATTCAATGAATCTGGATGCATAACATATATGTATGGGCTTAATACTCAGTATACTTGGACATAATTTTCATGTTTAAGTATCAGTATGCAGGAGTGGAATGTGTCCTAATAAATGACCTTTTCCTGTTCTTAAAGAGTTGCCCCCCTTTGATTTTAATCTATAAAAACCAATTTTAAAAAATTATATATGGTATAAAATTTATTTTCGATAGTT
Organism: Magallana hongkongensis; assembly: GCA_016163765.1. Lineage (NCBI taxonomy): Eukaryota > Metazoa > Mollusca > Bivalvia > Ostreida > Ostreidae > Magallana > Magallana hongkongensis. The sequence goes on from WFKH01010931.1 coordinate 51,020,241, forward strand.
TTTGTACTCCTAATGATAAAATTCATCTTTTCACCAAAGCATTTATTGATATTCTTTGTATTTACTTTTTTATTTTAAAAAATGTGCTTGTCCCCATAGACCTTAATGCAATCTTCATTAATTAATTACTGCTTAGTTAATAATATTTGTGAAAATTTCTCTCGGTAAATCTTTTTCTACTCTAAAAAGCTTTGAATTAATATCAGAGTATTTAATACACGATGGATATTCAGGGTTAGAAAAATTAGGTCCTAATATGGGTCGGATACCTTAAATATTACCAGTAGCACTACATGAATGAGCTGTTAGACAGATTCAATTGAGGATGGTAATGCTAGTCTGTCAGAGTAATAAAAGTCATGAAAAGATGTATCTCACTTTGTCCAATCGTCTTAACCACCAATCTGTTTGACGTGAATCCTTACCAGTTGTCAGGCAACCTCTACTTTTTGTTTCTGCACTCTGTATGTGGCATGGTTTGGAGTTTTTGCAGTCAATATATCAAATACATGTACTCTACATTGCTTTGTAGTGTGTATTTTTTGTTTACCGAAATTTTTTGACACATATTCTTTGGTAGTAGCCTTTTAATTTGACCAAGAAATACAATTTCAGAATGAATAACATCAAACAGTTCCAACAATGGTAATTTGCAACAACATTCTATATCCCAAATAAGAACACATGCAGAAAACAATAACCTATCCTGTTGAAATTCTTCAAATACTACATTTAGTTAACAAAATGTTCACAAGAGCTTAATCTGGAAATAAAGAACCCTCAGGTTTTTGTACAGCACCCAAGTTAAGCACCTTCAAGAATACACACATGGCCCTCCGATCAGACCTGCCTTTATTGAAGGGCTTTGACAA
>WFKH01010931.1:51026112-51091056 GCA_016163765.1 Magallana hongkongensis
TGCGATTGACAGAGAATTCATGAGACGTAATGTGCATTTTTTATTTCTACAAAAGGATTTAGTACTTCACAGGAGCATTTAAATGAAAACTCACCTAATTGTGAACTAAATAACATTTATTTATTAGTTTATGTCTCAAAGAAGACAAATGTGGGTGCCATTTCATTTCCATTAAAGGCATATTACATGTTCACATTAAGGGTCTGGATATAATTTCCCTCTGACAATAAGCTTGCTATCCAACACCATAATTTTCCCTCATGGATAGAGATCTCTTTCTTTCTATTACTATATAATTTACTGAGTAAGATATTTTTTCAACTACGAAGATAAAATGCCAATTTGCTCAACCTAGTGCATTCTAAGATTTTTTTATTTGCTCAACATTTAAGATGCAAACCTTTGACTGCTGCCCAATGCTGTCAAGATATTTGAGTCTGAAATTTAGCAAAATTAGATTCTAATCAAATGATTTCAATACAAAACACAAACTGTTTTTGCTAGTGCCAAATTTGGCCTTCGTAGAGTCTGTACCAGACGACCCATAGTATAAGGAATGCAAAATCACCCCCATTAAGAAGTTTGAAAGGATTAAAGAGCCATCTGGATAAAATTCACTTTAAAAGGGTTACTTACATGTCTAGAGAATGCCAATTTCCTACGTAAACTTTTCAATGGTCTAATACTTACTTTAAAATAAACTGAAGTGTGGCATTTCTATTTTTTAAATCAAACCTTTAAAGTAGTCAATGATACAAAATTCTTCGACCAATCTATAGAGACCCAATGTGTAAAGATCAATGCACTTGTTTTCCAAGCGGGAAATTTAGGATCGTGAAAGTCAACACCTAGTGACAATTTGAGATGAATTTTTGACAGCCAAGTCTACTTTCAGATGAACCAAACCTAAAAAAGTAAAAATTCTATACCTTTTAACCAATAAATTGTGTTATTTTTGACAAAGTCTAAGCTCTTTTACGACATTGATAAAAACAACTGAGCATCGTCAATCTCTGCACAACACTTTTTCCAACATTCACAGAGCAAATGACATATTTTTTTGGTCTCTCCATGTTCTAAATTGATAATACAGTGATGATATAATAAGTAATCAGGGACCTATAGCGTCCTGATGATTGGAACTCCCATAAATAAGGTGAAAATGGATTAGTTTGCCATAAAAGAGGTTTAACATTTCTGTCAATTGATTTATCCTGAACATATCACCAGCACAAATCACAATTATACAGCCCCGCTCAGAATCCTGATCAGCCACGGAGAGATAGTCAGTTTTTATGGCTTCTGACAGATTTGGAAGCCTACTGATGAGGTCTACATCCCATTCAGCATGTCATTGAAAAGCTGTTAGAGGAAGCAATTTTTTTATCTTCATCATCAAAGGCAACGTGAAGGGTTTATATTGTCATTCTTACATGCTTTGTTTATTTGACCATTTGTGTTTTTTGGCATCCGCCTTGATGGGTAATCAAGAAAATGAAGATAAGATTTCAGAAGCATGTGTTAACTATCGAAAAAGAAGATGCCCTGTTAAAGTTGCTTAAAAAAATTAAAATCTGGATACACTTTGAAGAGGCATTACAATCTTATAAAGCATGTTTTCACTAAATAATTCTCATCACTTCCTCTATGCACTATCTAGAATCTAATCAAACATTTGGATTCGAATAAGTCTCCCTAAGAATAACAACAACCAAAAAATACTCATTTGATTGCATCTTGGGGAAAAAATCTGGGAAAAATTCTAACAAGCTGCTGATGAATATTGATGCCATTGGTTCACAACTGTTTCAAAGAAACTAGCAAGGGATAAAAAAAAAATAAGTAAGGGTTGATTTTATCTAGCTCTGCTGAGCTAATCCTTAGAGAGGACCAATATCCTCTCCAGCAATATCAGGTCTGACAGAAATGGCCACACAACATTGCCAACATGGGAGAATAGTTCTGTCTTGTTTATATGTATGCAAATTGGCATTATCAACTCTACATTGTAGATGACATCACATTAGAAGCGTGTATTTGCTGGGTTTTGTTGTTGGTTTTCATGTGCAGTTTTTCCATGAATTATTTGACCATTAAAAATTATTCATGCAATATTAATCACACAAGTTATAAATTTTTAAAACATATACTCTTAATCATTTCGAAAAAAATAACTCTATTCAAGTATTGCACAAAAATTGATAATTGAAGAGTATGAACATAAATAAATCACCAAAAAAAACTCTTAACTTCACTTCAAATTCTCGTACAACCTGACACAATGTGTTACTCATTAAATATATTTAAGCTGTACTTAAGCATGACCCGCTTTCATGACCTCAAAATGAATACATTTACTAAAATAATAATGGATCATTTAATTAACATCTATCACCTTTAAAAAATCAAAGAATGAATAAATTCACTAGAAATAAACGGTTTCTTGACTTTCATTTATCATTCAAATCATTTTTTGCGGAAGTCAGTGAAATGCAACACAGTCATTAATTAAGCTACTTACAGAAATTCAAGGATCACAATTCCACTTTAACAAGCAAACTAAAAATTTGTCAGTATTTTTATCCTAGTACATGTAAAAAGAAAAAGCGCTCAGTTCCAATTGCCTCAATTGATGAGTGTTGCGAACACTTTCACGCACTCTAAGAAGAACACGAAGCCTTCTGAAGCTCCTGACAGTCTTCCAGCTACCAAAATATCGTGTAGGTGAAACAATAAAAGAACTCACTCCGACAAACACATCAACCACAAAGGTAGAGGGAGAAATTCTTTTTGTAATTAGCACGAAACCTTCACTTAATTCAACGGAAATCTGTTGACAAACACATTTGATGCAGTACACCCCTCCCTAGTCTAAATTGGTAGTATTGGAAAAGATTACTAAGAAGGAGAGACATTTATCAGATTCAAGATGGCTTAGAATTCCTATCCTACTTTGTCCAAGCCAAGAGATGGAAGAATTACACATCATTTCAATCTGCGAATGAGCACAAACATACCAAATCCTGGGCTAAACCGAGCACCAGGTCAATTTCTCTGCCACTACCAAGCGAAAATGCATGGTTTTTATAAATCTCTAGGATTACTTATGGGACAGAAAAATCAATGTATTGATGTCAAGGAATAAAAAAGGATTGTATGTAAAACTCCAGTAGTCTAGTACTTAAGCCACATTTGGTTATGTTTGAACCAACAATTCTTTTTAATGCAAGCACAACACAGAAGATGTTCTTACCTATTCAACAGGTGTCAAGAGAAAGATATGGAAATCTTTTGGCAGTAAACTAACTAGAAGGTATACATGCAAACTGTTTTTCATGGAAGATGTCTGTAAAACTTAAACACTTACAAAGCAATCAAGAAAAAAAACCCCAAAAAGGTAGAGCAAATAGCAAAGGTCATGACCACTTCCATTAGGTATTTCATAAACACTGTGTAGTTTGTATTCCAGAGTCGGACATGTGACAAACAGCTTGTACTAACGGTGACATGCAACCTTTATTTATCTCACAATGACAAGCAAGCTTTCGGGAGAATTATGTACAAAGAATAATTGTTTCATTAATTTAAGAGCTGACTACCGCATTTTGAAATTTAATTAAGAGTTTCTGTGATAAACAAGTTTCATTCATATACTGCATTTTTATTCTACAGATACATACTGTAGGGTTTATTTTTTGACAAGTAATGATAATTTCAATTTTAATCTTCTATGACAACAGGGGGTTTTATATGTCTTGAAATTATCATTCAACGGTTTACCTTAACAAATTATTAGTAGAACTTATGTAGTTTGATGTTAATTTAATGAAATTAAATACAGTCAAGCAGAAATGATACATCTTTCTGTGGAATTCAGAATTACATCATAGGTTACATACACAAGTATGAATTGCACTTGTACAGGAACAGATCATTAATTATAGAAAAGAACTGCGGTGAAACACGAAATAAATAGCAATGAATTACAAGTGTCAATTCCTTTTCCCAACCACAATTAACAAAAGAAATATTCATGATAAGCAGAGAGCATTTTGCAATTGTAATCCTTACACAAAGGTTATTTTTCAAGCCATTTACCACTGATGCCTCTGAAATTACACTCCTTTCATACTTTCATTGTGTATAAACAGTGCCTCAGTATCAAGAACTATAACTCTTTTAAATTTTATAGATGTTTGAAAAATTAATTAATTGCTGCTGGGGGACCACTGTCTGAGATTCAGGGTCTCTGTGTGTAGAGTCTGAATGGGCTGCTAACAATTACTGCATCTCATCAAACATTCAGTAATCAGCAGTGATCTCTTTAAAGATTTATTGATTTTTTAAGCCCGTTATAAAAAGTCTTTTGACTTTCCAATGACTACGGCTGTTGCATAATAACTGACTTGCAATTCAAACAAACCAGTGTCTCTACACAGATCTCCACAAAAAGGAAATGGAGCTCTGTCTGCCAATCAGAAACATGGAGGCCAGATTTAGTCTCTTTTTTTCCCCCCTTCAATCCCACCTAATTTTGAGTATCACACTTGATGTTGTATAAAAATCGTACAACTTGCCACAAGGAGAAACTAAGGAAGTTGAACAACACAATCCTGTCAAATTCCCCAACTTGATTTGCATCATATTATGTCACTTACATGAATATCTTAACCTTATTCCAGTGATACATGGGCTCATCTTGTTAATGGGTCTTGTTTGTTATTTCAGATTTCATTAGTTCTCTAATAATTTCCATGTTCACTTCATCATTTCAGCTTATTAGAACTAGTATCTTAGAACTTTCAAGCTTAAAGTAACATGATACATTTCCTTGCCAGGTTCACATGAGAAAATCTAATTAATTTCAACAGCGAAAGGAAAGCAGCATAAAAACAAAGAAGCACCTGATACACCAAAGCAAAAACTTTAAGATGGATTATCTGAACAATAACTAATAAAATTTCTCCTTCCTAAACAGTAAAAAGCTTCTATTCCTCTCTGCACTCTCCTTTTTTTTGCCAGCTTTTTGTTTATCGACTTCCAATTCTTGTTTCATCACAGTGACAGCTGAAGTTTCCTTAGAAATCTCTTAAAAGCCCATAGACTCAAGTTTAGCCCTCTAATATCCATGGCAGTCTGTGCCAATCACTCTGAAATTGATGAGACTTAGGAATATTATTGGTAATTCTGTAAAGAACTGGTCAGTAGACATACAAAGCCTACACAAAGGCTGGCCTCTAAGGCATGCTTCATCCTCCAGAAAATCTACCAGGTTCAGGCATGTTGTATAAAATTGCACCTAATTATAAATCTACTATCAAAACAACCTGGCATCCAAATCTTGTTGTCTTACTCTAATAAAGACATAGCAGGTGTCTGTTATTTTTATGGAAGGGGTTCCCTTGCAGGAAACTACAGTGTTGTGTTCTAATCATTCAGTATCAAATCCTTTCAACTTTGTAAAAACATACTCCTGTCAATAACGATTCAGACTGATAGCCTTCTAAGATTGCAAGACCCATTTCTTATCTACCCTTATCAGGCCGCAACAAAATGATACTACCTGTACAGGTGTTAAAATCATGAGGTTAACATGACATAGTACTTTTAAAAAATTGCTTTTTTATAAAATTTTAATGGCTCTGATATCCACAACATTTCAAGTTTGGTCATTAAATTCACAAAATGTGGTCTACGCTTTTTGAGATTGGTTAGTCTCAAACAGCCATTGGTGGTTTAAGGGATATCAAATGTACACACCCTGAAATAAATAAACAATATTTGATGGAGGTGGTGTGTTACATTTCAGCAGTTTACCTGCTGCTGACAAAGACCAATCTGTTTAAAATTTCCTGCTGCGCTTTATCAATTTGATCAGCCTCCACTAATAACTATTGGAATCCTCATCCAGCCCAGAATATAAAAACACATTTTCAGTGCATCACTTAACTAGATCAATTGCATAGATTTAACATGCATCATCAAACAACATCAATAAGCTACCCTGACTAGTGCTTATCTAACATGTGTGACAGGCACAAAACAGGGCTAGGATATAAATAACTATTTATTATGAATGCATTAACAGGTAAAAACTCTCTTGCTAATAGATTCAGTGAAATATGGAAGTGAGTTATGGTGAAATGTGGAAGTAAATTATGGTTTTCCCTTGATGAAGGTTTATATAGGGTTCTCCACTTCATCATTAATGATTTTCCAAAAAAACATTTGCATATTGAAAAAAAAGAAGTGGAATCCTTTTGAGCATTGCATGGATGACATGAAAAAAATGAAAATGTTAAAGTCACTTACAAGTGTATGCATACATGATTTTTTTAAGCAATTAAAATATATTGAGCCTTATTTAAAATCTACTAATGTCAATTTTTCTTCAAATAATAATAATTCATTTTAAAAGATCACACTTCTTTTTCTTTCAAATCAGAAGACTACAAATGTATGACATTAGGTTTTAACATATATATACAGATCACTACATAGACATACTTTGAAATACTTGTTATGAATGCCCCTATTTAATGAAATTAATTCATTGCTTCAAGTCAGTTTAATTGATTTCATATAAGTGTAATACATTAAGATTGCATGACTATAACCCATGACAAATATCTATTAAACTTGCTCAATTTAAAAGCCTCAAGTTCTCCTTTAATACAAAAAAACAACTCACTCTCAGAAAATATATTTCCATTCTCAATCTGGAATATTTGCAGCAGAGACTTTTGAACTAAAATCAATAAATCTCCACTTTGAAACAATAGGTTTCCTTGCTCATATCATTTTTTATCTTCAATGAAATCATTAATATTTAAATGAGTGCATGTTGATAAAATATACCTTGACAAACATATTATGGCAAAACACTCTCATTTCTCCACAAAACGATCTCCCCCAAGGCTTATAGACTACATAAATGCATAATGAAACTTTCTGATGGTAAGTCGGTATACTACACCTCAATGATGTCCTAACATAATAATATATGTACCTTTATTCCTGGGGAAAAACACACATTGAAAGGGGAGATGGAACTATGTGGTGGTTTGTGTTAATATTCAATACCAATAGATAGTTCATTTCATTGCGTCATTGTAAATTTATGACCTTAAAACTTTTTTAATTCAATAATTCATTGTTGAAAGAGATGACAGCCAATTTATAAACTTTTTATTCACTAAATCACTGAAATATATGAAAGCCAACAGATTATGATGCTATAATTAGGGCTGGGACAATATACAGAAATATCAGTAATATCGATATAATATGCAGATGATAGGCGTATTGATGTGTGTATAAATATTGATACAAAAAATTCAATCCCCACCTTTTTTGTTATATGCTTTAATAACTGTGAATATTATCCAATGAGAACTAAATTTCATAAACTTAGATCAAATCCTGAGAGTACAGTGCATTCAAAATGGCAACCATGTCAATGGAAGTGTAAAGTTGTTTCTTTTAATGCTTCAAGTTTAAATAATTTGATTAAAAATATATTTATTATAATAGAAAACAAACTATTTCATTGAAAGGAAATTATCATGATACGTATCGTATCGTAACAAATATCGTGATACATATTGATACAGAAAATAATGTATTGTCCTAGCCCTAGCTATAATGAATAATGATTTCATACAATTTAAAACTAAAGCTGGTCTATGTCGACAATAACGGCAGACAGACTGAATACAAACGAGGAACTCCGAATCTAAATCCTTGCAAGTTAATGACTTTGAGATACCATAGGGCACACATTACAATTCCAAAGTGCACAGTTTCAAGAAAAGCCTACAGCCTCTATCATTTATTTCTGGATACTGTTCTAAGGTATCTGCATTATGTGCAAAACCAGCTATCTTGAAAGCAATTTTAGCATCGGAGCCAATTTTACATGTGAGTAACGAAGTGGAACATCCTCCCAAAAAGAAAGTTACAACGCTGCACAAGATTGACTTCTTCAGCTTGAATACTCCTACAAGATCAAATCCCCCAAGTGTTCTAGCTGCATTTAAATTCTATAATATAGACCTTAGTAGCTGCCAGAACTACTTCTATAGCCTGCCATCTAATACATTGCATGAGAGCCGCCTGACGCCCTCTGATGCATGTCTAGGTGGAACCCTACTCTCTCTTTCTTTCTGACAACCACTATTGAGCTGACTAATTCATCTCTTCCTTTTAATAAGCCACCCCCTGACCTGGGCTATTTCTCCCTACCAGTGTCACTCCTTAGTGCAAACAACCTCTGATCTTATCCAGATCTCTTTAAAAAAGGAGGCTAAAGAGAGAGCATGGTGATTGTGTGTCAAGCACAGATGATTGAAAAAATTCACAAATGAAATTACACGTGTTTTGGTGTGAAAATATCCACATATTTGCATGGTGAATCCCGGTTATGGGAAATATGTGAGAAAACATATTTGTGTTACTACTTTGCATGTCATTTATTATAGTGACAATCAGATAAAAAAAAAAGTTAATGACTCAGAGGAGAAATATTGGTAGGGGGATAATAAATTGGTATTGCTGGAATGGTTTTAAAAAACCTTGACCCTGTTAAAAATTTTCACAGCATTCATTGAATGACACATATTCCAACATGAATCGACTTGAGTCACAAGTTAACTGGCTCTTCCATTGTATAAGTATTCCTAATCAAACACAATCTCAACGCCATATCCACTTCACCAAAAAAATTACAGTGAAACTTGTGTCAATAACTACCTTCTCCTGATCATTAAATATTTTCTTTCTAGGAAGGTAACAAATTCTACCCCCAATTCAAAAAAGAAATCTTATAACGCAAAACACATGTTCCTAATTCAAAACATGCCAACTGCATTTGTCACCTGTTAACAACTGATTTTCAAAAACTGATCTTTCATTTCATGTTTAACAATGCTTAAATCTTGCATTTGTCAGATGTTGTGACAAAATCCCATGTTTGTTTTGAAGGTTAAATTCTGACAGATCGGGTCTCTAGTCCTTAGGAGTAAGATCAGTGCTTTGTCATGTAACAGCCTTTGAATCGGCATGCAATCAGAAATATTGACGTTACCTTTATTCTCGGCTTCTTTTTCTTTCTTTTAACAAAATCGTTCTTTTGGTTTTTCAGTTCAATGGCTTTGGAGGGTTTCATCAAGTTGTTCTAAAACAAAAGCACAAATGATCAAAACTTGTTTTGACTTTTCCTTTGTTTGGTGCTGTAGTGTGGGGTTGACATAACATGCATGCATAAATCAATTAACTTCAAGTATTCCTGCCCTGACTGTGAATTATCATAGTTGCATTGGCAGCAAGTAAAAGAAATCTGGGGGTAAAAAGCATTCACACAAAAAAACTAACAGAACAGCTATTGTCATTTGAAGTTGTATTGCTGCTTATCAGACAGATCACAAAATGCTATCCCTGTCTATATATTCTACAATGTAAAGCTGCAAATGTACTTGAATTCTGCACTTCAGATCGTCATGAAAGAGGAAACCCATGGTTGATGGTTATGAACTTTTTCTGTGCAATCAGGGAAGATTGGCTTCACAGAGAATTGAATATTAGACATGGTCACATGCTAGATTTCTGATACATCAATACGTCATCTCTGACAACATCACAGATATCACTTCATCTAAAAATGATGACAAATGTCCTAAAACAAGTATATGATTTATGATATCTACTATCTAGACATACTCATCTGAATAGGGGAGTAGGGTGGGGTGGGGTATTAACTGATATCTATGTACACCACATGATGTATCCCAACCAAATACCCTTTAAATAACATTCACACAAATCCAAATAAAAAATGGCCTCAATTAAGTCAAAATAACGGGTAACACTTTAAAATAAATTGGTAGGTGTGACATAATAATGAAAATGTTCGCTTCATCAATACTTTTTCTTCCTGAATTCAATGTAGTATTAAATTTTTTCTTTTAGTTTTCTTCAGTTGTTAAATTTTAACAGATCTAATTATTCTCCAATATAAAGGAATAAACAGAAATTATTGCACCTTGTTCATTGCATTCACTGGTCATTTACATTGACAGACTACGGCAGAAACAATCTGACAGTTTGAACTAATTGATCCACTCTATGCTAGTAGTGGCTCAATTCACAGGATAATTAATCAGAACAGACTGAGCTAATCAGCTGATTGTGAAAGTCAAGACATGTATTTAGTATTATCCATTGAAAAGGTTCGCTCTTGTTATGCTTAACATTTCATTCTCACTACATTTTGTGAGGGAAAGAATGCGTGATCATATGGCACGTTCGCCAATATAGCACATATTCCTTGGGTGGGACCAACAGCATGAATAATGGTCAGAGGCATCTCGGATTAAATTACATCTTCATTTTTCAGGCATCTGTTGGTTCAAGCCATAGATCAAGACATCGAAAATCAAAACAAAGTATTCATACCAACAAAAGATATGTATGGAGATTTAGGTTGGCATATAATAGGTCTACAAGTCGATGAAATCAAAGAAATAAATAGTAGTTGAACAAAACTTACTAAATCTTCTAAAGATTTAAAACTTAGGATTGCAAATCCATCAATAATATCCTCATCATGCGAATGGGACCGGTTCCTTCGACGACGGGGCGGCTTGGCCCTGGGTTTGTCGCCATCCGACCGTGAGGGAGAGCTGTCCATTTCATCCTTACCCCCGTCCGGGTCTAACTTATTGTGCACTCTTTCGCGGCGTTTTGTGTAGCGCTGTTGTTTTCTTTGATCGCCCTCCATCGGAATATCCTCGTCATGAGACACAAGTCATCTTCATTAATTGACATGGAAGAGTCTATAGTTGACGAACAATCGACAACTGAACTCAGATCACACATAACACAAACAGGAATCCATATCGAAGATAAGTCAAAACACAGCCACTCTTTCTAATGGCGGAACAAATACAATATGGCCGAACAACTCAATTGATTCATATTTTCCTCCGCGGTCCGCTACACCGAAATAATGTAGCATTGGAATGTCGATGAAAGATTAAACAAACATGTGATTTAGATACACGAAAAATATTGACTTATTTATCTTTTACTTGATTAGATCATAACTTTAGCTCTTGAATTACCCGATTATTGATTTACACCTGAAGAAAAACAAGATCCGCCCAGATTATCAACCCATTGACAGGTTAATGATATTGGAATTTTTTTCTCTAAAATCCCGCATTTATAAATTTTCTTTTTCGTTCTTTCTCTCCATAATTTATCTTAAACTGCTAATTCAGCATTTTGTTAATCACTTCTGTGGAAGTTAATGGAAGATAAACTCGTTTGAGTATAGATAAAATACTAAGGGGTTTGTCGAAGTGGAACTTTAATCGCATTAATTGAAGTAGTAGCCCTTGAGTGTTACATTAAACATTTTCATTGAGACTTCAATAACTTTTTTTTAACATTTGTCTTTTTAATTAAATGCGTTTGATTTATTTCTTAATAATAACAGTGCGAATTTTTATAGTTTTTATATTACGGTTGAAGGAAAACTTGAAAATATTTCACATAAATAATTTAAAATGCCTCTCGTAAATCATTGCATTTAATCTATTTGTTTCAGTTTATGATAATTATCATATGATCATCATGATGCATTTGATGAGTTATCGATGTTCAGCAAAGAAAGTACAATAAATTATTTTTTTAATTATTATTTATTTATTTTTGCAAATTATATGGTTGGTGTGAAAATCGTTTCAATTTATTGATGCTCACGCAAGAAGCTGGGGATTTTCCGTACAAGGGTGTGCATTCAATTGATGCCATGAACATGTCGCATTACTGTCGTCATCAACATCATTATAACAAAATTACGATAAAAAAGGTGGAAAATATATGTTTTTATTGAAATAATAACCACCATTTTTTTTCTAAGTAAAACCAATAATACAGAAGCTTCTAAGAATCACATTATCAATTTGCATGGTTGCGACCATCATCAACATTTTAAAGTTTTTAAAAAATAACTAATATTGCATATTCTAGACCTGTACTGTATAATTTAACAAATGGGCACTCTGTGATGTGTCGTAGTTATCAAATTTGTAATTTTTATATTTATGGACATGTAGGACCTTTATTTGGACCAAATACGGTCACTCCATAATTATCATTCTCTACGAAAAAATGCATGTACTGATATAGGAGACTAGAGTTGATAAAAAATGCATTTATATAGCAACGATTTATTTTATTCTTTAGGCCAAATAACCACTTAGCCATAGTCTAATTTAATAATTTAGCGATTCCCCATGTATTGGGTACAGATATTATGACCCCTCTTGATTTGTTTAGAGACAACTAATTAATTCAGAGCGGAATCGCTTTCTAAAGAAGAAATCCACGAAACATGCATGGTCAACGGATTCCAATATATTTCATACTACTTCTGACATGGGTACTCGGAGCTTCTAAAGTTCTCGATAAACCACAAACTCGAGATCTGCAAAAACAAAAATAAACCTGGAAATTAAATAAGTTATCCCCGTATTGGGTATATAAATATAGGATAAATATAATAACATCATACCACATTTTTACCCATATAAATAATAACATTTTGAATTTGTTTTTTAACACAAGTTGGCATGCATTTTTTAAAAGATTTTTTAAATCAAATATACTCATTCGATAATACTTTTTGTTATGCCGTTTTTAAATAACTAATTAATCTATATACGTAAGAATTATATGTAATTAATACAAATATATTTATTGCAAAATGAAAGTACATATATGTCAGAAAAGGCAGTGGCGTAGCTTCCATTGAAGCACGGAAGCACGTGCTTCCACATTGTTTTGGAAAAAAAAAAAATTCAAGGCAAATAAAAAAAATCAAGTACTTAACATTATAACTATTGAACACAATTTCTGATCATTTGAATTTCTATTGATATTTTCAATTTTTTTTTTCATTTTGAATGAAACATTACAATAACGAACTGTTAAATGAAATTGATGAGTAGAAACCAAATTAAAAAAAAATAAAATACATTTAAATGTCAGCCTGCAGCGCCAGTGAAATCTGTTTTTCGTACAATTTACCTTAATCACCTTCAGAAAATATGCGGATAATATGAGGTGTGAGCAATTTTTTTTTTTAATTTTAGAGAAGGACTGGGTACTTATTAGATATAAAATTAAAATTAATCTCATCATAAATCAGGCACTACTTTTTCTTCTTTATCGTTAATTTTATGATGATGATGATGATGATGAAGTAAGAGTTTTACACATTAAAAACTGGGGTTATTTTAATGAAACTTCTTTTTCTGGATACTCAAAATTAAGTGTCTGAAATGCTGAAAACTCGCCAGCTTCCGGGGGCTTCGCCCCTTGAGCCCCCATCAGGGCTTCGCCCTGGACCCATTGGAGGCCTCAGGGCGGCCCCCAAATCATCTGCCTTAATATGCTTCCACAATAAACAAACCTTAGCTACGCCCCTGAAAGGACAATGTACTGTAGATATAACACGATAAACTGATTAAAAACACGATGGACGTAGCATGGTAGAAATGCTTTCCGTCGAAGTCAGCTCGCATCTGCATTCGGATACCACCAACAACTCCAGCGTTGTTCTCACCTCGACGAGGGTTTACACACCAAGGACCATTCATTTATTGGACTCTTCCCCAATTCTTTTGTAGGTCCACTCCTGAACTATTCAAGTAGATATTTTCACCCATATCAATCAATACATTTTGAATTGATTTTCTAACACAAGCTGGCATGCATTATTAAAAATATTTTTTTAATCAAATATGCTACTAATCATAAATATGTTCCATGATAATTTGTCGCCTTTTTATTTAAACTTGTTTCATAAAAAGTTTGCATATTGATGGTGTTTAGACATTTTCAAGATAAATCGCTTTTTTATGTTGTTACCACCAACGCCTTTTTTATTGAATTAACCATACCATCCTTCTCACCGTCTTTCTCTCACCGTCCCACCCTTCTCACAATCTCACCATCCCACCCTTCTCACCATCTCACCACCCCACCCTTCTAACCATCTCAACATCTAACCCTTCTCACCATCTCAACAACCCACCCTTTTCACAATTTTAACATCCGACCCTTCTCACCAACTCACCATCTGACCCTTCTCACCATCTCACCATCCCACCCTTCTCACCATCTCAACATCCCTCCCTTATCACCATTTCACCATCCCATCCTTCTCACCATCTCATCATTCCACCCTTCTCACCATCTCACCATCCCATCCTTCTTACCATCTCACTATCCCACCCTTCTCACCATCTCACTATCCCACCCCCTAACCATCTCACCATCCCACCCTTCTCACCATCTCACCCTCTAATCAACTCACCATCCCATGCACCCTTCTCACAATCTCACTATCTCACCATCCCACACTTCTCATCATCTCACCCTTCTCACCACCTCATCCCTTAATTTACCTATCTTCCTCACCATTTCATCATCTCAACATCCCATCTTCAAAATCTAACTATCCCACAATTTTACTCACCATTTCACTTTACAATCCATCTCATTCTTTCAACATCCCACCCTCTCACTATTTTTCCTCTCACAGACTCACTCTCTCACCATCTCATCATTCTCAATATCTCACCCTTTCATTATTTCATTTTCTCAGTGTATTTTAGTTCTTATCATCTCATCTTTCTCATTATCTAACCCTTTCACTATTTAAACTTCTCACAATTTTAGTTGTTACCATCTCACCCTTTCACCATCTCATCCTTCTAATTATCTCAACTTCTCACTTTTTCAACTTCTCACTATGTCCTCCTTTTATCACCTCAACCTTTCACAATCTCATCCTTCTTACTATCTAACCCTCTCACTATTTCAACTTCTCACTAGTCAATTCTCTCTCACCACCACAACCTGTCACCATCTCATCCTTTTCACTATCTCAACCTCTCACTATTTCAACTTATCACTATTTAACCCTCTCACAATCACAACCTTGCACTATTTCATCCTTCTCACTATCTCAATATTTCAACTTATCACTATGTCACCCTTTCACTACCAACCTTTCACCATCTCATCCTTTTCACTATCTCACCTTGTCATTATTTCAACTTCTCACTATTTCATCCTCTCACCACCCTTTCACCTTCTCATCTTTCTCACTATCTCTCTCTCTAACTATTTCACCTTTTCACCATTACACCTTTTCACCATCCAATCTTTCACCAACTCATCCTTCTTACTATCTCACCCTCATTATTTCAACTTCTCACTATTTCACCCTCTTACCAACTCACCCTTTTACCATCTCATCTTTCTCACTATCTCAGTATTTCAACTTTTCACTATTTCACTCTCTCACAACCTCACCCTTTCACCTGTTCATCTTTCTCATCATCTCATCCCTTTCACTATCTCAACCTAACTATTTCACCCTCTCACCATTGCAACCTTTCACCATCTCATCCACACTCTCATAATTTCAACCTCTTACTAATTCACCATTAAACAACATCCCATCCTTTTTACTAGTTGACTCTTTCACTATCCCATATATCTTACCATCTCAGCATCCCACCTTCTCTCATTTGTAAAAACAAATTTCATTGTATTGTGTATGAGTTTCTTTTGAGATTTTAAAAAAAATGTCTGATTCTGGCAAGTTATACATTTTTTTATCGTGTACCAAATTCTTACTGATATTTTAATAAGTTTGTGTAATAAATGGATGTAATGAAATCATATTCATCTAATTGCTCGACATTTGTTCTGTGTCTACACAGTCATACCTCTGTGATATTTACGTGTTATCAACAAGTTATTCTGTGTAGGAACTAGCATTTGAGTATTAAAACTCATACCTTATAGAAATAATTACGTTTTGAATAATAAACGAATGTTCATAAGCTGCAGTATCCATATTTTATTCTCGTAAATTTCATATATAAATAAAATTACCCACCCATACATTTTGCAGGATTGCATGATCTTTTATGATATCTGGATTTGTTTTTTGATATTTTTTTTTAGCAAGGAATCATAGCAGTCTGAATTTAATACCATAAACTTCTTTGTAATGAAACATCACAATGCTCACAGAATTACAATAATACGAATCGCGCCTGCTGTTCATTTTTTTATAACAATAAACGGCTTTTCTTTGTTGGTCCATTGAGATATAACGGTGCAGACGTCAGCAGGAAAAAACCATAGACCATCATTTCGTAATTATCCAACAATGAAAGTGTTTCACATTAACATTATTTGTATAATTAAGGTGAGTAAAAGTGTGTTAAACAATCTGTTTATAAAAAATAGTATACTGTACGTACATGTAAAAAAGATGTAAAGAGCCATTTCTAAACTTAGTCGGGTCATGCAGTTGCTTATTGATTTTATTTATTTAACCTGTTTTAACCGGGTCTTTCCAGTTGAAGTTTACACTTCAATATGAACAATAAGAACAACTATCCGCTTCCTCAATTCTTAATTCGCAATTCTTAAAAAAAAATACACAAAATAACGAGATCTTATTGGTCATATGTATCCGAATAGAATATCAGATAACAATGAATAAATAATAAATACAGTAAAACACGCTTATTACGAAGTGCCAGGGATGGGCGATTTTGCTTTGTTATTAGCGTAATTCGTTATATCCGTCAAGTTTACAACATGTAATTAAGTCACGGGGAATGAAAATCACTTCGTTGTAAGCGTCAATTCATTATAATCGTGTTCGCTATAACCCTGTTTTTTCTGTAAATAAATAATTGTTCATTTGGCAACTAGGCAGTTGAAAGTACATAATCACAGTTCACATATTAAAAAAATGTATAGATTAATTAACAAATTTAAAAGAAACATAAAATTATCTGTACACAAAGATATAAACAATATTTAAAAAAAAAATCATCAATATCTAAAAAGAGTTATTTCACACTGACACTGATTATTATTGCTTGTTTACTTTGTTGGCACACCATGGGATAAACCCATATTTGTAACAGTTTGTCTTGTAACTTGGCATTTGGTAAGCGGGCTGCTTTCAAAGTTTGTATCTATTAGCAGAGGATACTGGCAAAAGGCAATGCAATCCGTCCGAGGGATTTTCCAACTCTTTTGAAAAATGACAGGCAAAGATTTTCGCGTATATTTTTCAATGGATTCTAAATAAAGGCCTTTAATGGCATCTTAAAATGAACGCAAAAGGTTTATAATCTTCATAGCCCTCTTTTGGTAGGATTCGATATTGTGAAATAAAATGTTTTGGCAGGTGAGTTGACCACACTGGGCATGCATACTCACAGACTGGTCTCACTTTTGCTTTATAAACTACTTTAGACACGAGTATATCAAATCGACCAGTTGCGAAACGGCAAAATTTTTATTATTAGATTGTAAAAACAGGGAGCGTTCGATCTTTTAAACCATTACCTTGTTTCCTGCGGGAAGCTGTGATGATTAAGCTGCTAACCTTTTCTCCCATTGGACACACTCTGTATGTTGTGCTGTATTGTCATGTTGTAAATTTTGTATTTACTGCCACCCGGTAAATTCAAAATTTACAACATGACAGTATGACGATGTATGATATGTAATGAAATACTTAAAAGTCCCATGATTACGATTTATAATACTTGTTCAGAATTTAGCAGCAAAAGAATATCGATGTTTCTAAAGTTGTGTTGTTGTTTAAAACTTGAGGCAAGGCATTTGCCTGATTTGCCTCCATCACGCAACGGCTGAGCGATTGTGATTAAGAAGTAAGAACAAACGTGAAAACTCCTTTAAGTTTGATGTTTGATAACCATAACGCTCCTTATACGAGTGACACATGGTGCAGTTTTCTTTTCAACCTCGACATCACAAGTACTGACATTATGCAGCACCTGTTAATGACACCGATATCAATGCTTTAGGTTCAATATTGAGATAGGTTATGTATTGTTTAATTGATCAATCGGTTGGGCTGATCTTCCTTCTTGGTTAGATATCGAATAAACACTCGATCATGGCCTGTGGCATTGATGAATCTTTTACATGCATATGCCGTCCGTGATACTGCACCTCTCCTGATGCAGCATGTGTAGAAAAGGAACAGGTGCTCGATGCTTATCTACTTTGTCGCATCCGGGACTTGAATCCGATGTCGATTTCGCGGTAATTGTTGTCAATATCCGCAAAAGGCAGGATATCTTGTGACCCTGCAATAATGCCGATTTTGACACTTAAAAAACACTTTTGTAGTCGATATTGGTAACAACAAAAAATCCTTCTAGCTAAAAATATCAGTAAAAAAATTTGTCTATACCATAATGTCACGGTCGATATCAACATTTAAAGGCAAATACTCCTGACATATTAACACATGGATTCTTTCAATTTCGATATCAGTAGTCAAGGATATTTTTTTTCCTGTCGACATCAACAAACACTTAATTTTGACTGTTGACATTTGCAAACAACACCATATCTTTTTTACCCACATCGACAAATAAGTTAATTTTATACAATTATAACTTTAAGAAATAAGGAGGTATTCAATAAGAATATTATAAAAGAATATCAGAAAAAATTGCTTATAACAGAATGAATACAGGTGTTTATTGTTGGAAAATTTTCTTTAGGGAATTTTGTTTTTGTTAAACATCAGCCTGCACATCGAAATCAACTGACAAAAACAAAAAGGATTAGATTATAAAAAGCATGCAGGGTTTACTAAAAAAACCATGTAAAAAACGAAAAATAAAAGAACAAATGAGTAACATAGTTTAAAATAATAGAAATTCGCACCTTTTCTACGAGGGAGACATTAATGTTACATAGAATAAATGAGAGGAAACTTTTCATGCAGAGTATCTCTCGAAAAAATGAAAGATTTAAAAAAAAACTGGTTACAATCAAGCATTGGTTACTGTATCTGTTTCTTTTTTATTTAAAAATCCAATTTGATGGTACTTCTGAACAGTTTACCGAAAACGTTCACAACAGATTTGAATTATACAACCATGCAATATGCTGTCGTACATTTTGCTGCATGTTTTTTGAAAAAGCAGACGAAATATAGAACTCAAACAGAATTAGGGGAGTCTAACTAAGAAACACATTTTTCTAATTCTGATATCAGATAAAGATGGTTTCAAGAACAATATGTCAAGTGATAATCTCGTAAACTCCAGCATTACTGGGCAGGTGAGCAAATGCGTCCATCGACCTCATAAAACCTTTGAATAAAAAGTGAAATATTTTTCAAAGATTTAGTTTTTTGGGTTTTTTTTTTGTTTTGGGAGGGTAGGAAGGGGGGGGGGGAGTTTCTTAAAGATTACAATCCTTTGAACTTATGACGTTGAACTTATTTTCCCCCCTCTTTATAGATTTATCCTAATTTTTATAGGAGCTTTCATCGACTAAAGAGTTGCAAACAACGTTCAACAAAATCAATTGAGTTTTAATGTTTCCCCCTTCATTAGTAGATTACCTATGGTGCATGTCTTGG
This sequence comes from Magallana hongkongensis, assembly GCA_016163765.1. Classification (NCBI taxonomy): domain Eukaryota; kingdom Metazoa; phylum Mollusca; class Bivalvia; order Ostreida; family Ostreidae; genus Magallana; species Magallana hongkongensis. The sequence goes on from WFKH01010931.1 coordinate 51,045,629, forward strand.
TGCACGTTATTTACCCAATATCAAGACAGTGATTTCTAGCTCGCCTGGATCACAGAGTTAAGTAGGTGGTGAGTTTTCCCTGTGTTTGTATTCATATTTCTTTGATCAATTGTACATGTTTACAAATTTACAAAATTGACCTTTTTTTAAATGTGTGCTTTTCATTTGCTCCGCGTATATTCAGTTGTTGATTTTGTTGTTTTTGCTGAAGTTTTTGGGGTTTGTTTTTTTTTTTTGGGGGGGGGGGGGGGGGGGGTTGAATCAAAGATTTACAATCTAAAATGACTTGGGCTGAAAAATCTTGTTTTAATATTGTCGAATTCCTCTAAAAACAGGGAACATTAATATTGCATTTATGACACCTTTCTTTACCGATAGTATTCGAGAGTTCGCCGGGCTTTGAACGTGACCAACTGAATGGGCTGAGGGGTCCCGACGAACCTTTTATGTATGCAAGAATTGGCAGTTTTTCTATACAACTTACAATAAACATACACTACAATGTACTTTGGCTCATTTCATATGGATAAAATAACAGAGATTGAGACAGAGAGAGAGATATTAATATGAAAGTAAAGCTTTTGTTTCTTGTTTTTTTTGCAATTGTGTATACGCCAATAAAGGTAGCGATAAAAAATTACATAACCTTCTGATGCGCTTCATATTCAAAATATATTTGAAAAAAAATATTATCGAACAATATGCACATACAGTCATACATTTCCGCACACACTTTTTAAAGAGGTATAGCACACTTAATATACGATTTGGCCTCAAATATAGCACTTTTGCAAACATCAGACATTTTCAATATTATACAATATTTAGTTTAAATATATTCAAAGAAACGCAAATTACACAATCACCATGCTCTAAGAGTCTTAATTATCTTACACGACATCATTAAAATATTCAGGTTTTGTTAGGGATATATAGGAAAGTAGTTAGTATACGATAAAAAATTGGATATTAGATTATTTAAACCACTCTAGACCAAAGACATCCGATTAAAATTATGTTCTACAGGTATTGTAGTACACGTTTATATTGAATAAGTTTTGGTTTAACGTGGTCTTCGTACTGAAAATTAGACAAATATTTCAGTTAGTGTCTTTTCTAATACAATCATATATATAGCCATCTATATTGAAAATACAACTTCTGAAAATGTTAGATGCGTGGCCTAGTGGTAGCGCGGATGTCTTTTTGATTTTGTGGTCGCTGGATCGAATTCACGAAGTAGTAAATATTTTTTTCACTTAAATTGAAACATGAAAAGAATAGAGAGGTTAAGTTACATGTATCTATTCTTCTCTTTAATTATCTTGTTTAATTCAGTCTGAGTATGAGCACACCCAATATAAATAGATCTCTTCATTAACACTATACATGTACTCTATTTACACTTAGATCCATTCCATTTTGCTTTAACTTATCACGGTTCACAATATCAACTACTATTAATCACAGAGTTTCCCGAGATTATGACAAATCAGTTGTTACAGACACCATTATAAAATCAGTACAGTGTATCTAGGTTTCGAAAATCAAATTGCGACAGCTAGGTACCTGAAGCTATTTTTAGTAACAGGTACTTTCCGTCCAAACACTGGTGTAGGCGAAATAATGGGAAAAGGCGCTATACCTCTTTGAAGATCCTTTCACCGACGACGTGACCGGCCGGGAAAAATACATAAAAATCATATATAATAAGAAAAAAACTTCTGGAAACCTGTGTCCCATTGCATATAATGTTAAAATGTGCGCGCAGCCTCCAGGATAATGGCTATGCAGAGACTTGGCAACAAAAATATGTAAGTTTACCTTTACCAAATACAATGACATGATTGAAATTATAAAATTTTAATTCTAATAAATTTGACGTGTCTTAATAAGACTACGGACAATAACTGATTTCTCGTACTATTCGAACATCTCTCTTAGACTCGTCACCACGTGACTCGAAACTCTGTATTTTACTGGACAACTCTCCTCTCAAATTTTTCGCTAATCTCAGTACAGCGGGAAATATCAGTTAACCCTCTATCAATCGGCAAACATCGGTCGATTACGTCGTTTACACACATAAAGTATTAAACTGCGGCAGGAATGATAGGCTGTTCCTTCTTTGCGACGTACTGAGAGATAACAACGAAATTTTACGTAATTATGCTCACTTCATATGGATAGTTGTTGATATTTGACAAAGCATTGTTTGATTGAACAATAAAGTGCCTTGCTATCATTAGTGGTTCATACGTGGTTTGCAGGTAGCGATTATTTCAGACAAAAAATACATAATCCGCGGGTTCTGTATTTTTTCTGCAATATATACTCGTAACTTTCATACCCGCATGAACTACAAAAGAAAGCATTGTGTTGTTTAATCAAACAATACTCTATCAAATATCTTCATATCTACCGCCTCTCAACAGAAGCCGTGTTCTTCAATAGGTGACATATATCCGCGGCCTGTAAACAGCTTTAAGTGTTATTACGTACGTCGCCTGTCGCTTTGTTGCTACCCTTTTAACATGCAATTAACACTTACCAATTTGTGTCTAAGTGAAGACAAAATAAATAAACTTATTTTGATCTGTCGAGAAAAGCTTTACACCTGGATACTGAAACATCCAAGGTGTACATGTTTAAAAGTGACATTGAATTGCAGCTGCACCATCTAAAATATGGGTAAGTAACTGCATAACGAGGATTACGACCAAAAAAAAAAAAGAAAAAAAAAAAGATTTGCACCGAAAATAAACTTATTTTTGTGAAAGGGTTTACGTGCTTAGCATTTCCCGGATCTTTAGTCGAATGATTTTCAATGTGTTATCCTCCTTAGTATCTTTTTTGTTTTGTATACTTAATACTAATATATAATGTTGGTCAAATTTAATTTGGTAACAAATGTTTTTAAATTACAGTGATTATGACAATATAGAATAAAATATATCACATGAAACTGTGATTTCTGAATAGAAAATCCAAGTACTAAACTATACCGGTACTTCATGCATGATTGCTAGTTGTTGTTTGTTTTTGTTTTTTTTTATTCTTTTCTTGATTGTGTGTATTGTACAGATTGAACATCTAGTATTTTTAGAAGGTTTATTCCCACTTAGCCAAAATTCTGAATTTCTTATTCCCACCTAGCCAAAATTGTGATATTCACACCTGAGGGGTTACCTGTTTATAGTCTGTTTTAGACTTACATGGTATTACCTGTCACGTACAATTTCATTATTACACATCATATGAATGAATAAGTAAAATGAATATATATTTATTCAAAGACATATTTTGCATTAATTTTCCCTTGTTTCTGACATTAAAATATTTCATTATTTTGTTTGAATCATTGGAAAAAAAAATAAAGAATAACAAAAAGATTTAAAAAAAAAAAAGAGAGAGAGAAATAGGACAAACCCTTTCTTTACTTTACACAACATTTTTGGTTCACTTCTTTGGGATGGCTGCACAATATTTGACAAATAAAAACTCGAATTTGAATTAACTACGGTTAGGACAGTGACGGGTCTTCCAATAAATTATAATGTATACAGTAGTCAATTTATTTTTTAGGGTTGTGCCAGAATATTTATATGCAATATAGTTTTAACAAAATAAAATGCCGGTGATAGAGATAAATTAGTGATTCCAGTTACTAGATATATGTAAGAAGTATATTGTAAGTCAGTTATATGCTCGATCTACTCTAGTCTACTCTATCGTATACCTATAAATATTATAAAGTAAACACTTTAAACAAATGCATATCTCTACATGTACTTTTTATTTGGTAAATGATTTGCATAATCATTTTAATCATATTAAATTAAGGAACACGTGTCTACTCAATCTTCATTTAATGGTAAATGGAAATGGTAAACAATAAGATGATTTCCATTCCTTTCTTTTTTTGGTCTTTTTTTTTTGTCTGCAGAATCTATGTACATGCTGAAACAATAATTTTGACTGTCTATTTAGATTTGATTTAGATATCAAAGATGTACACCTTTTACTTTGGGGCTATGGGATTTAATTTTACATTAGGAGTTAACAGCAATATTTTTCTCTTGTTAAAAAATTCATTGAATTACCAGTAGTTAATTTCTGTAGGTTTAAATAGCTGTGTATTATTTATGTGTAATAAGTATATTCTTTTGAATACATGACAACCAAAATGTTTTGTCATATTTAAGAGAAAAACTAATACGTGTACGTTTCCAATCTTTTAAACTGATAAACTGTCATTAAAATAAGTTCAAAAACGGGTTAAAGATATTAGTCATTTAAAAAATGATTTCAAAAAGAAAAAGTTATCAAATAAATAAAATTAAATAAACAATCCACTAAAAATATGATTTCAAAATATTTTTTTTATTAAATCGGTTAAAAAATGTTTATAAATTAATAAATAATAATGCATATAATGAAATTAATCCCTCATTGGAGTATCATAGTTTTATTAAAGCACTTGTAATCATTCTAAAACAGACTACAGGTCACCTGTAATTAATTTCTTTTGTTCTCTCCCTCCCCTTACATGTACACCATTCCCACCTAGCCAAAACCAGTCACCTGTGTAAATCTCAGAATTTTGGCCAAGTGGGAAGACACCTTTTTAGAAGCATACAGTCAGAACGTCCTCGTACATGTAGATTTATTAATCGCCAAAGTTTAACAATGTGTACACGAAATAGAGAGTACAGGGAGCTAAGTAAAGTGGAGCGGGGACATACTATGGAGTCATTAAATTTTGTGGGGGTCCATTTTCGAGGATAGTCAGTTTTTCATACGTTCATCGTGTATGGATATAATTTTGTGGATTTACTTGAAACTGTTTCATCAATTTATTTTGTCTTGTATAAATTGAGGACGTGTATTCGTGGGTGGGGAAACAAATGAAAATTAAGCCCCCGCGAATTTCAGCGAGTCCTTTAATACAAAGCTAAGACCGGGCGTTCACCCCTCTTGTCGCAGTCCACACTAACTACCTGTGAGTGCCCATTAAGAAGCTCGGTGTAATTGATATGGCACCACATCAAAATGGATTAATTTCATGGCCGAAAATGAATGCGTCTTTCCATTAATTTGAATGATGCGCATGGGAATAAACGATTCGTAAAAATGATTCAAAGACTGATTACCAGTAGCCATTTGTTGAAAATAAAAAAACACCATTGGGTACCTTGTGACTGTACTCATTTACAAATGAGAACAACTTTAATGCATGCGGGTAGTTCTCTAATGATCTTATTGCTGCAGACAAACATCATGACAGGAGAGATATATTTGCAGTTTGAAAAAAGTTCAAAACCAAATTATTTGAAAACTTTATGAAAATTACAGGAGCTAGACCGTCAACTAAACAATAAAAATGCTTTAATCATTTTCATGTAGGTTTAGGAAACAATAATTGTATATTACATAATTATTAGAAAGAGAAAGAATTGCTTAAACAGACGAGAAACTAAAACTTAAAACGGAATGATGCAACAAGAACTATAAGAAATAATATGCGACGAATAATTTGACAAGATAACTAGAAGGCGTAATTAAAATTTGAAACTTATAGTTATGGACATAAGAATAAGCAAAAAATACTATCAGTCGAAAAATATCAAACTGCTCCAATCACTAATTTTGCTTCTGCTTGTGTTTGAACCAGGACCATCTGTGATTCAAATAAAGCACTCTGCCAAGCTAAAGGAAATGTCATGTTGTGTAAATTTTGAATTTACTGGGTGGGTGTAAATACAAAATTTACAACATGACAACTTGTAAATTTTGTATTAACACCCACCCAGTAAATTCAATATTTACAACATGACAGAAACCTACATGCTATGGCTACCACCACTGTAATGCGCTGTAATTCGGGAAGAAATATTTGTTTATCAACAATATTTTATAATTGTTCTATACTTGTTCGTATTTCAGTGTCTTCATTAACAATGCTTTTATTAAGTGGAATTCGTTTTGCCGCAAGCTTTTTCGTGCCATGTACAGTATATGACATCCAGTTTGTCTTCTCCTAGCAGAATGGTGCCACTAGGCCTTTGTAGAACCTGCCGTGTTTCCCATGTGATAAACCCAGAGACCCAATTTGATCAGGCACAAGTAAATGCTCCTTTCTCATACATCAAGTCTTCATTGTGGAGCTAGAGCAACACTACGTGTCGATAGTTCTCCGGTAATAACATCCTGTGCTACGCCTGGCACCGAGTGATCGATACCATAGCCAGGAGATGTCTTCGTAAACCCTTCCACAGTGGGAAATTCTATAACATGGTATCCCTCGCTCTCTGTTAGACACGGTCTCTTAAGACCAGGAGCAAAAAACGTGAATTTATACCCAATTCTCTCGGGAGTGTTCACGACTCTTCTAAAAATGTAAACGCAGGCCTGGGATTTTTATAGACTGTTGACAAGTTACTAGTATATTGTAAGTTTCTCTACAGAGGTGCGATTAGAAACCGAAAAGAAATCGTATTATGCAATTCGTTGCTTTTTAATCTTTTCAGACTTGCAAAGAGCCTAGTACTAAAGTAATTCATAGATACTGATACTTACTTGAACATCCCACTCATTCAAAAAAAAAAAGATTTTTAAATGCAAATCTTGTTTCATTTTGATGAGATTCAAAAATTAGCCGCACACTGCAAGTGAGTACAACAAAATGAGACAAATCGATAGAAATATATATTTTTTCAATATTCCTATAAAATAACAATCTAACATACCTAACACTCTTTTAAAATCGACGATCAAATCTGACTATAATTATATATATAGCACTACAAATGCCAAAGATGACAATTAAAATATAGATTTTCTCCCCAATTGTTCGAGTACATTTGGCTCAGTTTGTGTTTTTTTATTCTTTGTTTACAGTAACTTTTAGTTTTAGCTCACTTGAGCCAAAAGCTCTACTGAACTCGTCTGATCACATACGTCCGTCTGCCCGTCCGTCCGTCTGTAACTTTTTAACATTTTCGACTTCTCCAGAACCACAAGACCAATATCAACCAAACGTGACTCAAAGCATCCTTTATAAAAAGGAAACTTAAATTTGTTGAAATGAAGGGCCATGCCCTCTTTTCAAGGTGAGATAATTTGAAATTATTGAAAATTTGTTGGCATTTGTAAAAAATCTTCTTAAAAAACATTTGGCCATGCAGAAAATCTGAAGCTTGTGTGAAAGCATCATCGGCTAGTGTAGATTCAAGTTTGTCCAAAGCATGATCCCTGGGGTGAATTTTTACATATGAATAATAGTAGGGAAAATAAACAAAAATTCTTCTTTTTTTTTTAAAAAACCATGAGAATGTTGTTTATATTCAAGTTTGTTCGAAATATAATCCCGGGGGTATATAGGGTGGGGTCACAATGGGAGGTTGAATTTTTACATAGGCATGAAAAGAAAAAAACTTGTGTTGGGTATTATCAGGTAGTGTAGATTTAAGTTTGTTTAAATCGTGATCCCCGGGGTAGGGCGGGGTCACAGTAGGGGATCAAATTTGACATTGGAAAAAGATATAAAAATCATCTTCGTAAGAACTGCACTGCTATTTGCAAGCATCCTGATAATTTTTTGATCTTGGAATAGTTAAGATTTTAAATTGTTCAAACAAAGACTACCAAAATGTCTCTGGAACATAGAAATAGCACGGGAATATGTGTAGAAAAAAAAATCCTCGTTTGTATCGGAAGGCGTCGTGTTCATATACACTGCAGTATCGTTCGTTCGTAACTCGTAAGGGGAATTAACAAGACCTGCTCTACTTTATTGTCCAGATATTTTGTATTTGACTAAATGAAGATGGTTTGACCAGAGTTGTGGCTATTGTTGTTCAGGTGAACGATGTGGCCCTGGGTCTCTTGTTATGTAATCTAGAATATGATGTGAAGAAGCGGAGACCATAAAACACCTTGGTGTATGGATATTACCGGTATATTACGGTGTATGGATATTACCGGTATATTACGGTGTATGGATATTACCGGTATATTAGGGAATTACCGGGGAAAAGGGGTGTTACATGTATGTAGTACCAAGTTTCTGTGGGGAAAAAAATTTACAGGCCTTCAAACATGAGAGTTGTCAGTGGCCTTTAATCAAGTTAAACTGAAAAATAAAGTACTGAGCGTAGTGTACCAATATAAAAACGCAAAAAGGATCCGTATTCTTTAAATCGTTATATATGTAGTACTCAATTTAATTTTGACTGGAAATTTCGTTTCAAATTCCATGGATTTTACCGGTATACATTTATTTTTTAACAGACCAAGTAGTAGAAATTAAACAACATACAATTAAAAATTGTAGTGTGTATCAAGTGTGTGTTTGTTTTTTGTTTTTTTGGGTGAATGTTTGTTTGTTTTGTTTTTCATTTCATTTGATTACCAGAAGGACCAGTGAACAATATTCAATTATTTTGAATAATTTCCATTAATTTCTAATTTTTTTCAAATGAAATAAATTAAAAGAAAATATATTTGCATTTATTTTTCATATATACCAATCTATTCCAATAAATATTTATACTTGTAGTTATATGTTACATACACACGTGATTCGGTACCATTAGTAAAACATTAACGTCACCATTGCATCGACTACTTGCTTTCAGGGTCCTCGTCCCATTTTGGACGAACCCAAAGATAAGCTTATGAATATTCATAATAAAATCGAACAATGACTTCGTTTGAGGACACGTCTATTGTTGCGTTAGTCGCTGAAAGACACGTTGCACAATATCTGGAAAAACACACAATTACTTCGAAATCCTACAGACAAAATAAATATGCAGGGACGTTTAATTTCAGCAACTTTTTACATCGTCCGGCGTAATATTATTTGTAGTTGCAATAATGTAGCCCCCCCCTTTTTTATGGGGGGGGGGGGGGGTAATTTGAATTCGCAATGCATGTTACGCATGCATAACTCACCGAAAATTGAATGCTGTATTATGTACAATTGAAGAAATGCAAAATTTAAGCACCGTATCTGAGAAAGATTTTAAAAAGCTATGGATAAAAATATTTTTTCTGTGAATAAAATAATAAATGGTCACTGCATTGCAAATCTTGAAAATAGAGATTACTATTAAAAATTTCAATTTTCAGTGAGTTTCCCGCTTTGATATGTAGGGTTGTTATTGAAAAAAAGATAAGCTAGATCGAATTAAAACAAGGTAAGATTACAAATGTTGAAATTAACTTGAGTCCCTATATATCGCTTTGATTTGTCAAAAACTGACAATATTTCACTCAACCTTCCTTTTCCTTTACACAATTAATGAATTTAAAACTGCTATTCCTTTGTATTGATATCCATTTCGCAAATTTCATTTTAATAAGCCTATATATAGTTTTAGGTCTGTTGTAGACGCTGGACCGGGTCCATAGTTTGGTGACTTACACTGCAGGCTATATAGAAAACTAGCTAAATCGCTGCCGTATGGTCTTAGGGTCAAATTTGGAAAGCGACAATAAATTCGGTGGAAATTATAATATATGAATATCCAAAATACCGAATTTTCCTTGTAAGTTGTGCACACATGAATAACTGAAGCTGTAGATTAGGTCTTTAATTTAAAGATTAAAAAATCGGGTATTTTTTTCAGGTTTTTTTTTGATGTGTTAGGGGGTCGGGAATCTTAGTCCGTGCTTGGAAACTTTTCTAATAGCTTTGAGTACCCTTAAGCAACATAATTGATATTGATAAATATTCTTAAAATTCTCTATAAAATGTAATGTATTGTTGTAGAGAACGAACGACAACTCAGAAGACACAAAAAATCTAGGATATAAAATTAGTTTTGTAAAATTTAGTTTATAAAATGTGCGATATACCACTCAGAAAAATCTCAGTAATTTTCAAGATATCAAATTGAAATGGAAAATGTAACATCAGCAATTTCTACTTATTTTAATATTTTTGTCGCAATTAGTGAAACCTGCATTATAATTTTGTAAATACACAGAAGAGCCATCTAGTGTCTTCACTCATGTTTATCGAACCATAACGTGGGGTATTAACTGTAAACGCGTGGAAAAGGCCGGAAGGTAGCAAAAATGCTGCAAATCTGTGCTTATTTATCCCTGGCTCTTGTTTTTCTCCTTGGGACTAGTTATGTTTCATCGGAGACTGTTCAAGGGTCTGTTCTGTTAAACAGCGCCGTCTTTAGCAAGGTAATCAGCTGGCAATCTACGCAATGTACCGGTGTCTCAGTGAACACGTAGCAATATGAACATATTGGATACAATATTTAAAAAAAATTTATTTAGATTTGACATCATCTGTAATACTGCAATAATATAACTGTTTACATCGATTACAGTAAATGTTCTAAGCTCGCACTGACCACATCTTAAGGTAGATAACTCTTGCTTCATAATATTAGCTTACCTGGGTCAAGCTTAACAGGGCTGGATGGTCGTGGCCATTTTCAGACCATATAAACCTCAAGAAGAAAAGCTCTGAATATAGATATTGGAAAGCAATCAAATTTTAAAGTTATAATGATATGTTTCTATACTAAATGATAGTTTATTGCTAAACAAACCTTTTTTGAATATTTAAGGTAGATCTGAAGGGTAATTTGTTGACCACCCAGCCTCCTTAAATATGATTATGAATAATGTTTTAAAGGTTGTTAATTATTTTCACGTCTTGTATCATTTCAATTCTTACAGATTGTGAATAAATACAAGGCAGTGTTGATAAAGTTTGATGAGACGTACCCTTACGGAGACAAACAGGACACCTACAAAGCAGTCGTGGAGGCCACACTCTCTCAGTCTGATTTACTCTGTGCTGAAGTTCAGGTTGCAGGTAATTTTAAAATGGAGTGCATTTCATGGTAGTGTGTGCCAGTACTTTTCTACACCCCTTTATGGTAATTTTAAAGATTAGAAAAGAAATACACATAACTATCATGTTTTATGAACAGAAATAGAGGGGGTCAGATACTTGGTTCTCAAGATATCTATACATATACATCAGACCTCCAACCCCTCATCCCACCCACCCAGACCCCCTCCCCATCCCCTAAAACCCTTAGTACATCAGAATACAGGTATATCTGTTATATGATATTATAATTAAACTGCTCTTCAAAGGAAGAAGAATATAACATTTACATTCAATTATACTTTGACATGCTTTGTAGATTATGGGGAGAAGGAAAATGCAGACATTGCAGAGAAATATGGAGTGAAGAAAGATGATTTTCCAGTCTACAAACTATTTGTTGAAGGCAAAGATGAGCCAGTGACCTACACAGGAGATGTCAAAAATGCTGATGATATCAAAAAATTCTTAATAAGAGAATCAGGTAACAATTGGGCACTATTTTTCTACTGTACATTTTTATTTTGATAAATTTAACAGAATCTGTTCTAATAGTGGTTTAAATGCCTTATGGTTTATTATGTGAATCTTTGTAGGCTTATGGCTTGGACTTCCAAGTTGTCTTGAAGATTTTGACAAACTGGTTGCTGAGTTCCGAAAAACTCCAGATGATAAAAAACCAGATTTACTGAAAAAGGCAGAGGAGTTAGCCAGTAAATATACATCCGAAAAAGAGAAGAAATCGGCAGAAATATATATAAAGACACTGAAAAAGCTAGTTGAAACCCCTAATTTTGTGGACACAGAGATTAAAAGAGTAGAAAAATTAAAAGATGGCAAAGTTAGTGATAAAAAGAAGGAGCAGTTGAATGAAAGACTAAATATTTTAACATCTTTTCAAATGAGACTAAGAGATGAATTGTAAAAGATGCACAAATCAGTTTTAATGATCATACAATGAAGAATCATTCACTCCCGATCATACTTTAAACAATCATTATGGAGAAATCAAGTAATCTAGATTTACCTCCCTTTGTCAGCCATTTTTCTAAGAACTTTCTTTTTTTCTACTTTTGTATGAGTTAATCTTAAGGGTGTACTGGTTATAAATCTAATTTTGGTCATCTGTATGGTGCTATGTCTGCAATTGAAAAATGTGTGGTCTAAAATTACATGTCCAGTTGCATATGTTATAAATGATCAGAATATGATTTTTTTTTGATTGTGAAAGAAAGTAAATAAAATCATAAAAAATAATAAATCATTGTCGTTGTCATAAACTTTTCACATTTTCATTCTCTTCTCCAATACCACTGGGCCAATTTCAACCAAACTTGGCACAAATTATTATTGCGTGAAGGGGATTAAGTTTGTTCAAATAAAGGGCCATGCTTTCTTTAAAGGGGAGATAATTTAGAATTATTGAAAACTTGTTGGTATTTTTCAAAAATCTTCTCAAAAACCTTTTGGCAAGAAAAGCTGAAACTTGTAAGGAACCATCTTCAGGTACTTTAGATTCAAGTTTGTTTAAATCATGATTCCTGGGGGTATGGTGGGGCCACAATGGGGGGTTGAAATTTTAAAAAGGAATATATAGAGAAAAATCTTTAACAATCCTCTTTTCAAAAACTAATAGGCCCGAAAAGCTTAAACTTGTGTGAAAGCATCCTCAGGTAGTGTAGATTTAAGTTTGTTCAAATCATGATCCCCAGGGATAGGGTGGGGCCACATTTGGGGGTCGAAATTTTACAAAGGAATATATAGTGAAAAATCTTTAAAAATCTTCTTATCAAAAACCCATTTGCCGAGAAAAGCGTTAACTTTAGTGAAAGCATATTCAGATAGTGTATATACAGTTTGTCAAAATTATGATCTTCAGGGATAGGATGGGGCCAAATTGGGGGTCCAATTTTGCATAGGACATTTTTAAAATTATTCTTAAAAACACAAATGTTATAATGTATGGTATTACTTATATGCAAGCATCTTGTCATATTGTTGATTCTCAATCGTGTAGACAGTGGCCCCCTTTTTTTTGCATTCATATTTTCGCTCTTCGCTATTTACATGTATACGTTTCAGATGAAATATCGTTCTTCACATGCAATCAAGTACGTGTTTTTCTACATATGTATATATAGATCTTTCTGTAATTTTTGCAGTGTATAAGACTCTGTGACATTTTGAAGTTTATGTTGTAGAATATGTTTAAGCATTAAAATGATTAAAGAACATGTAAACCTTCTGCCATCCACGACTTTAGGCATTTTCATTATCTTGAAGACATTGTATCAGTGGGTGTGGCTATACCAGTGGGTTATAATTAACGAATCAGGCATCCTCAACCATCGACAATATGGTTCTACATTCAACAATAGAAGTAAATACATGTATGATTCTTATGAAAAAAATTATTATCGGGAAGAGTGGTACAGATATGTACATAAAGCATCTCTAAAATCGTTATACATGTACTAACATATGCTAAGTTAACAACTGTATAAATATAAACCAAAATATGAAATATCATAACATATTCTCGTATGAAAAACAGATGGAAAAACAGATAACATTTTTTATGGAAGACTTTAAGTTAGCGGGCTGTGGATCAGAGTACCTCCGACTGTTCATAGTCCATGTATCAAAGTAAAAAACGCATCTGAAAACCATGGGCAGAGATGGGTTGATTACTTTCAAAAGTAATCGATTAAATTACAATTACTTTGGAGTTTTAAAGTAATCGATTACAAGCTGATTACATCCAATTTTAGAAGTAATCGATTACTTTAGATTAATTTCCTTCTTGTAATCATGATTACTTGTGATTACTTCAGATTACATTACCAGTATTTTGTTGTTTTTTTCTCGTTTTGTCTTAGCTTAAATGCGTAATGTTTAGTAAAGAAACAATGCATTTTTGACAGGAGTATTAATTCTGATATAAAGTTATCAATTTTTACAAGCTTTTTCATTACACTTTATCGTCATTAATATTTTGATAAAGTTGTTGTACATGTGTGTCCATAGACATTTGAGATGGTTTTTTTCTAACCATCTTTTTGAGTTGCGTAAATACATGTATCTCTGTGTTTGTTCTAAAAAGAAAAGATATTAATTTGTCCGTCAAATAAGACACAGCTTTTTTTTTTTACCGGTATATAGATTAAACAGAAGACCGTTTACACATAATTGACGGTGTTGATATGTGTTAGACGACAAATTGGTATACATGCAGTTTATTTCTATAATTAAAACAATGGTTGACTAGGCATGCTTTGATATATATGTTTTAACGGTACCCATACTGACTTAAAACACACCTGTATTAGCTGCTAAAACACATATTTCATAACCATTCCTTACTGAAACCGTATCTAAGGTTGAACCTTATTCACCTAAAATTTCTAATGAATTATGATTTCAAGCATTTTAATTTTACTATTGTAATCATTAAAGAAATAAAAAATTAATCATGATTACAGACCTTTTTTTTTAGAGTAATCGATCAAATTACGATTACTTGTAATCAGAAAAATGGATGATTACTGATTACTCATGATTACTCAGCAATCTGTAATAAATTACAGCTGATTACAATTATTGATTACGATTACTCCATCCCTGACCATGGGTGCGGCTTGAAAAGAAGAAATACTGAAAAAAGGGAGGGTGGTTGAAACATTTATGTTTCTAATTTAAAAATACAAGATAAAAGATTCTTACAGAAAACTTATCTCTGAAATTATTTACTCATATGGTATATTAACTAATACATAATGCGGACACTCTGTTATAAATATCATATATTTTTACTATAGGTAAAATACCATGCAGATTTATTTTATTGATCTCACGGATAACAGCATTCCGGCTGTGCATGCTGTGGTGTGTTAAAATGTTTTAAAAAGTACATTATATTTTTTGAAATTTATCATTCTAAATAAAGACCTTTTGGAGCATAAAACATACATGGTTAATTTTACAAACGACATCGTTATATTTATACAACACAATTTCGACATTTTATCAATAAACAGTCGGCTCATAAATAAAGTTGAAAAATATGCTTACATGAAAAATTCTTCATATTTTAAAGTATTAAACAAGTACATGAATTTATATGAAGTTCATGTTCTATGTGATATTTAAATTTTCATCTCATTCAAAATCTAAAATAGTAGAAAGTTCATTTTGAGCAGCATGCTCATATTTTTCAATCCCTTTGTAACAATTTATTATATACAATAAAATATGTTCAAATCAAATCAATTTTTATTACAAGCACTTTTCTAAACAAATACTATGCGGAAAACTACTTTTTAAAATTTGTTTGGAAGTTCAAGAGACAATTATTATCTTTTTATGGACACGCCTCCAGATGAATATATTTTGATCCGCCCATCCATTCGCGCAGCTTTCACTTTCGGCAAGTTTGGTCATGTTTCCCGCATTGTTTATAACAGATTTAATAGGATTAGCTACAAGTGCAAATTAAAACACGTACGTCATCAGAAATTACGTTGTTGTCGTAGTCTTTTTATCATTAATTATCGTGCAAAAATTAACAATTTAATTGGGTTTTAATTCGTTGACACATGTGCTTGTAACCTAAACAATAACAAAGAAAGTACACCCAAAACGGTTGGATGACTTTTGCATGTGACTTTCCCCACATCCAATCACGCGTTGGCTTTAATAAGCTCATGGAAGAATGATAACTATTTCCGCTGGTGGCAGGGAAACTGACAGATTGTAGTCATACAAATGTCTTTGGAAAATGCTATAGTGTAAACTTGTTTGATATTTTATGTGCTTTCTTTAAGAATGGCAGATTCGTTTTCGATTGAAGGGGCCCGCAGTGGTCAAATGCATTCTCTTCTCGGCGAGTTCAAAGGATTATACGAGGGACGTCTCAAACGATTAGATGAAACAGAGGGCTCCGGGGACGATACATTGAAGGTATGGGTCAGCTCGCTGCTGGAATATTATAGTTACCTGTAGGATGTCTGCAGGTAACCGATCTGATACCTTTGATGCCGTCTAGTTTCCAGGAGAACGCGTTGTTCCTTCTTTTCATTTGTGCATGTATACTTAATGAGAGAGCACTATAACCATTGTTGTTCAAACATGTTGATGAGATGGATAGGGGGTTACCTTTATATATTCATTTTTTTTCATTATTTCATGTTTTAAACGAATGAAATGTTTGATGTTCTGTAAGTGTTTACATATCTCCATTCATATACCAATACGGATCAAATTTAAACCAATTAAGCAATGCTCTTCAACAGCAGTTCAGTTAACCCCACCACCAACACTTAATCTCTGCTCCATTTGAAAACATAAACACTGTATTCATTTATATCTAAGAACTAAGAAGTTTTATTTGCTCCAGAAAATGAAGAATGTCAATAAGGACCAAGTACAGAATTACATTTTACTTTTTTATACGTCTATAATACCTTTAGCAGATTTCAAAAAAATGTCTCTGTATGGACTTCACCAGACTGTTCACTGTGTAACTTTGAATTTTTGTTTAAATTGAAAGATAATTTATGCAGAATGAATTATTTGATATACTTACAAAGTCTTCCAGAACCAAAAGGTATAATCATTATTGCTTATGTATACAAACTTAGTCTGCAGATCTTTAATAGATTGTTGATTTCCCAGTAAATAAGAGATAAAGTGTTAGGATTTACAGCATCTGGTATCATTAATTTGATTAATAGTAAAGACATTTAAACTCTTTTGTGTGGTTATATTACACCAGACAAAGTAATTGCAAATAAGTTTGCTAATTGAATTTAAAATCTGTCACCATCTTGCTCATTAAATGTCCTTTATAAAACCTTTTAGTTCAGTCATGTCTATGGGTATATGCACTCGCAGTTGGATAAAATAATGGAAAAGCACAAAGATCTCCTCTTTATTTGATAAAAAAATCTCTTAAGAAAGAAAACATTCATGGATATGACTATGTACACTGAAAAATATTAAACAAATTTCAAAAGTATTAAATGGATAGAATATATTATAGAAAATTCAAAAGTGTTTAATGGATTCATGTTTAAAATCCAATTTCAATCTAACTATATATATCCTGCTTGGAAATCAAAATAAATGACCCTCTTATTGGCACACGAGATCTCCTTTCTGTATTGTCACATTTCAAATCAATATCTGCTATGCATTAGAAAAAAAAAATCTTGCCCAGTCGAAACCTTTTTATTTATGACTTTAATATGTGATGTCTGTGTCATAAAGTTTTTTCTTTATTTTGCCTCTGAATAGCAGTGAAGTGCTTTAAAAATGTTAGTAGATACAGGTGAACTCTTGTACATATGATATCTACTACCTGCCAACAGGGGATTGTCCCAGCGATATAAAGGTTTTGACTTGTGTTTTATGAAACACAATGTATTTACTCAACAAAAGTTTTATTTGTTTTCTTGCTTTAGATGTTGATGAAAAACTAAAAATAAAGCTGCAGGTCTGCCTCATGCTGTTATTTAAAACTTTATTTTGCATTAGACGTTGACCTTAAAAAGATATGAACTTTTTTTAACAAAGTATTCTTATATGATAAGTCAAGGTATCAAAATAAAACTCAATCAAGTTTTATCATAATAATATGAAGATTTTATCTAAAGATATTTACGTACTATATATATATACAGGTTTATATTTGCCCCATGTAATTTTTGCACAATCACAGTGCGGTTGTAAAAGATTTTGCCCTTATTCAAATTCAGCATGATTGTGGTGAAAGAGAAGTAACTTGCAGCTTTTAACTGGTAGTGTTTAAAATTAATCCATTATTGATGAGGGGGAAAATGGAGGGGGGGGGGGGGGGCTGGTTATTAAAGAAAAAAGAACAGTAAAAATTTTATGCATTCAGTAATGCATGATAATGCAGTGATATTCAGCATACTCTATTTCTCTTCTGTAGACCCGGGTGCGAATCCTACAGGCTTATGTGAATGATCTTAGTGAACAGAATGATGTCCTGGTGTCCACATTGGAGGAGCTGGAGAAGGAAGCCAGGGAGAGGGTCAACCTGCTGGAAAAAGAACTCAAAAAGGCATCATCATCCAGCAAGGTAGGGACCTGTACCTGTCAAAAGGGGACAGAGGTCATGCATGCTGAATGTTTGATCCACTGGTCCTGACATGTAATGACTTCTTTCATACCATGGCATCAAGGGTGTTTTGTCCTCCAAGAGTGTAACAATTAAGTTTTTGATCTGCAATATGGTTTGCTACAGATTGATTTTCTTTCATCACATATTCACTGTCCTATTAGACTTACTGATGTAGGAATTTCTAGAATTGAATGATTATGTACTAAAGAGAAATAAGACTTCCCAAAGCAGTATCCAGTTCCAGGTGATTTTTCTTTGGTTGAAAAGGAGGGATTTGTATTAGTACAGTCCATATTCAAATATATATACTCTGCATCTTTTAAAAATGTTTTATAAAATTTTTCTGATGAAAGTCGCTACACATTCACATTTCAAAAACACTGTGCTTTGTTTATTGTGTTGCAAAGTTAAGAAATTTCAGACACACTACTGGTACTATCCCATGGGAAGGAGGATCCTGTGAATTTTGGAATCTTAAAAAAATACATGATGATTTTGTAATTTTATTTCACTCCACTCTATTGTAATTGTGTACAAATACAAATATATCAGATGCATGCACCATTACATTAATATCTGAATTAAGACCAACAATTTAACAAGTGATCTACAGAACTTTTTAAAACAAAGGGGAAAAAACTCTTATTGGTTTGGTGATTCTACTGAATAATTTTTAAAAACCTGAAGGAGATATATGAACATACATGTACTTTGTAGTTCATTCACTTTAAAAACTTCTTGTTTACTTGCTAAATTATTTGACATTTACTTTAAAGCAAGACTAACCAGCAAATGATTGTTAAATGTCCATTGACTCGCATAGCATATCAAAGCAAAATATATAAGCAATATAGCAACTGATCAGTGTTCACACAAATATATATTATGTAATTTAAAGGAAATTTTATTTAAACAGGCTGTGTTGTAATGTTTGACTTCCAAGAATACGGTAGTTTTGAATAAGAAACTTTAAAACCAGAATGAATGATGTTATTCAGATGGGTTTGTCTTTGTTTCTGTATTGGTATTGAGGTTGAGCAAGTCCAGTGTAGTCTCATCTTATGCTCATCTCTAAGATATTTTACAACTGGATGGACAAAAACAATGCTTATGAATTAATTATTGATGATATTTGATCCATGAAGATTTTGCTTGGAATTTCTAAATTGCAGTGAGCAGTGAATTGTATACTTTACTGATTATAATGTAATGAATACTAGTTACTCAATACATACATTAAAAGTATTTTCTAATGTAACAAATCTATAAGAGAAGCAGGTCACTACAGTGCAAATTTCAAGTACCTTAAAGCTTATGTTTACAAGAAAAATTGCAATTATACAACATTTTGCTTACTATATGTCATATGATGCAATGTCTTTTACTCAAATCATCTTTATACAGAAGGGTAAGGTTTAAAGTAAGGGTCCTTGTAGTCACATGTATATAACAGCCAGCTGTGTGAATGACTGATTAGTGTTGTTTATGATGGAACGATGCTGCTATCTTGTTCTGGTGGCTGAACAATTAAGTTTACCATAGTGATGTTGATGACTACTTTGTTTGGTTCATAATGGAGTTGTTGTTGTCCTGGTGGGTTCTTTATAGTTTGCAATGGCCATATTCCGCACTGATGTTTCTTTCATGATGTTCATGGAGATGAAGCTTTACTTTGCTTACTTGTGTCAGTGACAGCCTAGTTTGTTCATGATGACAATGCAAATTGTTCTGATGGTTGTTTAATCTATTCTACATTGAGAGTTTACCTACTTATGCTATTGACTGCTCTGTGTTGTTCATGATGGAGGCCTTACTTAGGCTAGGCTGATTGCTGCTCAATTTTGTTCACAAAAATATATTGTTTTCTTGTTATGATGACAGCTCAGCTTGTATAATGATGAAACTGGAGATATAACTTTGAAGTCCTTAGCTACTTAGTGTCCATTTTCTATATGTCGTAATAGACTTAATAGAGGGGCAATTTTACCGTTTCACTGTTAATTTCCTAGATGACCTAAAACACATTCTAAATAATCTTCAGAACATATTTTTCAGTATAGTAGAATCATAACAAGAGTTGTCTTTCTTTTAAAAGAGACAATACCATTAACGAGGCTGGGGGGTGGCTGCCATTTTAAAGCGTTTTTATCTCTACACAAAAAAGATTTTCACTTAAATGTTCTATAACTCTTACATTGTACTGAATTTGTCTTTTGAAAGAAATGGATATGATGGTATTGAAACATTATTTAAAGAGTCAATTGATGGTAAACCAAGGGTTACAAGATGCAAAAAAATAATTTCATCTGTTTTTCAGCATTTTCTAACTTTTCAAAGGGAGGTAACTTGTAAAACTCCAAATATTTTGTTCAAATATTTTCCTTTTATTTTTTTTTTTTAAATTTCACCATCGAAAATTTTTTTTAATGCTCAATCTTTATTACAAATGTATTGATTATTATTATGTTAAAATTTGGAAATAATCTTGTGGCTACTTTTTTTTTTTGTTTTACATATTTGCATTTTTGTGACATATATATTTTTGATAAAATTGTGATATTTTTCTTTATAACAAATAATGTGAAGTTTTTATTATTGTGTTAATTTTTTGTGATGTTATTGGTATGTTTTTTGCCTTTATTTATATTTCATATATTTTTTCATAATTTTTTTTTTTACATAACGTGCAATTTCTTCAGATGCAATAAATGATAAAATTAACGATGATTGTGATGTGGTCTTTCACATCAAAATGTAAATTAAGATTATGTGAAACATTTCTGCAAATTTTGTGAATTTTGGAGAATTTTTTTTTTTTGACCCCCCAGCCTCCTTAAATTGAAGTTTAAGGAATAGTGCCCCTTAGTTTGTATAACTGTCTTCCTGAAATACCCAGTGATCTTAAGAATTATGTGGGTTGACAATGTTTGCTCAAGTTTACCTATGTTGTAAATCTCAAATTTTGTCTCTGCATGAAATTGAGTTATAAAAATAGATAAGGGAATAAAGGTTAAATAAAAACAACATTAAAAAATGATGTGTATTAAGTTGTTTTTAGAACTGTTGGTTTAAAAACAAAGTAAGAAGAGAAGAAAAGCCCTAGAGCAACAACAGTATGCAGTGATAAAACAATTAAGAAAAGGGGAATTTAAATCTTACAATAAGGTAATTAGTCTTGTGTCACCCCTGTAGTTTTTGACCATGAGTTTAAAAGGCAGGAGAGTTATGGTTATTGTTTGTGGCCCCACATTGTTCTATGACTTAAAGGTAAACTCCAGCGCTCAACGACAGCGGGTATTGTGAGGGTGGCATGTAACAGCATGTCAGACTGTGCGCGTACAGACTTCCCGCCCGAGTGAAAACACAGAGATAACATTTTTACAAACAAATCATATTCATTCATGCAGCTCCTATGAAGCTCAAATCTTAACTGTCAGTTTAATGCCATTTAATTAATGAAACCATTTTACTATTCATGCCATCAGAATTTGCTGAACAGTTTTGCTTTGGTGTCTTTTGTGGGGTATTATTTTAATGTAAACCCCAGTGAACCTTGGGATTATTGCAGACATTAAGCTGTTCAAATATTGTTCTTTTGTTGTTGTGTGAGTGAAAAGAGGATTTAACTTGCGATATTAATATATGCATGTTATATGGCTAAATTGAACTCCTGAAATCGAACTGGCAGACAAATTCCTTGAAATATTCGGTGTGGAGTGTTTTCGGTGAAGGATAGTGTGAAATGTTTTCAGGTGTTATGTGAGGATTTATCTAATTTTTGTGAGGATAAGTAGTATCCTATCCATCCAGGCATGGATAGGGGAGGTGGATACAGCTATCCTGGTCGCTCCAGGAGCCCAGTATCCAATAAGAAAGTGACGTGGAGAGAACCAGTTGATCAGACGCAGCATGGTCAGCAAGCATCTGTAAGCATCTCTTGTCTCAAATTCAATGCTTTTCATTTCTTCATGCTTATATACAAATTTATCATTTAGATTCTTAAAGCAATTTTTGGTCAAGAATGTTGTAAATGATCCTCATCTGTTGAGATGCATGTTATTCATATAAGAAAAAAAAGGGGGTGAGATGTAATACATTGGTACTAGTGCAGTCAGTAGTGAGAAGATATTGGTACAAATACTGTTTGATTAAATTGCAAACAGACAATGTATATTTGGATTTTGCAGACTATGAATATGGACAAAATGAAACTTCCTTACAATTAAAGACTTTCTTATTGTTTCATATGTCTAGATACAGGCACATTTGTAAACAAATTACATGTAACTTCAAATATGTTATATGAAAGTGGATGGGAAATCTTATTTTTATGCACAAAAATTTCAGCTAATTGACTAGCTTTTTGATAAGAGTTAATGCCCTGTGCTGAATTATGCAATTGTATTGTTCATTACTGCTGTACATGACCCTCGTAATGTTTACATTTATATTCATTAATGTATCACAAAGATCTTGTAATGCCACAAAAAGTGTCAAAAGCTGGGCTGTCTTTGTAAAGCTCTGAATGAATTGGATGAGCAAAATAGAGTCCGCCCAGCAGAAAGATTCAAGGTAGATTGATTGAAGTTCTTATCCAAGGTTAAAATCCACAGCCTTGGTTCCAAAGATTTTGCTGGCCAAACGCATAAATTACAGGACCGTGATAGATAATGGAGTGGAACCCCTCAAGTTCTCACGCCTGTAAAAATGGATTAATTGATTATGATACATAGATGATTGAATTGTAAATACAGCAGTTGTGGGGCAAAGATCAATCGCGGTTTAAGAAAATTGGAAGAATAGTAGTGGTGGTGATGTGCTAGTTCTGTTGGATCAGTTTTGTATTTCTGTTTAATTTGGGAACTTCAGCCATGTCCAAAAAGAATCCACTAAAAGTAAGATTTTAACAACTCTAAATTCTAGAGTATTTTTTGTAATTCTTCAATCATTGTTGTAGAATTTAGATGAACAAAAAGTTCACAAATATGCTTTAAAAGACCTATTCATGCATTGTTGTATAAAAAATATTGCATACCCGTGTAACAGGGTGCATTGCAAATGAAATTTAAGCTGAGTCTAACGACATTAGTTTCCAGATCCAGGCAAACACAATCGCCTTTATTTGGATACATTTTTGTTCGATAAAGGTCTGATATTATTGAATGAGCTATTTGATCGAGGTCTAGGTGCTTTGATATAAAGAAACATTTAAACATTTGTAAAAGGAATTTGATTTTATTTTGATATTGGGGCCTCTTATGTTCATTATCTGATGTGTGTGGTTTCTAGCGTGCTGGATAAAGCGATTGTGACATGGTGGTTTGAGTTCAGGTTAAGACTGAGAGACCGACAAGGTTCTTGCTACTACCATTGAATGCCGAAACAAGACACAATTTATACCAATACAAAACAGCCTGTAAATTTCAATTCTATGCAGATTTTAGTTTTGGTGGGTGTAAATGTTGGCAATTTAAATTAATTAAGCCAAAAAAGTATTCTGTTATTTTCACAATTATGGTAAGATTTTGGCAATTACAAACCACATCCTTCCTCCTCCCCTAAAATTAAAAAGAAAGGATCAAATGCATTTCAAGCTACAGAGAATAGATAGAGAAAACGGAATTTTTGCTCTCCCAGAGGTATCCTATGTTAGTGGTAATGTCTTGGTCAACTTGGATGGCATAGAAATTTGATTGATCGAGGAAAACTTTCATGTACACTATTATTTGGATAAAGTGGTGTGTTCCTCGCATGTTGAGGTGTTTATTTGATGTGAAGTCCTTTCTAAACAGTCTTATCACTCTTGGGTCACTAGCTAAATGATTGGATTCAATCTGTGTGTATAAATGGTTTATCAAGGTGAAATCCAGCTTGATCACTTTTTTTTCTATCTTTGACAGGTTGATTTGAGTTTTGTGTGTATTTGGGGGAAATTTGTTTTTTTTTGTTGGTTGATTTTTTTTATATATTTGTGCTCTCTGATTGCAGACTTGTTATAACTTTTAAGTATATTTCATAAAATATTGCAAATACTGTATATGGTATGCAATCATAGATTTTTGGATAATTACATAAAAAGTGAGACAATTTTATTAAGGTACTGTAGTGGTTTCATGGTTGACCACATATTTTCCGTGGATTTCATTGTCGAGTCAATCCACATAATCAGGTGTTTATTGAATTATGAAAATTGATGTTTTATTCAAAGAAAAAAAGTTCACAATTAACATATCCTCAAAACTCTGAATTTTACAAGATCCATGAAAATTGATGCCTTCAGTGAGGTCACTAAGGTCTGAATAAAGTATTACAAATACATGTATATGAATCAAATATCAAATTCCATAAGTTACACAACATAATTCCAGAGATCATTCTTTGTTATTTCATATCTCAATAAGAACTGGTACCGGTATTACTCTCTCTCTCGGATTTTAGATGATACCAAGTCATTGTATTTACGGTATATAATAGTGATTACTCAGCATAAAAGAGTATTGTTGAATTGATTATGTCAACGGTTTTGTCCAGCATTGCCTTTAATTGCAATTGGTGTTGAATTTAAATAGGAATTAGGTTTTCTGTTTTTAAGTCCATTGTGTGATTTTCATTTTCTTTGTTTCCAGTCTTTTATAGTTAATTTAAAGATATTAAAAATTTTGGACTTCATTTTGCTTTAGATATTTAGAGTACGGTAAACCCTTAAATTTTTGTTTCATGAAGTAAGCCTTTAAAGCTGGCCTAGGAAATATGTCTGAGCTAGTTCCAACCTTCATGAAGAGCCAATGAGTCTATACCTATAGAATTGTGTGTATGTTAAATCTCACATCATATTTTCATTAAATACTCTAGTGAATGATCAAAAACCGCTATATGGAGAGAGGATTATAAATGAAGGGGAGTGTGTCTGCAGTCCTTTAATGAGTTATTAATTTATGTCTATTGACGGGCAAGATTAGGTCAAGTTAAGACTTGTAGGTAGTGCTATTTAAATGTGTAGGGTTACTATCCTGAAATATTTTCTTACTACATGTCACTGAACATTAATATTAAAGATTCAAAGTCCCAAGTGTACCATAGTTGTAATATTATACCAGCTAGTATATTGTCAAATGAAATAAATATTCAACCCAGGGCATAGAATCAGTTCATAACAGAAGAAGTATTGATGAGTTGAGTGCAACATTAATTTTGTGTGCCCCTTTGGGACCATACATTGCAAAATTGTGATAAATTTGATAGTAGTCATACATGCATGAAATAGTTCTAAGTGTAACAATTTTCTCTGTATGAAATCAAAAGATACCACTGTTTCTAAGTAAATTTATGTCCATACAATGAAGAAGAGGGTTTTCTCTAAGTATCTACCAAATACATAAATATAAATTCACTTCCATCCTCTATGAGTTGTTTGACTGAAAAAAAGCAGCAGCAATACTGTATACAGGGAAATTTTGCCCACGTTGTCAGTGGGCAAATTTTAGACTGGGCGAATTCCAATGTATCAAATTATCTCTCTTTACAAACAACTGTGTCTAGATGAATTCAAGACGGGGCGAAACTGTTTGCAAGTGTAAAAGGGCGAAAATTAAACGGGACAAAAATAACCCTGTATGCAGTAGTTGTTTGACTGAAAAAAGCAGCAGCAAGCCAGTTTCATAGGAAATAAGTTGTACAAAATCTCCTTTTTGGGTACTATTAAGGACTATTAAAAGAAGACAAGTGTGTGTCATGATTTTCAAAATATTACAGACCTGACGCAAACTCCTGTAAATTTATGAACTGAGATATTTGTCATTGCAAGACAATAAACTGGGATTTTTCTGTTACAGGACCATGTCTCCAAGACCAGGGAGCTGGAGCGAGAACTCAGGGCGCTGACGATAGAGAAGACACGGGCCGAAAACTTGCTAGAGGTGCGTCACTGTACACACCCCTCTCATTCAAATTCTTGTCACACAAAGCAATACTCTCGTCTAATCTGTATTTAATTTTACTTTTATTCCATGATGCATACTTCAGGTGTATTACCTAGCTACCTCTCATCCACCTGTCTCATATAAACTTAAAAATGTCATTCTCTATTGTGAAAAGTTTTTCAATGTATACCTTGTCTGTCTTACAATCATTGAAACTTGTAAGAAAGAAAAATGAAGTCAACTAAATGTGTACACTTGTTTAATGTAAAAAGGAAATAGGAAAAAGACTCAAACAGGCCTCAATAGATATCATATGTTATTTTAACATTATAGTCATACAGCTGTAAGAGTTGTGTGTACACTGTATATGAAATACCTTTAAGATTCCATGGTTGTACAATATAATGCCAACTGCTGCTTACAGAAAAATACAGCCGATTACTCAGTACGATTGTCCTCTCTACAACAGTTCTCCTCCTCATACCAAAGATCAGAACAGACTGTTCATAAGAGGGTATTCTTTGTGGCATGGCTACCAAAATGCATGAATAGAAAACTCGTGTTTGCTTCATTAAATGGGCACTTGCAAAATGTGGGGAAAAAAATAATATATGGACAAAAATCTTTTAAGCATGCTTCTTTCTGCACAACCTAATTCAACTTGCAAGTCAGATGAAAAAGTTTGCCAATAAAAAATTGTGACTTTGCAGTAAATGTGGTAAATATGGATGCTATCAATGAAAAAAATACTGGAGAGAGAGAGAGAGAGAGAGAGAGAGAGAGAGAGAGAGAGAGAGCGAGAGCGAGCAAGAGACAGACAGAGCATGCTACAATATCACTCATGATGCTGATACATAAGAAAATATTTCCGTCAACCATAAAATTATATATACATGTACCTAAAGTTTGATTTTATTGTTAATGTTTTCTGTTTGGTAGGATTTACAACAGAGGGTCCATCGCCAAGAAGAGAGTAATGCAAGAATAAGGGAGGACAACTCTAATCTGAACCACGATGTGGATCAACTTCTTTCAGTCATCAGAACTGCCAGAAACACAGGGAAATGGGAGGTAGGTGACAAGAACCAGGAAAAATTATCATCTATCTAGGCATAACATGGGTCTTAGTTTTAAGATTTCATGGTTCTAAAGTGTATTTTGCCAGTTGTCTGGGAAGAGAATAGCTTTGATCTAGAAAATAGATTTTTGTGTTTGTTTTTGGGTAGAATTTGCTGTCTACTATGTTATATACCTGTTTCATGGCTCTTTGCAGTAGATTGATTAGTCATTGCTTTGTAAATATGGAATCTTTAGATAATGATCCGATACTACTATAATGGCCCTGTCCTTTGTGTTTCTGACAACTTAACCCTCCTTTCAGTCACCCTGAGTGTCTTATCAGACTCTGGACTGTATATAGACAGGGGTCGGGGTTTTAACTGTATACTGTCAGCAATAAATCCATAATGTTCACAATGGTCGAAGTGTGTCACCCTCCAACCTCTCAAGATGATATCTAGGGTTTGGACATCCGGACTCGTGTACATTTCTGCTCTTTGAATCCCTTCACAACCAATGATTTCATTGGATACAGAACTGTCACATGACCTACCATTGTTACGGTTTTCAAACCCTTCAAGATGCAATCATCAGAAAAGCTGAAGGTGGCACAAGACTGCATTGTGTAAGCCATCAAAACCCTTCAAGATTGGATCGCAGTCGCAGGCTTCTCCCCACTAAGTTGTGAAACAGCTAATTAATTAGCATTGTTTAACCTATCATGACGCTGATACAGACAATATTTATATTAATTCTCCTATTGAAACATTCTTCAAGCACATTAACATAACAGTACATTGCAGATTTCATATGGCATACTTTGCTCAAAATCAAGAAGTTGCATTTCATTTGGAAATGTTTTTTTGAAAGAAGAAAATGACAACAGCAAATGTCAGGAAATTACTCTTAGCATTTGATTGTTACTTACCAGGAACTATGATGTAATTAAGATATTAACCTTTGACTTTGTCATGTTTCAGATTGAAAATGTTCGTTTTCGTGAACTTTCGAAGGAACAAGTGTTTGGTGTCATGAAGGAACCCCTAATGAGGATGTAAGTTTTAATTTGCCCAAAAATATCCTAGATTATGAACTGTGTTTTGTGATGTGTTATATGTATTGTAGCATGATTAACTGAATTATGATTTTGTTGTTACTTTAATAGAGGGGGTGATGAAGCATTAGAAGAACAGCTCAGGAACCTTAAAGATCAATTACGCAGAAAGGAAGAACAACTAGAGCAGCAAAGCAGGGAGATGTCTTCACTGCGGGTAAAGGTAAACATTCTTACCTTTATTTAACAGAGCACTGATGTTTCAGAAGCAACGCTAGCAAAATATTAGGGAAACATGGAGAAAACTTATGCATTCAAATTCTTTTTCCATGAATACTGGTAGTTTTAATAAGCTGCCCAGTCAGAAAATTAAAATAGGCAAAAAGTTGTATTTAAGAAATTCTGTTTCCTTATTGATTGAAAGGACTATGCATGCTCTTAACATTTTTAAGCTGATTTCTATGCATTTTTAAAAGTGTAAATTTATGGTTGACATGGAGCATAAACCCAAAACAGGACATATCAGTTGACTTCATCTATATGACTGTTACATAAAAAAGTGTATGATTTTGTTTATTATTTTTGTTTCAACAGAGGAGAACAGATGATCCTGATTCCTCCAATTCTAGTCAGTCAGATAAAGATTACACTGTCATGCAACTGAAGACCGACCTCCGGCGAGCTGAGCAGAGGGTGGAGGATCTACAGTTAGAGGTGGGTGGTTTTGTAAAATCAATTTAAATAGAACATGTAGTTTGCATGATCTTGATTAATTAAGTGTGTCAAAATGCTTACCGGTAATTTGTTTGATATTGTACAAGTGCTCTCCTATATAAGTACGAGGGTCAATCAAAAAATACGAAGACTTTTGTCATAGCTATGTTATTTAACGTCATAATATTACTAAATTTAGTAGACATAATTTAGCAATTGTTTTAAACAATTTGAAATCAAAAAAGTTCAAATATTCCTTTATTTCTAAGAATAATTTAGAATCTAATCGTGCGAAAATGAGGTCACGGCGCACGGTCAAACTTTGTGTTCTGTCAACAATAAACCATATTATGTTGAAAGTAATACCTCCATAAATTGGGCTTAAAGCCGACTAATAATGAAACTTAAAATTAAAAATTGTTATGATATTCTATGTACCAAAACATTACAGGATATATAGATTTGTTGAACAGATATCAGTAACTAAAGACATATAGTCCTCTTTAAAATTGACTAAAACATTGACGTCGCCGAACGTCACGGCGCAACGAAAAGTATAAACAGTATGGATCTAACTCGGGAAAAAGCCGATAAACACTATGAAAATGCTCAATGGTGGAAAAAAATAATTGAAAAATTATTTGCACATTTGTGTTTAACTCTAACACATTTTGTGGGGGTTGTGGTAAATGTATTTTGAACATCAAACAGTACGAAAGAGAATAGAATATCTGTAAATATTTGATCAAAAAATAAACAACGTCATTTGACATTCAGGGATTTTCTTACTGTAAACGAAGAGACATGCGGTAAAAAATAAGAAAACTTCGAGGAACTAACTTATGATTTTCGAACAATTGTGAACAAATTAGATGTCAAGTGTTATAGTACCGATTTAAATTGTATGGTGAAAAGCGTAAAAGACTCAGGGTGATATAAAGATTGGATATTTCTATTAACTCTGCTTGCGTCATCTTGACGTCATGTTTTCAACGTTACCCTCACCGTAGTGACAAAACATGTTGATTTTAAAATCGGGTAACAAAAATACCTTTTCATCAAATGGAATGAAACTTCGTATATCAATAAAATAAGTATTGCTGCATAAATTAGTCCGTTAGTTATGACTTTAATGATAAATATATGATAGACAGCCACATTGTCTTCGTATTTTTTGATTGACCCTCGTAAAAGCAGATATTTTTTAAAAACCAACATAATTTTTTTATGTATTCAGGTTTCAAATCGTGAAAGAAAAATGGGTTCCCTTCAGTCTCAGCTACATGATCTACACAAGGAGATTTCCCGGCGTGATTCTGAGATCACTACTCACCAACAAACAATCAAAATGATGCAGGAAAAACAGCGCTACCTGTCAGGGGAGGTAAGCCAGCACTTTATGATATTACCTAAAAAAAGTCTTGCAGGAAAAAATGTTGCATACCAAAAAATCACATAAAAAAGATTAATTTAAATTTTTGCACCTAAGAAAAGGTAAAATCATTATCAGAACATATAATGGTATACATAATTATGTATAGATATTTACGAAAAATACACATACATACTAGTATATATGTGAGATAATTGAGTTAGATTTTCTTAAAAAACAAATACATTTTAAATGCTGGATAATTTAAAGAAACTGACTCTAGGGGAAGGGGTGCCTTGAAATACTTACGTGTTGTACAAGTCGAAGCTACAAGAGACTCTTCTTAAATAGCCATGCCAATACTAACAGCACCTTTTCTTTCAGAGTGGAAAAGCTGAAGACACCATTCGCCAGCTGAGAAATGAGATCTCTATGTCCAAAGAAAAGTTTTCACAGGTGTCACATGATGTAAGTATTGTTTAAAGAAAATATTAGAAGGAAAGGGGAATTAAAAAGAATAATGATCATTTTAACCTCTAAAAAATAAATTGTTTTACTTTTTTAAGATCAGTTATACCACACCTGTGTATTTTGTTTTTTCATTTGCCAACTGATATTAGGTGGGTCTTGAAGATCGAGTAAGTTGGCTTTGCTTTAGTATGCTTTCAATGTCCCAAATTTCCATTGCAGTAAATGCCCAAGTATCACCATTGATAAAACCTCAGATTCATGTACATGTATTTATTAAATAGGAATTTTATGCATGAGGTATTACATGTTTTATTAATATTAGAATGTAGAATACTATTACCGTAGTTGTGAATCCAAAAAATATAAATATCCAAAGGTATAAGTTAAATTTATAACAGGCTCAAAGTTGGTCCAAATTTGTACTTGTGTGACAATAGGATCTAAATGTAATAAAACCAAGGTGCTTATTGCTGACAATTTATGGTCGGTACTTGCACTTTTTTAGACTTACATTTACCAAATAGAACAATTGTCCCTGTAGATTTTGAAGTGGTGCAATGCATGATACGCTCAATGCTTCGTTGTGAATTCAGTGGAACTTGCAGAACTCTGGAAGCACTTTTACACTTTGCATGATCAGCTTTTAGAGTTAATTTTGTTACACAATATGAGACAATTTTATATAAACAAACCAAGGATTGATCAATGTAGTGTGCAGATAGTGACTTTTCAAATATAGAAATGGAAATTGAAGTGGAATTAAGCTATAGATATGTCTTTTTCTTAAATATACTTTGGAAGAATATTCAGATGTTTTAGGTAAAGTTGTGGAAACCATGCCCAAACTTGTACCATGTGAATAAAATCTTTTTGTTGGTGCCAGCGTACACACAACACCAATTTAAATCATTAAATAACAACCTGTAGCAACAATGTTTTCTATAGCATACAGCTGTTATCAATAAGTACCCTTAAACAATGGGTCAATTAAGCAGCCTGATTAACAAATTGATTTGTGGAAAAAAAATAAACTGAGGACTGTCAACAGAAAATATGAACAAAAATGATTGCGAATTAGCACTAAGCCACCTTTGAAAAATTATTTATTTGCCTTTTTTCATTGGTTAAACTAGGTCCTATGTTTTGGGAATTAATTTTTTGTAAATCGGGCTAAAAATAACCAGAAAGTAGATCTGCAAACAACTGGATTTAAATAAAAAAAATATGCTCAAATTGTTAAAAACAATAATTTTATTTACTTTTCCCTAAGTTAAATAGGAAAGGGAAATCAAAAAATTTTTTTAAAGATTGCCTCATGTTATGACACTGCAAAATGCTATAATGTTCTGAAAAATATATTAGTTTGTGTTAATTAAGAATTTAGAGGTTCTTTAATAATTCACTATTCTTAGTGCATTTTGTATTCTCCAAACTTGTTTTAACTCAAAATTATGCAGTGTTAAGCAATATGACCTATTAACAACACAAAGAACCTAATGCTATCCCTTGTGATGTTTTTTACGTCTAATTGTCCTAGACCATATTTGAATTTTGTGGACAGGTAAATCCTGATCAATATTGATTTGTGGAGTTTTAAATATTATCTAGGACTCGTTTTGTGTGCAGTTTATAGATGAACTGGTGTGTGCGAAATCCAAGCTAGAAAAGAATGTTGATTCAGGAACCCGTTTTGGGGTTTTCTCTCTCTTGTGAATGTGAATTTCAACATGTTGCAAAAACATGAGGACAAAACCATGGAAGTTTTGTTTAATAACTGATATAATGAATGCTAACACAGTATGTTTGGAGTATTGATTTTGGAATGTGATCTAAAAAGGAGTTGCTGGCATATGGCTCTTATTTCTGTCACTTGCAATGAACAGCATTGATATACTGGGACTAGCTCCAAGGGAAAAAGATCTTGAACTAAAATTGATAGGATACTAGCTTAGTTGGCTTATATTTACTGAAATGCAAGTGTTACACTTAGGATCAATTGATGTGTGATTGAATGTGACATGGAATTAGAATGGAAGTAGTAAACATTTAAATTGTATTTATTGAGAAGTACTGAGTTACTCTATATTGGTCATATGGGTGACTGATAAAAGGAATCATGGCAAAAGAGTCATATTTAAAAACTTGATAACTATGGCCTCCGAATCTCTATTTGAGAAATCTTTATTCTGGGTATGTTTTTTTTTTTGTCTTTTTTTACAGAAAAGATAGTTTTCCTAAGTCCTTTTTAACTTTAACTAGTTTTATAAAACAGTGGAATTTGTTTCAGGTCAATCATTATGAGAGACGAATTCGAACTTTAGAAAATGAAATCCATGAATCCAAAGATCAAAGAAGGAAGGCTCTTGAAGAGGTAAATTAAACTGTGATAAGGTTATAATAGATTTCTAATGGTTTTGTTACTGATTAACACATAAAGATATATTCACGATTCACAAGCATGCAGCCTGCCAAAAAAATTTAAATCTTTTTAACAGTAAAAAATAAATAATCACCATTACAGTACTGATCATTGTTTAATAGGAATTAAATTATAATAATGGGGTTATTTCCCACTGAGAATATGCAGTGTGTTGGAACTTTTTTATAGTTATTGTGGTGTAATTGTAGATGGGCATCCTACAGGAGAGAATCCGGGAGAGTCAGCTGTCCACCAAAGATCACCACGAGGTCCTCAAGTCAGAGTTAGCTCGTCGAGATGACACAATTCAGAAACTACGACGAGATGTGCTCCAACTCCAGGAGAAACGAGATGCTGCAGTCAGTGAGGTAAAGTATCTTATCGAGATGTTTGAGATAGAAATGTCTAGTTTTAGAAATGCAGTGATAGAAAGCAAGTCTCAGTGTCTGAATAATATTCCATGCTTATTTTTAAAAAGCTTAAATTTGATAATTTTATTTTCTAAAAGTTTTTATTTAAAACTAAGTACCGGTAGTAATTTACCCTTTTATGTAATATTAAACATGCACACATGTATGAAGAAAGAGAGAGAGTAGTTTGCTACATAAACAAGAATGGCACAATATTCTTAGCCTGTCTAGAAAAAGTTTCATCTATCTAGGTGCATCATACAGTACTTTGATATTTAGTGAATGACCTTTCTATCTGTTTTTGTTTTTCTGAATTGATTTATCATTTGAAAATAATATATTGAACCCTTTTTGGGATTCAGGGGTTGGAGGGGGGGGGGTGTTTTGGAGTTTAGTCCTTTAAGATAAAAAGAGCAAATTTAAATTTTTGATATCTAAGATTCCTGTGCTATGAATTGGGCATCATGTTCTTCTCTCTGGATATGCACTTTAGAACATGATATCTATGTTATTTACACCATTTCTCAACCCATCAGCCATTTATCTAGAGTTGTCTGTATGTGTATTGTCTGTTTGTCTGCCTGTGTAGCTGGACCAACAAGCTCGTAATGTCAATCAAGTGAAGGACCAGAAGAAGCACCTGGAAGATGAGGTAACTTGGGTGGTCCCGTGCTCCCTGTGTACCTGAATATACATGTATATCCACTAACATATTCACTGCTGTTTCTTCCATACCTGTGTGTTCCAACTCTATCTCTTTGTGTCTAATCATTTACAGGTGCCCCTCACTCCTAACATATTGTATCTATGCCAGACATTGTGTATCTAACACTGATTTTGCTTTGTTTTATTTTACAGAGTGAGTAGAGTAGATTTTGTCAGCATGGCTAGATGATTTGTTGAGTGCTATTGAATTACCTCTTCTGAAATTGAATAATTGAACTTGAATTACCTCTTTTGAAATTTTAGGATGAAATTTTCATTTTCTAAGATATTTGTTAATTCATTCTTCAATGTTCATGATTTAGTAATGATTAAAATATTAACCATTCATTCTATACATATTTATGTTGTACAATATGTAATTCACTCTTGTTGATTTTACTGGTGTGGCTTATTTCTGATTAACCTGAAACTAAAATTTTAATCAAACATCTGTCAATAATAATTAAATGTGATGAATTGATATTTACCGGTAATTGTGTATTTTCATTTTGCTGTATTGAAATCATAAACAGGAAATAATGTATAAATAAATCGAGTAATCAAGTCAGAAATACATTTAATAATTCTGTTTTTAGCTCTGTGAACCTTATTTCCTTGTGGTTGGAATGCTGAGTTTTCTGGGTTATAATTTCAGATTCATAGACTAGAAGCCAAGAACAAAACCTTCGAAGATGAGCTGACATCTTGTAAGAAAGCATACGATGAAGCCAGAATGGATGTAAGTATCTAACAGTCTTTTGTGTTGAGCAATATCCATTCCAGAAGTATTGTTTACATGCTGTTCATAGATCTGTCTTCTATAATGAAGAAATCTCATCCTTTTGTTCTGAGAGCTAGGTTGCATTAATGACTTTTAAAATCACTTTTGTAATATGATATAACTTTCATGTACCGTATGACAGCATGGTAAAAATGAGGTTATATAGTACGTGTGATATTACCTGCCTCTAGGTAGGATTATCACATTGACAAGGAACTATATGCAGTTCTGTATAATGACCACAATTATCACATACAAAGAGTGAACCAATATTTTTATCATATGATATCTGATTTTCATGATGCTACAATATTTCCATTTATGACAAGTTCCTGCATATAACTGCCCACACCTGATTTTTATAACATTTATACCTTCCCCTGGCTATTCCAATGTATCTTTTGACAGCTTTACTTTTTTGAAAATTAACTTTCAAACAATATTGTTTGAAACTGTACTCAGATTTTTAACAAATACAGTGTATATTTTTTTTGTTTATTTCTCTTATATATATGCAGCCATGCTTTTAATTTTTCACATTTTGAAGAGAAAAAAATGAATATATGTCTGTGACTAGTTCTTCAGTACAGGTAGAAATAACATAATTTTCACTCAAAGGACTAAATCGTAGCTCTTCAGCACTTAATTAGGTTGTACATGACCACAGCCTTACAATTCACAAGGACCATAACTAGAGCTGCTAAGTCAAAATTTCAAAAATTATAGCTCTAACCTTCTTCATCTGTTGAAATCTATTGAATCCATGCAGGCTAATTCAACTGTATCCAAGATGACACGAATGGAGGGAGAAATGCAATCTTTGCGTTCTCAACATGCTGATTCTTTGGCACAGGTAGAAAGCGGCTAAACGCCCCACCATCTAGTGACATGCACACGCTTAGCTTTTTTAATCCTAGCTTTTTTTTTATTGCCAAATATTGTATATATTTGTTTGTGTACTGATTTGGTGTTTTCATTTTTTTTTAATTTTAACCATTTAATCAGCAGAAGGCATTGTGCATATATATTCCTCACCCTCATTAATATCAGTGGTTTTTTGTTATGTAGACGTCTGGTGTTTGAATCTTGTATTTTGTGTTGGTCTTTGTTACAGTTATGTTAACATTTGTAGAAATAGCTATTATTCAGGATCACAAGGTGGTAGAACAGTGGAATTGTCCATTGTTTATTGAAGCTTGGATTTATTTTTTTTTTTTAGAATTAATGAGGTTGTGATTTTTAGTTTATTGTTCATTTTCAGCCATTTCATCATTACTATACCTTAGTAAACGTTAAAGTGTAATAAATGTAATAAAATGTGATCATGAATGATCACATTTTATTAAATTTCAGTTCTGTTAAAAAAAAATTTGACAACATCAGTTCATTGCATGTTCTGTGGCTTAATGTTGTATTTAAGCAGAAATTTGCATGTTTAAATTGTATTACTGTTTTTGTCCACATACTAGCAAAATGTAAAAGCTTTTTAAGTCATAGAAATAAGACATAGAATGGTTATACTCAAAATATTTTTTTTTTTGATGAGTAAATTTCTTTCTATTATGTAGAATATTCTTATCTAGTAATATGACTGTTCCCTCCCTTAGCACAAGGTGTTAATTCCCTTTTATTCACCTAATTTTGATTTGGGTTTTCTTGATTTTCATATGGTAGTTTTAAGATTTATTGTG
Source organism: Magallana hongkongensis (assembly GCA_016163765.1). NCBI lineage: Eukaryota > Metazoa > Mollusca > Bivalvia > Ostreida > Ostreidae > Magallana > Magallana hongkongensis. Next base: position 51,082,232 of record WFKH01010931.1, read on the forward strand.
GCATTGTTATAACTTTAAGACAGTTAAACTGAAAAAAAAGTTACATAAGTAAATAAGTAAAAAAAATTAATCACTATGAAAGCTTTATCTTTGCCTTTTACCTAGTCCATTTGTCCTTTGACCTAATTAAACAAAATAATTCTACTTTTTAACATGGTATGACTCTATACAAATATTGTGAAGATACCTAGATAGGTATGGTGTAACAGACGTCCATTGATTTTTCTTGCAGATTCAAAAATTAACCAACAGCCTTCAAAAACTGCAGATTTCATCTAAAGACACCAGAGATTGCCTAACATCTGAGGTTAGTACATGTACAACTATCTTTTTAACAGAAGTTGCAACACTTGATTGTTGTCTGTCATTCACATATTCTTTTTCAGTAGGCTGAATATTTCACGTTGTTGACTCATTTATAATTCTTTAAAAGGGTTGTTAAAAAGTACAATATTGTCAACTTTGATTCTGTGTTTTGGATTTAATTCACTGTAGTTGTAATAAAATAAATGCACATAAAACAGTAAGATCTTAACAAACACTTGTTATTCACTGATCAGCTATCACGGTCACTAATTTTTATTTCCATTGTAAGATAGATAACCGTATTGTAGTACATGTGGTAGTACTTATTGGTGTGTTTTAATTTCTCTGTGTTTGTGGTTGAAGATGTTTGACTACAGTAGACCTGGTGTAAGTTTACGCACATTTTATTTCACGGTATACTATATATTCTTTGAATGTATTGCATGCCTTTTATCATTTATACACCTGTAAAGCTATTGTTACAGATGATATGTATATATAGAACATATGAGAAATAGAAAATGAATACTAGTCATATTGTGATAATGTAGTTTGAATACAAATTTTTCTTCTTTCAAGATAGATAGTTGAGCTCTTCAGCACATAAATTGAGATTCAGTGAAATAGTAAATGCACATGCTACTGTAGAAATTTAGGAACCAGACTGAAAAAAAATGATGTTATTTTTCTTAACATCCCCTTCCAATACAATTTGATTCAGAAATAATCTTCCTGATATGCATATATTTTTCAAGATGTAAAACTGCATTGAAGTGCATTTTATCTAACAAAAAACTTAGTACTTATAATCTGAATGAATTGAATGTGATGTTGTCTTTTATAGTCTGATCATATCCTCTGAAGATCTTAACAAGCTAATACCTACCTCACTAACATTAAACTTTTTATAAACCACAATTTTAATTTGTATGAACTACATGTATTTTAATCGGTCACTCAGGTTGCAGAGAGGCATGACAACATTGTAAAACTAAGGAACGAGAACCGTGACATCGAGGAAAAACTGAGGGAGGCGTTAGCATCTGCCTCACACAGGGGAGAAGTCATTAAGCAGCTGAGAGATGAGATTAAACAGTATCAGGGAAAAGTAAGATTTTTTGTACATGTAATTGATAGAAAGAGTGTAAATTCAAAAAGTGATAAAAGAGTACTTACAAGGAAATACAAGTTATATAGGCTTTGCATGCATGCTCTCAAGCATGTAGCATTGTATGAATCATTTTAATAAGATTACTTTAAAACTTATTTTATTCAATATAAAAATATGTAGCAGAGCAATTCTGTATTAGATCTCTCCCATAGAGTTTATATAAAATTCTTAATCATATTATAAGGGAAACAATGACGATTACCCAGTACATATACATGTATCGTAAATAATTTCCTGGAAAGTTTAGATCACACAACTGTTTACCTGACAGGTACAAGAGTCTCAGAGAAAGATTGACTCCATGGACCAGGAGCTGCAGCAGTGTAATAGCCGGTACACAGCCCAGGCACGTGAGGTGGACCGCCTCCAGACAGTGATACAGGAGCGAGACCTGACCTCCAGCCAGCAGGAGACCATGCTCAAGTCAGACATCGCCGAGAGAGAGGAGGACCTCCACAGGTTCAAGGCAGAAATCTCTGTGCTACATGAAAAGCTCGCCCAGAACGGAAATCAGGTACAAAAGTTGAATTATTGCAGATAAAACTGTCATGCATTTGATGATAGTAGTGATTACCAGGTGTATGATAAGGAAATCTTAGTTGCTTAAGTTATAAAATGATTTCAATAATATCTTGATGATATTATTTTACAAAATGAAGATGTTACTTTTCAGTTGATCAACCGAGATGATCAGATAGCCAGATTAAACAAGGACATAGCAGATCTACAGGAGCAGTTGTCTCGCAAAGACTCCTCACTCAAAAAACTCGACCATGAACTCAGAAATGCTCAGGAAGATAGAAGAAATATTGAGGATTCGGTACGTCTTGACATGATTTAAGTTTTGAAAACACAAAGAATTTGAAATGAAAATTTTGTTTTATTCTTGTAGAAGGTTCTTGGTTTGTGTGATTTTGTGTATTATTTTGTCACTAATTCCATACATTTGAATTTTAGCTTTCGCGTCGCGAGATAAGTATTCAGCAGTATGATGTAGATCTAGCTCAGGTCAAACAGCAGTACAGAGAGGCGGTGGAGGAAAATGGCCGCCTCGAGGCTCGTATTCAGGCCTTCGCCATCAATGCTCAGAGTGAACAGGATGTGCTCAGCTCAGAGGTAAAAAAGAATGCTAAAAACCCTTGATTTATTAGTCAAGCAATTTTCTCATTGTATGGAGAGATGCCATGGCAGTGGCTTTTGCTTTTGTATTTGCTGTTAACACATGACTTTGAATCGACAGGTGAAGAGAAGAGAAGATGTGATCAAGAGGCTGAAGATGGAGCATGTCAACATGCAGGAAGCTAACAGCCGCTTTGAAGAAAAGGTTGGAACTGTTTAATTTTTGTTTAAAGGTATCCAAGATTGGTATTGATCTGTTATTTTGTTATTGGTTTTAATGATTTACATGTATACTTTACATTTAGATAAATCAAATGGAGAGGGAACTAGATCAGTTGAAGATGCACTTGAGAACCAGTCAATCAGAGGTAAGGTTTATTTCTCTCTCTCTCTTCTCTCTCTTTCTCTCTCTCTCTCTTCATATGAAACATTTTTCTGTGTTTTACAGCTGGACACCAAGCGAGGAATCATCACAAATCTAGAACACAATTTGGAGGAATCCAAGAAGCGAGGAGCACACCAACTGGATGAGATCAACCGTCTGGAGGACCAGGTCAGGGAGCTAAATATAGAACTGACCTCTGTCCAGTCCCAGGTGGAGAAACTACAGCACTCTGTAAGTGGTCTAGTCTATTTGTTGATTTATTCAATCTTTTGCTGAATTATCAAGCATTTATTTGATTGAGTTCTGTACATATGACTTTGGATTCATTTGTTATGTGAATGTCAATATCTGTAGGCTCACACTAAGGATGAATTGATACACAACCTGAAGAAGGATGTTGAGGGTCTGCAGAAACAACAGAAGGACACAGTGAGCAAGGTACACCATTATATTCAGACTGCTTATGATGTCATCAGTGTTGTCAAACTGCCTATGATTATCATACATTTGATCATACTGCTTGGGTCACAGTCAGTTCTTAAAGCCAAATCATAAAGAAATATTTGACACTGCTCAACTGAGTCAGAGATTGCAATTTGGGGAAAGTGTCAAAAATCAATTATCCTTCGTCCTCTTATGTACATTTCATAGCTAAATATGCAGTATCCAGTGCATGCGCAGATAATGACCACAAATTCAAAGAAATAATATTAAAAGTTTACCCGCCACTACCCATCATAGTTAATTCAGTGTTTGCGTAGTGAAGACCACAAATCAATTATGAATTTTAAGTTATTGTTAAATTTTCTTGAACAAAACATTTTTTTACTGACTGTCGCTATGAATTACAGGTTGTTGTCCGAGATGACACTATCCAGAAACTGAACAATGAGATCGGCAAGTTGAAGGCTAAGCATCAAGAAAAGCTGGGAGAGGTGCAGAAACAAGGGGAGACAATTAGAAAGTTACAGGAGGCACTGACAAAGAGTCACATTGAACTCGATGCTTCTCGCAAAAAAACTGATGAAGAGGTGGGTGGTGATGGCTCTTTCTTCTCCTACACACATGATGAAACTTCCATCTTTCTTTGATATTTTCATGTGATGAATTAGATGCAGAGAGGTAAGATGCTTTGCTTTGTTGGTAAGCTTACAGTGTTTATAACTTTGGGGTGTTTATTTACAGGTGAGGAAGAGAGATGAGTCCATCAAACAGCTACAAGAGGACTTGATGGAGTCTCAGGCCCAGTACAGTGCTTGCTATAATGAGGTGGGTGTTCAATTTGTAATCATAATTATGTACATGTCCAATCACTGTTAACTATAATTTGTGTGCAAGAAACATTTTTTTAGGACTTCTTCACCTAAATATTTCTGTCCATGTACCAGTTCTTTGATGTCTTTCCTATTGTTAAAGAAACATTTTGTCACAAGCTTAAGTTGTTACAAACAAGCCCCCAGTATTTATTCCTGTTGTAAATTGTGACTCTATGATTGTATGTTATACACAAACCCCCAGTATTTGGTTTTGTTGTTATTTGTGCTCCTGTGATTGCAGCTGCTGAAGGCGGAGGATGACATACAGTGTCTGAAGAATGACAACAGCCACATGAACCAGGCAAGTCAGGCGAGCTCACAGGAGATTGGCCAGCTCCAGGACCAGCTCCACCAGATTGAGCTCGAGCTGACCATCTCACAGGAGAAACACAGGACCTGCCAGAAAGAGGTCAGACTCCACAGACAGATGCACTCATATCCACCATTGAGGCATTGTTGATGTTCTTTTTTATGAAATTAAGAATTGTTCAGATTTAAACTTTATCATGACTTTTTGAATAGGTTGCCAATAGAGACCAGGTGATATTGAAGCTTCAGACAGACCTAGACACCACTCAGGAGAAATACACAGGATGTGTGGAGGAGGTAATTACCCATAATTCCTTTCTTCTTCCTAAAAGCTTTTATTTCATTACATGTATATGGTTATTGTTAACTTGATTTTGATTTGATTTGTAGCTGAACATAAGAGAGGATGAGGTCATAAGGTTAAATAACAAGGTCAAACAGCTGCAGCAAGAGATTCGTGACCTGAACTCACAGATTGAAGGGGACTCCCAAAAGGTACGGTGTCCGAGTTGTGTGAGACAGATTCAATCAGTACCATGTCAGGCATTGAACTTGTTATAATGAGAGGACAATTAATCAAATTTCAGATTAATGAGGATGAGAAAACTATACAGAAACTTCAGCATGACCAGGAGATATCCCTCCAAGAGGTAATTTTTTTGCTGATTAAAATGACTTTACATGAACAAGCACAATTTTTTTAATAGATTTGTAATTATCTCAGCTGCTTTTTGTGTGGCTTAAGAGACCTTAAAGTAGACATTTAGAAGACACTGAAACAACCAAGTCTCTATGATGTCAAATTTATTGTGACCCCAATATTCAAAAACTGTTCTTTCTTTTGTTCAGCAAGTTGAAGCATCAGTGTTTCATCCTTGATTGTGTACAATAGGATATTTTAGGAGACATTTAGACATTTTTAGATTTTCGGGGTGGTGGGTGGGCTAGAGTAATGGTGTGGACCATAATGATCAGATTATAGATAGATTGTAAGTAATTCTTATACACAAGGATGGATATTGATGATGTGAAACTTCTTCAGTAAAGAGGTAAAGTTCACAGACTTTTTGCATGAACAAAGGATTTGAATGAGATGGTGTTATTTGTTTTTGTTTTTTAGGTTAAGATTATTTCTTTGTGTTGGTGCATCCATGTTTGGAGGCACTGCATGCCAGTCTCCTATGTTCATTTAAAACTTGAAACCCCCAGATTGATTAGAGCATTTCTATTGTTCAAGACTTATTTTCAGAGAAGAGAGTTCCATCTTTATTTTAACAAGTGGTTATGGGGCTATAATAGACTTTTTTCTGAATAATTATCTGTGGTTGGATGGGTGTGCTGCAGCTTGGGTAAAGTTGCTTATACAAAGTTCAGAGTGGGTAGTGTACATGTATAACAAGGGTAGAGGGAAAAATGTTACCTGAAATATGTAATAAAATTGTCATGTGGTGGGCCTTTTTGTAACCCGACAAGGAATGGACATTGGTGGAAGAATATGTTTTGCCTAATATCTAGGAATTCACAGCCTACGTTGCTACCCTACTCTTTTGGTTGTAGTCAATAAAATTTTAGATTATGCACAAATGTCACTGAAATGAGGTTAGATATTATTTAGTTAGCTCCAGTTGCTTTTACTCAATTTGTTCAGCTTGTTTCACTTAGAATGGCACAATTTAACATCAGTTGTATGATTTATTTAGAGAGAACAGCAGGTATGTTACCATGGTGATTTACTAACAGTCAACTATTGTCTGTGTCTGACTAACCAGATTCATATTTAAAAAAAAAAAATCCAAATTATTTACTCAGATGTATTTGTGTATTATTTAACAAGAGATTTTATTGTCATAAACTTTGTGTACTAAAAGAATGCTTAAAGTTGCATTTATATCCTTGATTTTTAAAAAATGTTTATTTAAAGAGGATGATATGTGATGTCAGTGATTCTAACAAGCATATCTCCCCATCATCTCCTAATTAATGGAATAATCTACTTGTTGTGTGTACAGTAATAAAGTTTCATGCTCACAGTAGTTCATTCTCTGTAGTTATTTAGCAACTAACCAATAAATCTTGGACTCCGGTAAATGCTGTTGGATATCTGTAACTGTGCAATCAAGATTGAGCACATTCATGAAATTATTGTTACTCAGTGCTTTTCATTGCACAGTTCATTTCACAATTACTGGTAAATCAATACACAAAGCATTCTGCACCTTTATATTTTAGAAGTTGTCAATGAAAATCATGATAAAATATTTTAAGAATTAAACAAAGCTATTTATGTAAATCAACATAAATTCTCATCTGTATTGAATTATCTACCAGGTGAAAAATCATTTGCGAACCATCGAGCAATTGAAGACAGATCTGCAGATTTCAAGAAGCAACCATGAACAGGAAATCCATCGTCTACAGTCGGACATGGAGGTTCTGTCCAAGGACTTACAGACGACGAAAGCTGATCTGAGTGACAGCCAGAACACAGTGATGGAGCAGAGGTCCTCTATCGCCTGTATGACTGACGAAATAGAAAGAATGGGAAAACAGCAGGACAACAGCACAAGAGAGGTAGTGAAAACAGTGTGTTTGTTTATTGATCAATTAAGAGCGAATGAATTCATATTAGCTAGATTTTTTAAAACAATTATCATTAAGATCTTTCATGAAGGTAAATTTTCCTAAGGTTCTCTAAAATAATGGTAATCTTTGTATTTTCTGGGGCAATGTTTGCTGGATTCTTCATCAAACTGTTATTGTTCTAGATGATGAGGCAGTCTGAAACTCTGGCAGAGCAAGAAAACAAGATCTCGGACCTGAAGCAGCAGGTGATCATTCTCGAGGACCAGGTGGACACATCTCGCGAGGATGCTCAGCAACTAGAATCCAATCTCAATACCTACAAACAGAAGTATAGCCAGTCCATGAACGAGATAGGCCAGCTGGAGGAGTCGGTGAAGACCCTGCAGGAGCGCCTCACTGAGAGTCGTAACAAGGAGCTGGAGAAGGAGCAGAGGATAGAGAGCCTGAAGAATGACTACGAGAACATGGACAGGATGTACAACGAGACCAAGCACGAGGTGCAGAAGTGTGAGGACGTGGTGGACCAGCTGACCCAGGAACTCAATGCCTCGCAGGAGGAGCTGTCACTGTCCCAGAACCGGGTTAGAGAGTGCGAGGAGAACATCAAGAACCTCAAAGACCGCATCAACGACCTCACAGCTGAGGTAAAACCTCTACAGCCACACAGACTTTAGTGATCAGACTTCTACTGTTGTGTTATCAGAAATAGGGTTTCATACTATTCTTTATAGCATACATAAATGTTTCACTGTTTCAATTTCTTCATTGTAGTCTCTATCCAATGATCAGAGAGCCAGAGCCTATGAGAATGAACTGCTGACCTACAAAGGAGAACACAGCCACACAGACCAAGAGGTGGGAACCAGCTTAACACAAATTCAACAGTTTTTTACTTTATACGTATTTTGAATTTTTAAAAATAATGACCCTTTCCACTTATACTGCAGTATTTAGAGAGAGAAGATAAGATCTCTTCTCTGGAGATTGAAGTAGAGGAAGTCCGTAATGAACTGCAGGGCAAGGTCCGTCTGCTAGGGGACTACCAGGACCAGGTTAACGATCTGAAGGTGGAGCTGGCATCAGTCAGGGAACAGAAGAATAGTGCTATGAAAGAGGTTTGTAGTGCTGAAGGATGATTGGTCCTTTCCATGTTGGAGAATCTCGGGTCATATTTGTTGGAAAACACACTTTTAGATGCTAATAGGATTTAGTTGTTTAAATTTTAAAAACTTTGGAAGGTATTTAAGATCTGTTTGATGCAAGTTTTATTACTCTTCAGTGCGATATTTCTTTCATGTTTCCTGACGTTGCTGTACATTCATTTTAGATTGATCGTCTTGAACAAAGTATTCAGCAGTTACAGCTGAACTTGGCTGGTTCCCATCAACGACACAAGTCTGACACCAGTCGACTACAGGACCAGCTGGGGACACTGGAGGCTGGTCTCCACCAATCACAGGCCAGGGGAGCTGCCCTGGAGCAGGAACTGTCCCGTAGAGAGGAGCAGGTCAAGTCTAATGAGGCCGAAATCAAGGCGTGCAGGGCAGACATTGGAAACAAGGCTGAAGAGGTGGGTCAAAGATCCAAGACAGATTGGAGAGAGAGAGAGAGAGAGAGAGAGAGAGAGAGAGAGAGA
>WFKH01010931.1:51091156-51132227 GCA_016163765.1 Magallana hongkongensis
ATATGTTTGGTGGTCACAGTAATAGTTCGTCAGTTGTTGTTTGTTGAACTCTTTGGTTGTTTGGATTTTTTCTGTTCTTTCATGATATAAGCATATTGTTCTTGGCATATATAAACATGATTTAGTAAAGTCCTCTTTGTCACTCTTTAATATTTATCGTAAGTATTTATGAGGAGAACAATAATTTGAGTCTTTAGTCAAGTTTACAAAAGATTAGTCAGTAAAATTAAATATTTGGCCATGATGGGGAGATAACTCTTCAACATTTAAATCCTGAACATAAAAAAATTCAAGTTGCTACATGATTTTATTTCCCTCCTAACACCTTGACTCTCAAAACAAGACAAAACATGACAAAGGAGAAAGACATATTTCAAAAGTCTATCTTTAAAGACATGTATTGAAGCATTTAAAGCTCCATAAAAACTAAAGTATTGTTTATGAGGTACATTTTTTAAAGAGATATAGCAAAAATGAGCTAATAAATAATTTTTTGAATTGTTCATAAATCAGAGAACTCTCTTTGCACATATATTTTCAGAGATATCATAAATCATTTTGTTGTATTTATCGTTTCTTGTGATCATCTGTGTGAAAGTCAATATGTCATAACAATCTGGATTTTAAAAAATAGACTTGCTAAATTACAAATGTTTTTCAATAGTGCTTCATACCAGTACATGGAAAATTTAAAATTTTTACTAGCAAATATTTTTTAGCTCATGATCATTTGCATATTTTATTGTTTTAAACAAGGATGGGGTGGGGGTTGAAGATTTTTTGTCAAAGACACTGTTCCTCTTGTATAAGTCGTGCTACTTTTTTCTATGTTGATACATGGTATTAACAAAACAGTTAGTGTGGACAAAAGATTTGTTCCAATTCCACCCATTATCCCATCTAAGCATTAAAAGTTGGCCAATCGAATGTAAATATTTTGTTTTCCATTACATTGTATTGAAATTCCTGATATGGTACTTTCTTATATTTGCAATTTAATGTGGTCCACAAAAAATCCTTTGGCGACATGGGGTGGCCTTTGAGGTGTAGAAATTTAACATGCGCGATCCAAGCATTAAGAGGTGCCAACAAAAGAAGACAGTTTTTAGTGCAGTTGTTAGATCTGTAGGAGATAAATGAGGATCTTCCAATTGTACAATGTCCATAAAATTTCATACCTATACAAACTACCTGGGCCTCTATTTTGTTTTAGAGATGTAAACATTATTTACTAGATCAGATAACAGGAGAATCTATTGAAAACCATTAGAGCAAGGGTATCACCAAACTGTTTAAATCCTATCGCCCAATTTCCATGGGTAAATGCAAGGAGACACTGGGGTGAATTCAAATATATACTAGTATGTGAATGCTTGCTCAGTGATTAGATAGGCCAGTGAGGTTTTTGTCAGTGTGAAATGATAGCTAATACCCTCTACAGACAAGACTGTTCAGAAGTAGCAAAATAGGCCCCCTTTTGTACATTCCGCAGTGGTGGAAATGAGCATGGATCTCGGTGTGGCCAAAATCGGATTTATCTTAAATTGACAAGGATTACTGTAGCATCTACTCGTCATTTAAAATCAATTTAAATAGATATTTGGCCATTTTTTCCACACTAGTTAAAGTAGCTCTAGCAAGAATTTTGAGCACTTTGTTAATTTTTTTTTTCTGTGGAGTGATAAAAGAAAAGTGAGAATTGGATTTGTTAATTTGCCTCTGGATAAAAGACATGCTGTTTTGAAGTTGTCGCAAACCCACATTGTATATGCATGTGTGGATAATGGAACAAACCCTTCATTCTGTGTTTTAGGAAATTATTGGAAATCTATTGCTTCCGTATGTATTTTCTGAGAAAATTATTGGATTGAACCCTGCAATGCTAATTGAACAGTTTGTGAAATTCTTTTTTTGCTAGAACATGATGATTGCATAGAAGGAAAAAATCAATGGAAATTGTGGCATGTTAATTTGTTAAACTCTTTAAAGTGTGACATCATGAAATGAAAGAGCAGGTGTTATGATGATATAGCCAGAGGACTCCAGTGGTAATCTGTGTGAAGATAGAATTTACCTTTCAGGTAGCTGATAATTAGCTTTACTCAGACATAAAGCTCATAAGACAGGGAGATCTAAGGACCCCATCATGTTCTCTCTGCAGTGGCTTTCATTTAAAGAGCCAAAAATCAGATGCCACTTCATAGCTTGTTTATATAGACTCTGTTGATTGTGAATCCAATTTTTTTCCCCCGGCTCAATAGTGAAAGCAAACAGCAAAGGAAGTGAACGGAAAATAAGTATTTGGTTGGAAGAATTGCTACTACCCACTTCATGCCATGTTTTATTAGTGTTCCATTCTTGGTCGTGCAAATGGTCATACACCAATTTTTGTTTCCAAACCTCTATTTGTGCTGAACTGTTAGTTTTTTGTGTGGTCGTTAAGTTGGCATTATGGTGGAAATATGTCAGATCTCGGATTTCATTGCAATGCGCATTCACTTTCTTAGTGTAATTTGTATGGAGAACAAATTAAGGGTGGATTTGAACATCGTTATTTAAGATTTATGTTTTCCAATTAAATATTGAAGAACTAGATTATTGCACAGAGGAGGGGATTTTAAATTTTGATTAATGTGAAATTGGAAACCTACTGGTGCAGAATGTCAGAATTTGGAAGAGACAGTTGGAAAGAGAAAATGCCGGTAGAAAGTTTGGGAGCGAGTACTTTGGAGAAGAGATATGGGATCAGTTTGAATGAAAGCAATAGTTGGAACTTTGGTTTGGAAATGACGATTAGGGAATATGAAAATTCATTGTTTCAGATTGAAAAGCTGGAAGCTAACATCAAAGACTTGAAGTTGGAGGTGAATCATCTTCAGGGTGCCAAACAGAGAGCAGATAACCAGGTAGGGGAAAATAAGAGCAATCATTTTATTTCTGTTGTATATAAGTTTGACACATATTTGAATGTTCATTAGGAAAAGATTCACATTCAAATGAATTGGCATGGCATTATCTTTTTATCACGATTAACAATTTTTCAGAATAATTGTCTTGTAACCTAAGTGAAATTTTTTAAAAAATTGGTTAACCAATTTTTCTCTTTTAGCTCTCTGAACTTCAAAATGAGGCTGAGCATTTGAAATCTGATTTGTCAGAAGCACGTTCTCAGTACAAGGACTGTGCACAGGAGGTAAGCAGCTTGTGTGCTCTTACTACAAGATGAATGGACTAAATAATTGGATGACATATAAAAACAATAGAAATATAATGGATGTTTAAGAACTAGCAACTAAGATCTGTATACAGTATATACAGTAAAATCCTCCATTTTTAAATTTTAAAAGAATCTTCCAGTGCACTGAGGGTTCTAACTAAAAATGTCATTTTAACACACACATGGAATGTTTATTTTCGGGTAGTAAAATAATTAGTGTAGACATTTAACAAAGGGAAAGGGAATGGGATTTAACTCTTAATGGAAAATCTGGCTGAAATAAAGGGTCGATGTTTGATCTTGTCCGAATGTAACAGTTAGCAGGGAACTGTTTGTAGAATGTGTGAAAATCAGTGTTAGATCACGATACCACAGGAAAAAAAAAATCACTTCTTGTCACTGATAATGTTGACAGGTTTGGTCAGTGGAGCTAGTGTGACAGAGATAAATACAAACCTATCTGTCCATCTGATTGACATTTAAATCTATATAAGGGTTAACAAACACTGACTCAATTCTATCTCCGTGTTCACTAGGGGAGCCCAGAAGCCTGGGAATTTTGTAGCCTTGCTATGATCTATGAGGAATGATTCTGTTGTCAACTGATTGTTCTGGATGGACTGATCATTTTATGTGGGATCATGGTGTTTAAGTAAATGTTTGACAGTTTCGCAGATAGTGAAATATTTAACTATTCTGAATTGGGTTCATCATGACATTAGAGTATGATTAATGATTACCCATAAATCAATTACCCAGTACCCGGAAATACTTAAGTAAATAAAGACTATATTTTATTTGTAAAAGTCACTATGATATGCAAGTAGTACAGTATATCATGGACATATTCATTAAATGAAAGGGCATAAGATATAAAGCTTCATGATTCGGTACTTCATAAGAAATAGTATTAGGAAATGCATTAATACTCAAAGTAGTATGCAAATAAAGATGTAGGGACCTTGCTATTTTAGCAGAATTTTAGAAACCAGAAAAAAAATCATTATTGTAAACACAATTAATATTTTAAATGAAATTGAATATGTAAATAACATTAAAAATGAACCAGAACTATATGCATTCCCTATGAAAATTTTACAGCTTGCCCACCATGAAGAAAAGCTGATGTTGATGGAACAAAGCTTGAACACCACACAAGACCAGCTTAGTCAGAGGGTCACGGAGGTCGTCAGGCATGAGCAGATCAACAGGAAGTTACAGGCCGAGCTGAAGACTTTGAGGGAGAGGAACACAAGCTATGAGGAGGAAATCGGCGAGCAGAAGGGGATCATTGACAAGCTCCGTAAGGACCTGGTGGGTGCCAAGGAGGAGTACCACTCGGCCGTACAGGAGGGGCTGGCCTACAAACAGCGGGCCCACAAGACAGAGGTGGAGCTTAAGGGGGCCAGAGAACAGGAGCAGATGCTGACAGAACAGGTCAGTCGGTTGAGGGTCTAGAAACACATGTATGACAGTAAAACAGGTTTTAGTGAAGTGCGTCAGACGAGTGATTTGGATTCATTATTAACATGATTTTTCATATCCCATAGAGTTATACATTTTTAATATTAGGGTAATAAGAATTACCCGGTACTTCTTTCTAAGCATGAATATTTTATACGCCTTTCGCTGTACCATGTTTTACTGTACACAACTGTACTAGGGAATATACAGGTAACCTATTGCAGTGCTTTGAATTTGATTCAGTTTTAATTTAACATTAAATTTTTAAGAGTTTTAAATTGAAATGGAACTATATGCAGACTTTGCTTTTTACTGTAAGATGCACTGATAAAGTGTCTACATCTGATGTGTATAGGTGGAGCAACAGGACAACATTCTGACCCAGCTCCAACAGGAACTGAAGGCAGAGAGAGACCGGCATGCGGACACCGGCCGGCACCTACAGAAGGCCAAGAAAGCCAACCACGACCTCCAGGACGACATTGAGAATTACCACAAACAAGTGGGCGATCTGGCCACCACTGTAAGTTACTTATACAATGGTGGGGTAGTTGTTCACCATGATGTGTCAATTTCTGTTATATCATAATCATTCTAAAAGATAAAGAGATAAAATGATAGGCACAAATCTAAACATCAATGAAATTACTGGTAATCAAAAATGCTTTATTCCACTTGGTTTTTTTTTCCTCTCTTAGATTGACTTGATTTTTCATGATTGAGATATGAGATTGAGATATGAGGTTTATTTTCTGTGATAGTTGAAACTGTTAGACAGGTTGAAGTGTAGATAAAGAAATGTAAGAGAGTGATGGTTGTAATTACAGATAAAGGAGAAGGATGAACTGCTGTCAGGGATGCGGGCAGAGCTGGAGTCCCTACAGCAGAGACAGCGGGCCCTCAAGGAGGACCTGGCTGAGAAGGAGGGTCAGCTGAGGGTGGCCAAGATGAACCTCCAGACTGCCCAGAAACAGAGTCAGCACCACGCTCAGGAGGTAACCTCACCGACCCCCCGTCCCTATCCAGGGTTTACACCCGAAGTTTTATCTTTTGTTGATTTGTCTGGTCTACTATTGGTTGTACACTTCATACATTGATTATTTTCTAATGTGGTGCATTTTATGTTTTATAGATAACTAGATATGAAGAGACTCTTGGACAAATGCAGAATGACCTTGACAAATCTCAGGAACAGTTCAGGAAAACACATGCTGAGGTAAAATATGTACCATACCTAAGGTGTTCTGATCAACATTGATCATCCATGAAGTGATTTATATACCAGTACACTGTGCAAAAAAGCTTTGAGAAAACTAAATTGATTTTTCAATTTTCACTAGTTGTTAGATAACGAGCAGCGGGTTCATGACCTGAAGGTTCAGTTGACTACAGTTCAAGGTCATCATAAGGAGTCCATGGATCAGCTGGGAGAGAAATCCCGCCAGGTGGCAGCATTAAAGACCGACCTTGCCAAATCACAGCAGCAGACACAATCTCTCACAGATGAGGTACAATTTGTGTAGTATTTTATTAAAATATTTTTTTAAAAGCATGAAAAATCTAAGATTTTTCTGTTTATTACATGTATTTGCATGAATTCAATCTTACGGTCGGAAGTTGTTTTTTTTGTTAGATCCAAGCAATGGAGGATAAAATGAGAATGATGGGTGGAGACTGTAAGAAACTGCAAGAAATCAACAAAGCTGCAGATGATGAGGTAGGTTTTTCTTGTTTGTATCTAATGCGTTGTTGGAAAAACTATTGTATGTTTAGTGGACTGATACATTTTATTGTTAGGAAAAATAAATTTGTAATCACTCATAAAACTGCAATGATTAAACCGTTCTTTGCATGTACATCAGATGCGAGCTTTTGAGATGAAATTCCAAGACATGCAGCAAGAGCTGATGAACACACAGGATAAAGGCAGACAGAGCTTACAGGAACTCTCTGCAAGGGAGGAAGAAATAGTGGTCCTCAAAATAGAACTCAGCAACCTGCAGGAAAAATACAAAGCCAAACTGAATGAGGTCAGTCAGAATAGATATCCACAGTGTTGCAAAATTTGATCATATGCAGAATGCAAAACTATGAATGATTCTTTCTTCAGTGCCCAGCAGCTATATGTAACAAGTTTATAATTTGTTTTGTAGCTGGACAAAATAAAGTCTGACCATGACTTCATCCAGTACAACTACCACTGCTCCGGTGAGGAGATTCAGTCCCTCAGGAACGCTCTGGAGGAGTCAAGGTCAAATGGGGACCGTCTCCACAGAGAGAGTGAACTAGTGGTTCAAAACGTGAACACCTGGGTTCAAGAACAAAAGTAAGTCCTGCCATCAAGATGTTAAGATTTTGGAAATATTAAAAAAAAAACTTTTTTATCATTTGAAGAACACCATTTTGTGATTAATTTTTAAATATTTTTAGTGTTTATGCTATTTCTGCGCAGCATGGCATGATGATTTTAATCTTAACCATTTGCATTTTGATGAAATGTGGGAATCTTTATTGCATGTGTTAACAATGCTTTTTCATTCACAGGCTTGCAAATGAGAAACTTGGCAACAAGATTAGGTAAAAATAATTTTAATTGCTGAAAACTTTCCAATGTAATGATATGAACATAGCATAAAAACAGCATTCCCCATTTTCTATGTTTGGTGCATGTGTTTTGCTCATTTGATCAGATGTTATTAAAGCATGAATTCAATCAAATAAATATTGAAATTTTAAGACCATGGTTTTGGTTAAAAGCACTTTTTCATTTCTTCATTTTTATTTCAGAGAGCAAAGCAAGGCTATCATGACTCTAACATCAGAAAAAGAGTAAGTTTTAAGTCTAAGGTAGCAAAGAAGCAAAGGGGGATTAAGAAACCTCCTTTGTATTTCTATATTACGAGTGCAGAGCTGTAGAGAATTGTGAAGTGTAGATTTATTTGTACAATATAAATGATATCTTTTGTGTACTTAATATAAAATTGTTATTAAATAATTACAGACAACTGCTAGATCAAGTTGCCCAGCTTCAGAAACAGAGCAACAAAATTAAGATTGAACTGGAAGAGAGAAGAGATGAGTCTGACAGATTCAAGGTAAATTTAAAAGCAATCAATGATAGTATTCACATGCAGGATATTAAATTTCGAGATTTTTAGAAGATAGCAGAGTAAGGAACTCTCAGATATTTAAATTGTGTATGAATTTTGAATTTCAGGCATTGCAGAACCATTCAGCACACCAGCAGGTGATTCTCAATCAGCTCAGATCTCGCCTGGAGGATCATGAGTAAGTCCTCAAATCATCACCACTTAATTGTGCTTCTAATTAACCCTATAATTTCCATAGATTTTAATATTAATCTTATGTAACCCCAAAACTCTCCCTATGACTGCAATATAATTTGATATCAATGTTTTGTAAGTACATGTATTGGTGGACAAGAAATTTATATTTGTTTCTGATGGGAAATTTTGACAGACACGATCAAGATCAGGAGGTTCAGAGCAAGATAGCCACGATAGAGGACCTCCACTCTAGGCTGAAACTCAATATAGACAACATCCAGCAACTCAATCAACAGGTATGAAACTTTTATTTTGGGGAATGTAAACTTTTAAATACTATTCTGCCTCCTACATTACATGCCAGAATAATCATTTGGATAACTATTTTGGGGATTTTAACACCTAAATTCTCCTCAGTTTTCTCCATTATTTGTACATGCTGCTTTGACATTTTCCAGTTAAGTAATTTACAAAAAGAGAACCATCGCCTTAGAAACGACCTTGACCGAGAGATATCCTCCAGACAGACGATGGAGTTACAGGTGGAGAGCAAGGAACAGACCATCAGCAGCCTCAAGTCTCAGCTGGAGGCCAAGCGCCACCTGCTGATAGAGAACAGCTCCCCGCTCAAGGACTTTGATAAACCTGTAAGTCCCCACTGTAGCTCTTCCAATCTCATTTTCACCTGTCATACTGTATGAATGAAATGATGAAAACTTCATCCTCGGAGCTTATTTTCAAAACGATCACATGAGTGCACATTAATAAGACAAATTTTCATTTTCATTTTCATGCAAGACAAATTTTTTTTTAATAGATTTTTTTGACACACTTATCAAGATTTTTGTTTACTTTGTGAGTGCAAGGAGAGTTGAAAAGAGTTTTGTGATAAATCATGATTCTATTACTGACAGAGCCCAGTTAGTAAGCGATCCCCAAAGCGCAAGTCTCGCACCATTAGTCCTGTAAGATCTGGTTGAATCTGCATTGCTATGTCATTTTGTCAACTGCTTGTTGTTTGTTTTACCAAGTAACAATTTGTTCAAGGAACTGGTTAGGTTTAGCTTTTCATAAAGAAAGGATTGAAAATTAATGTAGGATTCAAATCATTAACATTTTCATACAATGAATAAATGTTTCTGCTACAAGCTTTACTGTAAATCTAAAACATAATTTCCTGAATTTCTTAGCTTTTATTTTAAAGTCTCTTGAAATTTATTCTTTTTTATCTCTATAATCATTATCTGAACATTCTGCTTTGCATTATGGGTAGAGCTTGTGGCAACTGAGTGTGTGTTTTGATCAATAGTGAATTTTTTTAGGCTAGCATTAGATGTTTTTTTGCGTGAATGTTTTCAGGATGATAAAAAAGACAAAATAATGAGGGGAGGAATAATAGACAAGGTATCATATATGACAGTCTGGAGCATATATCCTACCTATTTATACAGTGTTGGCTTTGGTAGATTAGTTATAGCTGCAGGGAAAATGGACCTGAAATTAAAGCTATATTTCATATCGTTAATTTATAATTTATTTGATGTTTTTAATATATCTGAACAACCAAAATAATTTAAATCTGGTCCATTTTCCCCAGAAACTGATGCTGATTTGCATTCTGTTAGTTTACTTCATTTTCAAAACCCAGGTACTGATATTTACTATGAAATCAAAACTTTGCTAATAATTAAAGGCATGCAAGGTTGATGCATACATATACTGCAAACCACTATTTTTAAAATTTGTTAGATATGCACCTTGCCATATTTTCAGGCAATATCTGGCAAATTTAAAATCAGTTATCTGAGGTGAATTCCATACAATAACTAGTGAGAGTTGGTTTACAGTACGTGGGTTTAAACAGTTTTAAAAATTTCAATGCATATACTTTGATTGATTTTAAACCGCAAATACATGTACATGTATGTAGTTTACATATTTGCTACATGTTCAAAGAGTGCTGTATATATCTATGAAATACTATTGCATGTATAAATAGTTTAGCCAGATTTTTTCTTTCGTTGCCTTTCAATTTAATGATACACTGTACATGTATAAATGAATATCATTTTGGCAAGACCAATTATTTGCACATTTCACATCTCTATAGATTAGGAAAGCACCCTATTGCCTAAACACATACTCGTATATATATTCAGTTGTATATCATTTAGTAATTGTAATATTTATAAGTGCAGAATCTGTTAATGAACTTTTAATGATAGCACTTTTATTTTTCATTTAAAAGAAAGATTGATGTTAATTGATCAATAAATGACCGTCTGTTTTTGAATTGTAGCAAAGAGCTTTCGGCAAAGGACTAGAGGATGCTGGGATATCAGATCCACACGCTTTAGACAAAAATTACTGGATTCAAAGAGTAGGGGAGGTAAGTTAAAATGAGGAAGTGATGTTCTAAAATTACAATTATCATTACTTGGAGCCCAAAATAAGATGCATGTACCAGAAACCAAAAGAAGGTGAACTACTACTGTATGTGTACATGTATATGCCGCTTAACTACACAGGGATAATATCCGTATAGGTATTTTGAAAAAGGTGTAGACATATCCTGTTCTTGACAGCTAATCCATGAATATTTCTCATAAACCACTGTTTGTTCTGCAGAGATACCCAGACAGCCATTAGTATAGTGTAGGTATAATGTCTTGTGTGAGACTGACAGGATTTGTTTGTTTGGAAGCAATTAAAATTTAAGTTCTTCACCAAACAACAAAGGCTTAAACTAATCAGAGAGAAGGCAATTTAACAATGTTGTGTCTTAATGTTAACAGCAAACTTAAGTGTAGTTCAATGTCAATACTGCATGTTTAGAGTCTATATACTGTATCTTCTATGTAAATTACATGAAGGAACTTGTTAAACAGAACTAGTACTGGTAGTTTTCTTCTAATAGATTTGTAGTACAGAACTTTAACAGTATACCTATAGCAATCTCTTGCTGAATGTTGGAGATTCTGTCAAGTACGATCTGTCTTTGTAGACAAAATATATAAAAGGCATTCATATATCTCTGTGTCATAATAGGATAAAAGCATATTCTATTTTATTCAACTCCTATTACTAGTAGAAGAATTTTTGTCATTAGGACTAAGGAAAGAACTCAAAATTGTAGAAGTTTTATCTACTGTATTGAACTTTTTGCAAGCATTCAAAAAATATTTACTATTATTTTTAATTTCTCAATTTGTAAAGTATTCAAATCCACTTTTTCAGCTTTCGATCCAGTTACAACAAAGCAGTGAATACTGGGCAGACAAAGTGCGAGAACTCTCTGGGCAGCTGGGCAAGGCCCGATCCACCATCAGCCAGTCCCCCAAGCCGCGATAGTGTGACCCGACCATATATCTAGTGTTTGTGTTACCGTCCATTAGTACTAGTCGCAGAAGTTGGATGTTGTTGGTACTGTTTCTGTACACAGGGATAGCAGACACCATTGTAGAGCAGTTTTAATGTGAAAGTGTGTGTGTACATGTATTTAGTGGAGGCATAGTGTATTTATTGAAATACAGTTGATTCAGCACCGAGTTAGCTGCCAGTTGTCTGCCAATTTCTGATAGAAATTCAAGTCTTTTTGTTGTTGTAAGTTATAGGTATGTTAAAGGTATTTTTTAAGGATATTTTGTTTAACATTTATATTTTTTATTTAGTATTGACAAGTGTTCGACACTTTTCATTTTTGCCGTCCATTTATTGAAGCTTTTGACCATAATATTTATATCTTGTACCCCTTCTTTATAAAAATCATGATGCTAAATTTAGATAGCAACAAATTTTTGTTATGAATGGAAAATATGCCATTATGAATATTCTAAGTGGCAGCATAGTATTTGTGCAGTATTATGTTTATTTACCTGACCATTGAATTATGGCGAAATTGAAGTACACTAAAAGGGATACATTCCTAAATGTTGTCTTACTCAAAGGTGGGGACCAAAACCTTTGGTTTGAGAGAAAAAAACCCTGTGATAAATGATTTACCTTTGTAGCTAGATTATTCTTTTTTCTAATGTGGAAGCTATATTTAAGATAGATCTGTGTACATGTAACTTATAATTTTGCCAGATTTCTGTATAGTAGGTGGTTTTTCTTGGAAGTGAAGAAATTGTTTTATTACTTTATGCATTTTCTAAGTATAGCACTGTGATTTATTTAACCAATTTTTTCCTTAATTAATTATTTCCCAGAAGAACATTGTCTCGCTTTTCATTTATTATATATATATAATTATATACATACATATTTTTATGAATAAATGAAATCCATCACCAAAATGTTATTGAGTTGTTTCCCTTGAAAGGAAGTATTTGTTTAGTAAAAAAAAATGTCACTTTTTTGATCACCAGATCAATTTCTTGTACTAGATTTAGGAACTGCTAAATTTGAATTAGAATTCTAATATCTTGGAGTTTTTTTTTCCAATATTTATATCAAATACACAACTATTTTATAGTCGTGTGCGTAATCTTATCTAATAAAATTTAGTAAATGAGAATATGGCTAGCTTGGGAAAATGCAGACCAAGTAACATTTATAAATAAAAAGATTCTTGTCTAACCAATGTAAAACCTTGGTCATACCTGTTGTGCAATGAATTGGCGACAGGAAGATCAACTTGTACAACACATTCTCCAGCCATCGCTGGAATTAGGAAAACATTGTATGGTTCTCCAGCAGTGAGTTATTGGTGTAGGCTCTAAATTATGGTAAAAAAAAAAATCAAAAAAGTCCCTTACTCTGTAGGTGATAATGACTTCCTCTTTGGCCTCAATACAACTCAAATCCTTAAACGAAAATTGCTTGAATTTGAGGTCAATACTCGGACTTAATGCTGGGTATTGACTTAAGGAAAGTTGTGAGGGTGGGGCCAGTTTCAAACTACACGTGTAATACTAATAGGCAATGTCCGCTATTTAGTTTTCGGTTTTCATGGCTTTGGTGACGTTCAGAGTTTCGAGGGTACATGATTTTTTGACGATAAATAAATTGTTCGTTCATTTCCTAAACTGTTCTATTTTATCCTTAAGAGCTTGACTATGCGTGGATAACTCTGAGAGCGATTATTAGTTATTTTGAAAGAATATAATGACCCCCGACTTCCAAATAGTTGCAGTGACCTTCATTATATAGAACAATTGGTTTTTCCTGCTACGCAACATATTGATCATCGACAATAACGACTATAAACGTACTTTTACTCATTTTATATGAATAATTGAAGAGAGGTTTTGAAAAAAGATGTACTAGTATTACATATACGCATTCAAACTCATATTTTGGTGGTTCATAGGGCCACGAAGGTAGCGATCTCTGTTAGTTTTTTGTTGTTGTTTTTTTTTTTTTTTACATAACCTGGTGACATTGGTTATTTTTTCTCTGTAGTGTCTGTAGCTTCATACCCACATGAACCACCAAAGAATTCATTTGTTTTTTTAAATGAATTCAGTAAAATGTAAATACTGCTACATTTCAGTACCATTGAACAATTTTCTCAATTGTTAAAGTAAAACTAAACTACTTTTTGTGTCAAATGCGGCATACAATGAAATTTTCTCATAAAAAGCATAAAATATAAGCAAATGAACTATGTCAAAAGTGGAATGTTTCGTATGTCATATTCTCCGCGAACTTAATAATGACGTGTTGTTTTCTTAAGTGATTCGCAAATTTAACGAGCGGTCGAAGCGGAAATATTATAAATTTATACACTGTTAGGCAAACGTTTCCAACTCTACGGTCATGTGTCCACTCTGTAATCTCGCAGAGATCGGAACAGTTTGAGAGCGCAATATCAACAAGCCGGATCTCAGCCAAGATAATTTACTCAAATTACAGTATACGTAAGCATTCGAAGATGTGTTTATTTACATTTAATGAAAATAACATAACTGGCAAATCGGACATAACAATCATAAAGTGACAAATCAGACAGGCATTAATTGTCAATCTTTGGTTCATATATATCAAATGTAATACATATAGCAAGTTCATCATAACGTTTTTTCCTTCCATTTAATCACATTTAATAAATTATATCACAGTTAGAGAATGACACGACCTTAGAAATACTGTGCACAATTATCAGATATACAGTAAGTCCGCTGGCTCCTCAGCTGAAGCATCGGTTACAATTTGTCGGGGCCGTGAAAATGACCGGGATTTCGAGCCGTCTAGTTCGGAATTCGAACGACCGTTAGCCATAGAGCCTGGGCTTGGCGTTTCTCTAAAACCGCTATAATTCGAAGACATTTGGCTTTTTTGCACATATTCCTGTCTTGGTACCGCGTTTCTTGTTAAGGGTTCGCTAGCTTTTTTATCTTCCGACTTCGTTCGATTTTTCGGACGTCTGCCGCCGATGGACGGAGCGTGTATCGTAACATCGATTAGTTCACCCCCACCCTGGGCAAATTCATTGAACTGGTTGCTCGTTGTATCTCTGAAACTGTTGTTAGGGGACACTTGGTTTCTATGCACAGACTCCTGTCTTGGAATCCCATTTCTCTCAACAGGAACTCGAAAATTCGCATTGTTCGAACTCGCTCGATTTTTCGGCCGTCTACCGCCAATTGAAGGCGCATGAATTGTTACATCTATATGTTCACCTCCGCTCTGGGAAACCTCACTGAAGTGGCTTGCGCCTTGTCCCCTATGATTCGGTAAAGTAGTCTCCTGTACAATAGCTTCATACGCTGGGGGTGGAGACATCGGGGCGGCCCGCCGGGCAGGGACAGACCCTGGGGGCTCAGCATCGTACGCTGGGGGCGCCATTGGGCCATCTTCAGGCTTGGGATCTGCAATATATAAAAGAAAGATGAACTGTTTGGGAATTGAGACTGAAAAGTTCGTCAAAATCTAACATCCTCTATGGCAAACTGACATATTTTTATTCACACGGTTGTCCGCAACCTTCACTTTCAATGCCGATACTTAATCAGTTAATTAATAATCAAGGATGGTCTAAATCTAAACTTATCACAGAGTACTGATGAGGAAGGGGGAGATAAAAAAAAAGGAGAGAGAGCAAGGTAGGGAAAGGGGATAGAAAGAGGAATGTTTTACCATGAATTGCCTGCATTTATAAACGTGAGCGTCTCGGATTTAAAACCAGAACTATTCCAGTCACACAATTCTGCTGTAATGTCAGAAACGAAATCCCAAATTGTAAATTAGTATTGGTAGTTCAAAGCCAAGTCAAACTTCATAACGCCCTAATTCAAATTTGTGAATTCAGGGTAGCTAGATTTAAACTTCAAAGATTAAATGCAAGATAACCAACGATGTTTTGAAAAAGGCCAGCATATTTTTAGCTGACTTTAAAAACAACATACATACAAGAGTCGTCTCCATTGATATAGAACTATTTGAACTGTATTCATTAGTGTATAAGGTCACCAATGGTTAAACTGGCAACCTCTTGATACTACCGCTAATCATTAGAAAAAACAATTCTCGCCTTTCACAAGAGTCAAACCCGATTTGCACATTTAGTCATTATCCTTAAGGAGGTCCTTTAGTCAAAAGTGTCGTGGGTTTCGTCTATTCCTCAAACTATGGTTTGGAGTAAACGATTTTGGTAGAGGTTGTTTGATTAAGAAAAAATCTCGTAAACCATCCGAATGTTGTAGATATTATAAAATTGTTTGAAACGCTTTTTGCAATATATTTTCTCAAGAATATCTGAAACATTGCGATTTAGACATGTTGTTGATCTGGCAGTCCTTTCAATAGATACTTTGGATCATCAAGCCGTTTTGCAAATATGTCTTCGCCTTGAATACAAGAAAGCGAAAATAGACCGAACGGTACTTAATATCTCTTTATTTTTACCATAAATACCAGTGACGGTGGAATTCTTAAATTTGGTCAATCTATATATTGATCAGATGATAGTTGAGGACTTATAGCATATAAAGCAGGGATTATATATGAAATGATAAATTGAGGCCTTATCTTGAAAAAGGTCGTGTCAAGTCTCAAAATATGATCATTGTCTACAATATTCTCAATTTTGCATTGATTGGATTGAATAACGGTTACACAAAAGATGCAGTAAAAAGAAGCACAGAGATAAGAAAAGGGGTAGGGGTTTTTGGAACAGGCGCTCCATCTAAATTAATGTATAAAAAATATACATCACTATAATATTAAATAATATAAAAGGTTGGGGTGAAAATTGTATGTACACTGATTTAGATAGGGGGCGCAAATGGTTTGGGGTACCTGGAAAGGCAACTATAAGGACAAACTTATAAACCGCCTCTAAGCGTACCGTAGTAGCGCCGGATACGTATGGCCTCTTCCTCCTGCTCCTGTTGTTGGCGCTGGCGCCGGCGCTCTCTGCGCCTCTCCTGGCGCGCATTCTCTGTCTCCTGTACCCGATCGTCGTTTTTCTTATTTTCACAGTAACGTTTGATGCACACCCCAGAACACACGATAGTCATGATCAGTAACGGCCCTCCCACAAAGGAGCCCACCAGAATCACGGTCAGGGTCGTGATGCAGCATAGCTCGTCTGGGTCGGTCTTCTCTGTGACCGTGCTGGGCGTACAGCACCCCCCGATGTCACAGTACTTGGTTACTACCACTCCCCTGTAAGTCGTAGAGCAGGTCTCCCCGCCATAGCAAACTGAAACAATACAGGCGAATTTTAGTTTAATGTTTTTAAGTTTTTGAACTAATTAAATTGGTTGAAACATTTCAGCTGGTATATACTCTGCGAGGAGGTAAGTTCTCTCTCTCTCTCTCTCTCTCTCTCTCTCAGAGTACTGAGTTCTTCTCCTTGTAGGAAAACATGTTACTAATTATAACATTGAAGTGCCTTTAAATAGTTCTGTTGGACGGTTCTTTGATTTTTGTATGTTTGTTTCTTATCTTACTACAGAGAAAAGTAAAAAGGGAGAAAAAAAGCTTGATATTAGCTTTAACAACTTATAACTTGCAAATTCGTTTTAAATTGAAAAAAAGAACACCAGAACATAGATATGGAAATAGTTTTGTTTCCAAACAGCTCAACGAAAAAATTACGAAAAGCTGTGTCGATATAAATCGTTAGATTAAATAAATCTTTCATTCATACCCCTGGGACCGTAAAAAAACAAAAACAAACAAACCAGCAGCCATATTGCAGCTGTGGGGGAATAAAGGGTATATAGATGTAAGCTTAATTTGTAAACGGTATGATAGAAATGCTGACATCGACGGGTGACAAGGTGCACACATTTTGCATGGAATAAAATGTCAACGACACTCAAATTCGTCTTTTTATTTCCCTCTCCTTGCCAAGGTTCCAGGTTCGTCATTTATTTTCTAATCTCAGTGTACATAGAACCTGACAAATAAGAACCCGTGTCCAATATGTTTTTTCTCTCAATAAAATAACTGGGCATCGAGCAGTATTTGTGTAATGTCTTATGTACCCCCTAAAGATTGGTCAAGATAACACACACAAGATAAGACAAGAGAGAGAGAGAGAGAGAGAGAGAGAGAGAGAGAGAGAGAGAATCTTAGATTTATTTCTAGAACATTTAACATTTTTCATGTATTGATAAAATTGTGATTCCTCACCACTTTTATTTTTGGTTTAAGTGTTTTTTCTTTGTTTCTTTAATTCAAAAATGTTTTAATATCCTTTTTTAATAAAGTATGTAGTTCAATTTTACATGTTAATAGCGATCTTTAGTCTGTTAATTAATAATTACTCCAAGTAAGAGATCTAATTTCAAATTGGTTTTATCTAGAGATCAGTATCATATTTAATGATTTAATGTTAGATGTATCAATTACAAACATACGCTTGTACTTTACCTGGTATCAATACTCCAAGAAATATTGCACATTTCAAAAAAGTACAAACGGACAAGAAATTCATATCCAGATGGTATATAAGAAAACAAATCCAGCCATCCTGGACGCTGAATTAAGTTATGGCTGACAAAACTCTCGAGGGTCCGACCTGCTCGGTTTTTCGTGCTAAAAGAGCTAGCAGCCCAGTGTCGCGATTAAAGCTCCACTGAGGGTCCTCTGCGCGTGCGATATAGACAAAGACGGATTTTTAAACAAGAACTGTATCTGTTAATCGGGGTCCAATAATTAGATGTATTGTCTTATTGTTTGCTTCTATAAACCCGGTTTGGCAACATATAGGTACCAACTCGACGAATGCCTTATTGAAGTCAGAAAAATCACAACAACTTGAGCGAGTCAAAGGGCGTCACCACAACGCATTCTGCATCAAGGTGTTTTAATAATTCCAATTAACCGCCCCATTAATCCAGTTTAAATGAAATATGTGAAAATTTCCATTTTATCGCCCTTCGACAAGACCGATTTTATGTGCTATTTTCAATATGTAATAAAGACTGCTCTATTATTCCTCAAGTACAATTTTAGGCGTGATATGATCGACTTTTAGACTGAGGAAAAAGACGGGGTTGACACCAATATAAAAACAGTTTTTATTCTTGCTTTCAAGATTTTCACCTGATTGGAAATCAAACGAAGTTCAGTGACAACGCAGTAGAGGAGAGGAAGCGCTTGTTTAAAAACTGTTAAAAAATCCAAATGCTACCGAAAGATATCCCAGATCGCGTTGGGGAATTGTCTTTGTCATAATGTATTCCAACTCTACAAGCCGCAGTGATTCCTCAGTTATATACTGTGGATGACGGAACGGACAACGGAAAAAATCTCAAAAACTCGTTCTATTCGTTTTTTTTTTTTTGGTTTACAATGTGTAAAAATAGAGTATTTCTAAATCTTTTACACGTACGTTTTACTCTTGTTGCTCCACCCAATTTATGTTTTTATCACTTTCGTCATAAACTTAAAACAAGACATGTCAAATTTACACTTTCTATGTTAAAAATATTGACGTTTGATTTTCCACTGCGGATAATGACATCTTAAGCAATGTTAAAGTAAATAAAATGAAATGTTTTATTGTTTTATAGCAGTAGTGTTATTAAAGACAAAATTCCTCGTAAGTGGTTATCATTTGCTCGGTGTAGAAGTCCCCCCCCCCCCCGATTTTATCTCTCTCTCCGGAAAATTGACAAGATGATTTTTTTTTCCAGAAATCTACCGGGTACGTAGTTTAGTTATGTTTCATAAAAGAGTCTCCTTACCCTTAAAATCCCACGTGCATGTATACAAATGATGAGCTGGTTTACTGTGCGTGTATTTGAAAAACGATACCCTATTTAAAAATCAGACAATTTTACAGTTCAAAAACAAAAAAATGTTATTTGCGTTTCCATAAAATTGCAAATGGAACCAATAATTATCCCCCTTTGCCTCACTGTGTTTCCTCCTTAGCAGGAATCTTCAAACATTGCCATACCTGTATTAAGAATCTCTAGATTGGGCACTTTATGGTTCATAACTCAACGTCCATATACTTTATAAGTTAATAGTTTAATTTTTACTGCATATAAAAAGTCAGTGTACATTTATGTACAAATATACATGTATATATAATTACAAAAGATCCTAATTTACAATATAACTCAAAAAATAATATACGTCATTGAAGAGTCCATGATATGTACAATGAAAATATTGGAATGGTTCGTGTCCCTTGTAGAAATAGAAATATTACATGGATATAAATGACATAAAAATATACTGCAATCACTCCATACATTCCACAATTGCTCTCTAAACATATTCATAAAATGATTTTTACCAATATTATATTTAAAAATTCCACATATGCACATGGTAAAGTTAAACAGCCTTATGAATTGTCACACACAAAATGATATGTAATAAACCATAGCTGTTACAAAATGATATGTAATAATGTAATAAATGTAATCAAAGTTGAGTTTCTATCTCACAACACAGTTGTTCATCTCTCAGGAAACCGAATAACAAAGTTGATATGTATCAGTCATAAAAAGTATAAAAGCATCCACTCTAGACTAACACAAGGTAATGATATGTACTAGTTAAAATCACAGTACCGTTATACACAAATGATGAGTTTCACTGAGTAATAAATGTAACAAAGTGGTTGAATATAACAAAGACAGGAAACTTGTTCTATCCGTTTAGAGTTTCATGACTACCTTGTATTTCATTTTACTTAGAAGTAAAATTACAGCAATGAAAATTCTGAAATGCAGTAATATTTATCAAAATTATCCCAATGGATTGTTTAAGATCCTGAGTTCTTTACAGTAACATAAAATTAAGGATCATCGATTGCGCTTCCTCGGATTCTATAAGCATTTCAAACAGCCTAAAATACAATGAGCATATCAGTATTCAAAGTTTGCGTTGTTTTATACGCTACCATGAATTTGTGTAATTTTGTTTCATCAGCACTGGAATGCAAATATTCACAACACATCAAAATGTTATGGCACAAAAAAAATTATATGTCAAAACAACAGCACAAGATTCAATAAATAATGGCACAAAACCATTAAAATCTTGTACACCATACAGTTAAGAATACAACCTTGATTTCAAAAATAAAAATTTTGCATATGCTTGAATCTTTCCCCTGGTAATACATTAAAAAAGTCAAATACAAAATTAAACAAAGAACAGGATGCCAGAAAAATGGTTAACATTAAACATGGTACAGGATACTAGATAAATGTCCTCTCCTTGATTTACGCAGAAGATCTGCCTACTACGTACAATGTACTTTGGGATAAGAAACGACACAAGGTGTGGCATGGAAGAAAGGAAGGATTCCCACCCAGTCAAATGCTGGGCTGCTAAGAGTTCCGTAACATGTATCGCTGTAGGATAAATCCGATGACGAGAGTGACTAACGTAAAGCTGGCCTTAATGACCGTGCCCACATTGAAGAACGGACAGTAGGGACACTGGTAGGAGCCGCACACGTAACACACGTTCAGATTAAACAAACTGTACGTCGAGTACATGGTGGTGTTGTGCATACCTATGGAAAAAAGAAGGGAAATTTGGAAGTCAAGAAATGTGTCAAGCTGCCCTTTACATTGAATGATGTGAGATCCAAAATTACTTGAACTGTGTGTCAAAGCAACCAGAGCACTGTGTGTGTTTTACCTGGTTCGTAGTAATCGTAGACACGCATCTTGTGTTGGATGGTCATGTTAGCCACCGGGTACCATCTGTGTGCCTCCAAGTCTACACAGGTCTGTCTCTGATCAAGCTGTTAATGTAATCATATAAATGTAAATCAATCAGTACAGCTTTACTGCAGGATATACCGGTAATGTATTACAATAATCATTATTCAAATATATCTGTGACAAAAGTTAGAATAGTTTGATTTCAGCCCCAATTTATTTTTTTTCCCGATCCTTTGAAATTTATTACGCTAAAGAAATAAGTAGTTTCTTCATGAAATATTTTGTTGAACAGTTTTGCTTACATATTCAAAGTAGAAGACCACTTTTCTTTTGTAGAACTCAGCTCGCTTGAGATTGGACGGTGAGGTAGGACTATTGACCAAGGCTCGCAGAGTGTCATTCATTATCACGTAACCAGTGGGGATGTCGATCTCCAGGACTGTCAGACCTGACTGCTTGCTGCGAGTCTCGTACACCCAACTAAAACGAAGTAAAAAAATAAAAAAATAATTAATGATAAAAAATAAAACAAAAAGATCACAAAAGATTGAAAAGTCTGAAAAAATTCAAAATAAAAAATGACATTGTTGTGTGACTTTTAAAGGCTCCTACTTTACTATCTCTAGCATACAGCTTACCTGACACAGGGTGTCATTCGAATTGTGGAGAAATTTCTGCCACTGAACTCAATGTTGTAGTTGTCCAACAAGAAGAATTGGGTGGTATCCACTGGATTACGGATTTGCCATGGATATTCTACATTGACTGTCGTGGTCAACTAAACAAGAAAAACATAATGCTTAATAAACCCCTTAAAACCCATTTTTAAACTTAGATCCAGAAATGTAAATAGAACAAAATCTCATAAACCTCCTCTTTAAGGATAAGATAACTACATGAATAATACTTATCATCATGTAGAGAACATTGCTCTCATACCTACACTATATACCCGTATGTACATGTAAATCTTCAGACCTTACTGATACAGCTCTATGAGTTTACCTGAATTAGCGTTCTGCCTGTTCCCTTCACCGCCACTCGGACTTGACCAAACACTTTGGGTAGCTGAAAAAAATCAACAAATCAATGTTAAAATATCTGCTTTCACAGACATTTTTTTGATAAAGATTTTGGCAGTTATATCTGCTACATCTGAGCCTGTGATTTGCTTGCTTGGGGAGGGGGAGATACCTACCCAGACCTCCTGCATCTCGGTGTAGTTGTCTTTGGTCATCATGAAGGCGTCGTTCCATTCGGGGGAGGCGGAGGATTCCAGCTTCAGGTCCATGCTGAACACGTTCCTGTTGGGGTCGACCAGGGTGAACTCAAACAAAGCTTCCATAGCCGCCAAAGTGTCCTGAAATGTCACACAGACCATATTTGGTATTATAAATCGTTACTATCTTAAAGACCTCTAATATAATCATTACTTCTACCAGTGTAGTTTCTTAAACACCATGCATACATTTTTGAACCTATGTATCTCAATCATCAGATGTTTGAGTTAACAAGGTTTGACTGTATCTGAAACTTGTAATTGAATTCAGCTGACTTTGTTTGAAAAATAATAACCTTTTTCATTGAACAAACACATTTTCAGGGTATCTAAATGTTGGTACCTGTGTAGAGGCAAAAGCTCCAAAGGTGTTCCTCATGGTCTGTAACCACTTCATCATGGAGTCCCTCTGTTCCTTGATGATTCCACTGGTACTGTCACTGCTTGTTGTGGCCCCAAAGTGATTGATGTGCGCTAACAATGCGTAGGATGTCGACTGTACTGCGTATCCATCGTTGATCAGCGGTAGGCGTGGCAACATATACAACACAGTGTTGACGTACTCTGAGGGATTCTCTCTGATCTCATCATCCGAAAAGTAATGTTCTGGCTCTACAAAAAAAAGGGAAAATAAGATTACAAGAAATACACGTACATGTAGTACATTTGCATGTTCCCTTTTTGATAATAATTTAAGAAGGTAAGGGACATCTCCATACTTCCTATCGAAATAAACAATAAATTCAAGTATATTTTTAAAAATTTTTCTTTCCCATAATTGTTACCTAACAGCATAGTGCAATGGGTTAATGCATATTTATGAATCTGTAAGTCACGAGTTTGAATCCCACAGGAGTTTTTATTCCAAAATTGTAAACCAGTGAAAGTATTTGAATTATGACATACTTTTATCCACATTAATATCGACAGGTGTCCCATTCCACTTTAAAGGATATGTATATCACTTACGTAATTTATAGACTATTTCAGAAAACCCATCTTTTTATTATCTTTGTTGTGAACAGTTTATATCAGTTGTAGCACAAATTCCTATATACAAGTTCAGTAGGTACATACTTGTTCTAACATGCTTCCACAAGGAATCGAACACTGCACGACTTCTGACACTGCTGAGGGACAAGGCGTAGGACGTTATGGCTAGGTGGAAGATCTCTGTGATTTTGTTCACCTGTCGAGACAGGTATTCTGAGGCCCGCTGTTTGGCCTTCTCCATACAACTCTGCGATTCCTGTAAAAGAATTAAAAAGTGTGATTTTAATTTCAGACTGGTGCTTTGTAAACAGATGCAATTGCAAATTCACAAGAAAGAGAAGAAAACCTGAGGAACTATAACTAGTAACTAGTAAAATGTTTCTAATTTGCATTACGTTTATCTCTCTGTACATGATAAAAATAAAACATTTGGCATAGTTTTGGAGCCAGTGATCCATGAAGTTACTCAGGTATGGTAAACATCTTTTGAAAATAAACAATTCAACATACCATAGAGGTGTCCTTGATTTTGTACAACGCGATTAAAACATACGCCGTCAGAGGCACAGGATGGGCTCGTAACGTATCGTTCTCTACCGCCTCTTTCAGAGATCCCTAAAAATAATATATTATATAAAAAAATGGCTTAAACTGACTGAACAATTTCTCACAACCTTTACAGAGCAGACAGGTGTTTAGTTAGACTTTGGAGGACTCACAAAGTTCCTGTCGTAGACAGGGACGCCGGGCAGCTCGTTGAATTCTCCGGTCACGTTGTGCTGCTGACTACACAGCCACAGGACCATCTTGTTGATCAGCTCCAGGGGGATGAAGAAGTCCTTCTCCCACTCACCAAACTTGGCCTGGAACAGTGTCTTGGCCACAAAGGCTGTCATCCTAAAACAGGGTTTAGAAATCAGTCAGTACAGATCTCATTGTATCCTGTACCATTAAATCAGTGAGTTTGTCACTTCTTCAGCAAGTATTAATATTTGTTCTGAAATACATATAAATTATGCAGAGCGCTCATTTTTACTTATGAACCTCATTTTTGTTAATATTGTTAATATATGCATGATATTAGTAAACATATTTCTTATTTAGTTCCAATTCAAAATAGCTCATGTTTAAATTGATAAAAAAATCCTAACAACAATATTGGTATTCTAAAGAATCTTTGCTTCATCTCACCAGACACTAGGTTTGGGGTCGTCCCTAAACATGCGGAAAGACCCGTCAGCATTCATATACCCCATCTGTCTTTGTAGAGCTGAAGTAAACATAACAAATGCATTAATGATTCTGGTGGGAAAATGCAAACAATTTTGAAATGCACTCAACAGAATGTGCTCCTAAAAAATTAACCTTCATTGTTTCTGAAGTAAATATGAGTTATCTTGTATTTAGGTAAGTTATTTATTTCAAGTTTAACTTGAACGGCACTTTTTTAACTGACCTCATTTTGAAGTGTTATATTTTTTAAAAAATATTGCAAAATATTAGCATAAATCCCTCACCTATATTCATGTATTTAAGGGTCCTCTGTAGGATGTCATTGCTGAGCTGTTGATTAGCTTTCTTAAATTTAAGGGTCAACAGGTTGTAAGCAAAATTAAACATGTTCATTTCTCCGGACCCGTATGGTCTGTACAGGATGTCCTCGGCGGTGGGGAATTCCTGAAAGAATCCTGGTGTCACCACGTCACCTGTTTAACAGACCAACACAATTCTACAACAATATGACACAACAATATGGCAATATACGAAACTTGCATTAAAGGTACCAGTTTATACTGGGAAACTATCCTAAATCTCTAGATCAATTCTGTAATCAGATTGACTGTTCATTTATAATAGCTTTACTGATAATCATTTTAATTTTTCTATAAGAACAACTTGTCCATTTCTAGGCTTACCACCCTTCATAATGCATATCAGTTTAGCAAGTGCTTTTATACAGCACTTGTGTTATCATTAAAATACATATATGGATAAAGATTTCATATTCATCAAAGAAATCAGATATTTGTCAGTGGTATATTTTTTGCTGTGTATGTACATGTATTTTCGCTGTCCTTACCAAACACAGTGACATGTCCTTTGGGAGAGCCCGGGACAAACTGGTGATAACGCTGCTCTGGAACGATGAACTGATCGGAGACATTCACCTTCAGATCAGGGATAATCATGGATCCAGACGTGATCATGTCAATCAAGTAGGGGGTGTGGTACATGTTCTCTATTCCATCAGACTGTAAAAACAAGGGAGACAATTGTGTATCAAAGTCCATCAAACTATTGGGTGATAAATACAATGCACATCACAAATGGAAAAATACATTTTGATATGGAGAGATTTTGGCAATTCATTTTTTTAAAAAATTTAAATACGGGTACTTGTCAATGGAGCATTATATAAGTATCTTTTAAGAATTCAATCTGAACAAGTATTAATAATGTTAAAATTATGGTGCTCTTGAATGTTATGTTTTTATTGTGCATCATTCACATTTAAAACCAACTTCCTGCATTTATCAAATCGACCCCTTTAGAGGTATTGCTCTTTTGCAGGGCAAATTGATAAAGTTTGGTGAAATATGATGTAATGGCAATCTAATGTTTAAATCTACATCATTAAATTATTTACCGACTTAAACTTTTCCAAACTTTATCAATTTGGACGGCAAAAGAGCAGTTACTGTGAAGAGGTTGATATGGTACTTAAACGAAATTAAGACATTTCTAAATCCAAGTAACATGTGTAGTTGGGCTTCATGATACTCAGATTGGCATCACTATATTTGATCATGTCAGTCTTCTTTCTTTCAATTTTTTTTGTTAGAGAACTGAGTAACTCACTGTGACGTAAATGGTTCTGGTGACAATGTCCCTCTCCAAAAAACACCAGGCACTGACGGTGAAGTTGAATGTTCCCTGCACCATGTTGGGCACAAGAGGCATGAAAATGTCCTTGGATTCACCAGGCTCCAACTGTTAACACCAAAATACAAACTTTAATTCCTACCAACATCATACATTTAGAAATACTTGCAATACTTGCAGATGTGTTATTAGGATGTGATATTGTGAGAGTTAACTTACAAATACAATTGTCTGGTGATCTCCATTGTGTCGTCTGGGGGCGTAGGATTGTACGAAACCTTCGTCTCCAACAAGAACAGAGTCATAGTCGGGGGAGCCCTCCATGGTAACAAGCACCTGACATGGACAAATATATCAATCAAAGTAAGGAAAATTAAGTACATGTATTTATAATAAATCTAAAAACACACTTTCTTCAAATCCAATTTGAGAATTTAGACAAAGCACTAACCTCAATAAACTCGTCTCCAAACCAGTAGTTAAACACAGTCACCCTCACTCCCACTTGTTCTCCTCGAATGATATGTTCTGGACATTCCACAATAATGTACATGTACCTTGTGGCATCATACTACAGAAACAAAAACAAATTTAAAAAAACCACCCCATCACAACTAATATACTGAATATTCTTATGCTTTCTCTGAGGAGATGTGAAAATCAGTAAAAACCTTTCATTAAAAAAACCCCCATACCTGAATAGGTGAGGGTTGGATCCCTAGACCCAGATTTCTGCTCATGGACACGCCGTGAATTACCCAGGTGAGGGGGTATTTAGGAACGGTCACCCTGAAGTCGACTTCACCATCAGGTCTGGGCAACAGAATATATATTTATTAATGACAAAACTTTTACATACTTGCATAAATTTCATTTGATAAGTAAAGTATTTCTAAAATGTATCTTGCTTTTTAAAGTGTAGTAGTAAAAGTGTCACTATGAAATTAGCAATTTTCAGAAAAATATCTGGAAAGCGCTATTTCACCTGAAAACTTTATTTTGAAATATCTTTCCCTAATATTTACTTAATACAAATACAGAACACATAATATAAATGATTCACAAGTGTATGTTAATGATTGTCTTACTTGGTAAATGTTTCTTTCCAGGCCCAAGAACTGTCCTCATAAAACCGGAGCACACGGCTGACCCTGTTAATCATGTTGAGGGTCATGTTGCTGTGTCTAGGGTCCTCCATTGGACCTACAACCACAAAAAAAAAAATTCCATCAAGATGTCAAGCAAAATTTTCAGAAAAATATTCTAATTACAGCTAAAATCAAAATCACACTGCTTACAGAAATTCTTGGAAAAAATGTGTATTTCAAGGACTACTCCACAAATCAGGTCAGATGCCCAGTAAGTAATGGGATACAATAAGAAGAGTGAACTTACAGTTCTGTTCATCAGCCCAGTCTGACAGACATTGTGGTAAACCATCACAGGTCTCGTTAACGTGGTAACAGAAGGCTCCAGAGAAACACGGCAGGTAGTCGGGGTCATTGTGACACTTTAATTCTGTGCCTGGATGAGTCACAAAAAAGATGTCATAACCATCAATACAGAAGCAATGAAGAAGAATGCAGGGTTTATGTTACAGATAAATACATTTTTAACAATCTAATTTGATATACAATTACCTAGCAGATTATAGAATTTTTTGTAATAATGACAATTCAGAACTGTTGAATGAAAAATATTTGTAAAGGAGAAGCATTTAAAACTATTTCCTTAATGTGTGCCGGTTAAAAAAAGATAGTTAAAAAAGATTTCAACTAAGAGCAGGTACTTGCTTACTTGTGACGGGAACTCTATTAACTGTGAGATCTGACATCACCAACAATCCAGCATCCTGAGAACAACAAAAGAAATGGACTTTAAATGGTTTAACTTCTGTCATTTAAAAATTTATCAGGTGAATTCAATCCATTGTAAATTTATGATCAATTAATACAACATTGTGCAGCAAAACATGTGAGTAAACGCAACGGAAAACAACAAGGATTTATGTACATATGAATGTCTCCCTTTGTATGCGTCAAGATTTGATACAGTTCATTGATTGTGCTACTGAGTTGAAGATAATTTTAGTCTTTATGTTAATCAAGTTTCTCCATGAAGCAGACTTACCCTGAAGGTGGTGTTTGCGTCGATTCCATGACCGCTGGCGGTGTAGAACTTGTACTGGTATTCCACTTCACTCTTCCTCCACAGGTGCTGCCAACTCTTGCGCCCAGAGTCGTACGTGTTTAACTCATCAATTATCTACAAAACAGGCAAACAAGGAACCCCTCAACATAAGTATACAAGCATGTATTTACATGTATCTGTAATTTCAGTATACAATGGTCTTCATGTTTTCACGTGCTCCTAGACACTTACAGTCCAGTGATTTAACCCGTCATTCAGTCCTCGTTTGTAGAGATCCAGTGGAATGGCGGCGAACGCTACGTACGCACCCGGGTCAGCAGTGGCCAGAATCTCCACCGTATCACGTGTGAAATCTTTTCCTCGATTTACCTGGGCCCCAACCTAAAAAGAAAAGAGCACAGTTTCATAAAAGAAGAATAGTACCCAGTAAAGCCATTTTGTTAAAAATTATCAACTGTACTATAGTTCACATAAAAATACTGAATCACATATCAACAAATCAGACATCAGTTTGAACTGATGTATTTTCAAGATTATACATGTATGTTAATACTCCCCCACTCCCTTTAATTACTTGAACTTGTCCAAGGCATTTATTAAATCTCTGCAATTAAATAGTGCCCCACCTTGTTATTGGCAGTTCCGTCCACAAAGAATGTCAGCGAGTCCACCACGATCTCCTCAGGTTGTCCGGACAAGTAATACACCACGACTCGAGCTGTCGGAACCATGTCTCGAGATAAAGCAATAGCAAAAGATTTCCTGCGAGATAACATTTCTAATTCTTCTCCCACCAGAATATTGCCACCTCCAACAACCTTAAAACAGAATAACATAATAAATACATGTAAGTTGTTCATTTTTCAGTCTGAAAGACAGGTGCTATAAATGTATACAAATATCAATATGTCAGCAAAGAATTGTTTTTTATCATCTCATTAAAATAGGGAAAAAAAAAACAACTGACCTGGTAGAAGATCCTTGGGACATACAAGCTGGTTTTGACGTGGAACAACATGTAGGTGTTGACCTTGGGGCTGCTGGTGGAGGTCGACAGGGTGATGTAACTGTTGCTGGGGGAGTAGAACTTAGTGGTCATCATGGAGATAGCTGGGGTGGTGGAGTCTGCCTCCCAGCGCGCCTTAATAACAAAAAAACACAATTCCACAATTTACGTATACAATTTACATGTTCGTTTTACTCTGGTTAAGAAAAGTCCCACAAACTCTTTGAAGGAAGGGTACAAACTTCAAAGTAATTTCACTTTGAACATTTCCAAAAAATATTTTCAAAAGATGTTATGCAACGGATGGATGATATCCTCAATAATCACTAATTAATTCCACACACTTTTCCTGTAACTTACAGTAAGTTTAAGGCTTTTTATGGCATTGTCCATTGTGATTTTGAATTCTGCGATTCCTCCACTAGGTGATTTACTGGACGCAAAGTACGGTAGAGTGCTGCCTTGAGGCTCTAAATCCAGCCGTACCTTGCTGCTGCTAGAGACGGGGGTTCCATCGTATCTCATTACTGCCACCTGAAACACACCAATTTATCTCAAAAGCATGTCATCACCATTGCCTTATTACTTATCTACCATATAATAGTTATTTCATTTAATTCTCTTCAATTCAATCATGAATGTCCCTTGAAAAAGAGGTACTTATTTCCCCCCCCCCCAGAAAAATTACAGCCATATGATTTCTACACTATATTTCTTCCTATATAACACTGAAAATAGCATATGTTTATATGCATAAATGTTTTCTTGTAATTTTTTTTCAAATTAACAGGAATTTATAGGTAAACCTATCAGCAATTTTATCACAAAAAAAAAAATTAAAATATTTTCAATCTTACTTAAATAATTTGACACTGGATATATGGATTTCATACTTAAACAATAGAAAACCACTATGACCATCTTTTTACCTCTATGGCGATTTAGTGAATGTGTAATAACATAAAATGAATATAATACATATTTTTTTTTTACCTGTACAGTGAGGACGCTGTCTGGTTTGAAGGTCCGCACCTTGTCCCCCACCCACTGGAGCTTGACCCCCGACTTGTACAGCACGGTACTGGCATAGCCCGTCCTGGTCATTCGGAAGAACCAGTCGTACACCGAAGCATTGAAGTGAAGCTCCACCCCGTCGAACCCACTGTACATCCCAAACTCATTGCGTAGTCTTGTTCGTATTTCATCCATGTTGAACTCAAATGAGATGGGACCTCTCAGCTAGAAATACAAACTTAAGGCTAAGTACAAGTACACAAACTCATAAAAACAAGATGTGTAAACTGTTTGTCCACACGAAAATGGCATAAATGATCAGTTTTGGGATAATACTTTGACTACAGTATGTAGGTGATACTGTGGTTTTATAAATATCCGTGGGAATCAATTTTCGTGTATTCAGTTAAAATCACAGTTTCAAGGATACGTAAATTTGCGGCCAATGATCCTATCAATACAAAATGTTAACAGAAATTGCACTTCAATTAAATTTAATTTCATGGATCAACTCAACAACGAAATCCATGAAAATTGGTATTCAACAAATATTGATGAATCCACAGCATTCAGAGTTTCATTATTGTTCACATATACTCACATAGCCCAGTGACTTCTGAATGGTGAAGGACCTTGGTTGGAAGACAAAACCGTTATTGATATTGTTGACACCGCCATACATATTCTGTGGTTCCTTTACAGTCAATAGAACTGAGGCATTGCCCTCAATAGGTTTACCAGTCGTCATACTGAATAACAGAAAACCAAAAATAATGAAAATTTATGTATATTAAATATAGGCTATTCAATCAGGTGAGGTCAATCACATTACATGCAACATTACCTTGAATTCTAAGTGTAACATTTAAGGATTTATACACTTGGGTAATACACTTTTTTACAACTGAAGAAACTAATACATTTTTAAATTTCAAATCTATGCAAATTATAATGAATATCCTGAGCAGACTTAAAAACTGGGGTATTAATACTTATTGTCTGAGCATCCAGTATTATCTGACTAATACAGAGTCAAAATAAAGTTCTTTCTCTTACTTTGCCATTATAATGCCTCCGACTGTGTTCACATTTTCTTGTATGTAGGATTTCACCGTAACATTCACATCAAATCTTGGGTCCCCTGAAGTCATATGTACAATATAATTATGCCTAGTTACAAAATCGAAATATTTGTCAGATACAAAATAAGCTAAAACTGGCATTAATTAAATTTCAACGACTTAAAGAATTCATTCTGTTATAGTACATATTTAAAAAAAAAAAATCAAATATTTGTCAGCCACAAAATGAACTGAAACTGGCATCCATTAAATTTCAATGACTTACAGAATTCTTCAACCTGGAAATGCTTGTAATACGTAAACCCCTGAAAATAATATAGGTAAAAATAAGTTAATAAGTTAATTACAAATAAAGTAAGGTGATTAATTCCTAACAATTATTTCTAAACAGCCAAATAAATCAGTTGTTCAACTCATCATTTGTGATAGATTTGGACAGACTTAGGTGCTTTCAGGTACTTACATAACCATCCACCTGGATGCTCCAGTTCCCATAGTTTGGCTGGTCAGACAGCATGAAGCTTTGACTGACAATACCTGTGGAGAGAGTGAAATGTCACAGACAGTCAAATAATAACAGTACATTATTTTTCTGTAATAGTACATGTTTTTAAAATCTGTCATTCTCAGACCTAACATTTTAAGTAAACATTCTCTGATCATTCAATGATCTGCTTCACAGCGCTTGCCCTTTTCTTATTTCAAAAGTAAAGTCTACTTAATGAAATAAATGGTAACCAGTAGCAACATTGAAGATATCCTGGTATCAGTAGACAAGTGAAGTTGAATGAATATATGATCAATAGTTTGTGCCTCTATAACAATTTCTCAAAGACTACAAACATTACATAGTAATACCCAGTACATACCTCCAGCGTTTGTCTGTACAGCCAGCCATCTTCTGACCGGGTATCCAGTGGGATCCTGTCAAAATGGAAAGAAAGAATTACTTATTAGGTGAAAGTACAATGAAACAAAATACATTTTTAATTAGAAATATGGTACACATTGTAATTGATTACACACAAACTAGACCTGCCTACCTTCACATAGATTGTCATACTGCCATATTTTGGCATCATGTTCTGTTTGATTGGAAGAACTCGGAATGAAACTGGGAAAAAAAATAGAAATGCAATAAAACATAGGCATAACCATTTTAAAGACACGCATTCAAAAAATGTTAACAATGGGATGAAAATATATCCAGAGAGATCCAGATAACTTCTGTTAGTTGATAGCGACTACAAGTAATACACGTAGTGCTCGTGGCTGCCTACCATTTTGTCCCTGCTTGTAGATGGGCTTGCTGAGCTGGATGAACACAGAGGCCTGCTTTGGGTCAAACCCAATGTCAGTTTCATTGAAGAACACATTCCCTGAGTCTCCAGCTTTCCCTTCTACTCTCAGTTTATAGCGCCCTCTCTGAGAGTTTGATGGCATCTGCACAAAGGGTGGATTATTTTTAACTTTGTATACAAAGCATCTTTATTACATATTATCTTTTGCTGTAATACAAGTACTATTTATGAAATTTCTGGGTATAATTTCTGCAAAATTGCTGTACTGTATTTTAAGTTAGGGTAAGATCTGTACATTGGGTTGTTTTTGTACAGTGATTTTTCAGTGGTTTTAAGGCCTTTACTAAATACACACTTTTTGAATAAGAATTAATTTTCTAAAAGCAAAAGTTCTAATATTTCAAGATTTTTCAATGAATATATTTACTGCAACCTGGACATATTTCAGAAAAAAGAGTAAATTACATGCACGCAGAAATGTCTAGATATTAAATTGAATACATGCATTTAAATTAACACACAGAGGTAAAATTTAAAATCACTGACCATATATACATGTACTTACAATTGTCTTAGAAAACCTACCTTCATCTGCATAAGCCTACTGCCAGGCCTTTCAAATTTTGTTGTTATTTCAGCATAAGCTACTTTGTCTTGAACTATTGAAACTTTCACATCAAAGTATGGATATTCATTCATTCTTAGAATTGTTGCAAAAATTTGGATAACTTCATTTGGCCTGATAACATTTGGTGTTATAACCATGTAAATTCTGAAATAAAAATAATTTTATTAAGA
Source organism: Magallana hongkongensis (assembly GCA_016163765.1). Classification (NCBI taxonomy): domain Eukaryota; kingdom Metazoa; phylum Mollusca; class Bivalvia; order Ostreida; family Ostreidae; genus Magallana; species Magallana hongkongensis. Next base: position 51,124,723 of record WFKH01010931.1, read on the forward strand.
ATGTAATCACAAAATCTAAGTATTTATCCAAAAACGAATTTTGCAAAATCACTATTTCTTGTATCAAGCTTAAGGTAAGGTTTGCAGTTACAGGGAGATAACTCACAGATTTTCATAGTGACGTAACACCAAATACCCTTTATTTCAGATATGACGTCAAGATTTATATGATGTAATAATTGATTTCAGTTTTCTTTATTTTGCGGGGTTTTGGAGTTTACAATGATTAAGTACAGGTCACAAGCATTTTATCAATTTCCACAAAAACAAAGTCCGTAACATATGGTTTTAAAAAGTCTTTTAGAAACATCAAATTACACTTATACTGAGATAAATTTTTTCCTGAAATCGGTGGACTTGAAAAGGTATCAAATTAGATGTTTTCGTTTACATCATAGTAGTCCAAAATTTTGACTTTTGTTGCATTCTATTGTCAACAGTACTCTAAATAGTTAATTAGAAATTAATAGAAACGAACCATGATATAAATAGTGGCATTATAATCAAACATTTTAAGCATTAATTACCCCCATAATAGTCACAAATGAAATGTACATTTTTCACGAAATTTACATTTCATCAAAATGACAGTTTGAAAACCTGAACTATGACCTTTTGTAGCTTTAAAACGGGTCCGGCAAAAACTATTCAAACTTTATAAGAGAAAAGACTTTAGCTTATTTAATAAAATGGCATGTAACTTTGGTTCAAAATCTAAAAAATGCAAGCTGCAAACCTTACCTTAATGAAAACCATTTTGTTGAAATATCATAAAGAAGGACTTGAATTTTGAATCTAACTTTTTTTGGTGAACTTTAATTTGTAAAAATGATTATCAAAACCTAAGAATTAAAATCATGGATATATCTTAGGATATATAAATTCACAGTGATATCAATTAATTATCAAATCAAAATAACATACGGAGCCCTCTCCATTTTGTATCCACTGGTGTTATCTATGATGGTTTTCCTGTCCTGGGAGTCTGCAGTTGTCCACAGGACAGCCATGGTTATTGCTAACAGCCACATGTTTACACCTTCATTTATGTGGCCTATAATTACATATTTTGTACATGTTACAAATATCAAATACAGATTCAGGTAAATTGGTTTCTTTCATTGTCAATTTAAGGTTTTCGAGTTAATTAGAATATATAGTCATAAATAACGTGTTATCAATGTGGGAAATAGTTGTTTATTATATGATATTGAATTTCTATAACACTGAAATTATACTCAAAATATTATTTCTAGTGTAAACAAAAAAGCGGAAGTGGATTCAAGAAATTAAAATCATCGAAATTTGCGCATCAAAATAAATAAAACATTTTTCTTGAAAATCAAAACACACTTAGAAACAATGATAACAAATAATTCTTACTTAACAAAACACCAGAAAGTTTACAAATTTCCAAATAAGAAAAGTAAAGTTTTAAACCTCACCTTACGCAGGTGAAAAAATGGCGGCTGTAATATTTGAACTTACCAACTATGCGTAAATATAATTATTCAAAGTCAGTGGACATTTTAATGCTAACAAATCAACATTCTTATCATATCTTTTACTTCTATCGACTTTATTTAAAATTTTTGGACATTTAAGTGATTTTTACCTTAATTGAAAATATCAACATACCTGTGATATGACTCGATTACGAAGGTCAGGGTCACTTCCTATGTTTACCAATATTCGAATTGTCGAGCCCGATTACATTGAATGCTATTATACATGATTGTATATAATGCTTATATATTTGTTAATGGATTATCGTTGTCTTTTTCTTTTCTTTTTTTATTATTATTTTTTTTTAGCCTTTATCAATCTCCTTTATAAAAGGAGTTTATATAAAGATATTGGAAAATATAAAACAAAATTGTTGGAAATTTTCTTTTCTAAATATATGTTTATGTAAAAATATGATGTCTACAATACTAATTAAGTTAGATCTGATGGTTAATTTGTTCACCATCCAGCCTCCTTATTTACTTTATCTTTACCTATATTATTAAATATAATTCAACTATACATGCGTCATTTTTAGGCAAGTGTTATCGTGGTTTTTGAAATATGATCGCCATTGGTGTCCAGCGCAAACAGAAGGGAAATATACGCTGAATGTCAATATAGTTGGAATATTTCGAAAGTTTAGTTAGTAAATGTTGATAGTCGTAATGAAACCTAAAGTATTGTATGTAATCAGGGACTTGTAATCTCACTGAGTATTTATTCTGAAACGAACCATATTCATCTTCAAACTTATGAATTATAATCAGATATTATCACAGCAAAGTTATAATTATTTTCTCCACAGACTGTTTTATTTCTCCAACCTCTTAAAATAGAGAAAACGTTTTAAGAAAGAAAGGGAATTTAAGATATTTCGTGAACAGACATACGGATAGATAGATAGATAGATAGTTTTGTGACATTTTAAAACTGTTAAATCATGATTTTTTTGTGTTTTTTTTTAATTTTGTTTGTTTGTTCTGTTTGTTTTTATGTTTATTATTATTATTATTATTTTAGAATTTTATATATTTAAATTTGGATTCCTGATAATCCATACATACACGTAACATGACCGAGAATTATTAGTTTTGTGAAGGAGAACAATTTATGCACATTGTATGTCAAATTTTAGATTTTTAAAAAAATATTCATTTTAATGCAAAAAGTCAACAACTTCGTTAATTCATATTTATTCGCATGTAAGTAGAACATATATAATGGTAGCATTAAACACAACAGTAGAAACAATAAACGACCAATTCCTGAACAAACATACAATACATAGAATACAAATATCTGCTAGCCCTTTTACATACATGTAGTATACGATTGATAGCTGCAGAACTGTAGCTCTGCGGGAAATTTCGGATTGATAGACTTTCAACAAAAATAATCCGGTAGAGCTACTTAAAGGTTCCGTAGTTTTACAAAAACGAGAAAAGAATGTATTTTTTTTTCGACAGCTTTTAAAATAAATCATCTGTTCATGAACCTCACGTGTTCAGCCATGTAAGAAATGCAGTTATAAAACTCATCAACTCCATGTTTTTTCAAGCATAGAATGCTATATTTTGACACGCCCACTGATGTACTTTTAAAAGAGACATTTTTAAACAAATATCTGACAAATTATAACGTTTAGTTAATTTTCATTCATATTATCGCTCTGCTGAATTTTGTTAGCTTTTATTTAGTTCAGTTTTATATCTCAAAACTTTTTTTCACTAGAATGATCTGATGTGGGAGATGAAATAATTCGTTTTTATAACCATCAACACAGAAACGCTTAATTGATACCTATTACATAATAAAATAATTTTTTCGCATCCAGTTAAATCTTTATAAAATAAGTTTTTCACGACCGTATTATCAAATTGTGAATTACGAGTGATTAAAACAAATAAATTTAAACAAGAGAAAAGAACAGTGACCCCCCCCCCCCAATATTATATAATCGTTTGTTTTTTAAACTGCCGCAGCGAAATTCCGTTTACTTTCTTGCTGAAACGTACACCTTGAAATCCTTTGGTTTTAACGTCAGTCCATATTTACTGTCTACGACAGGGGGTTCCCCTTCAATGACGTCAAACTTGCACTTCTGCATTATGGTGCAGAAAAACAGGAAGAGTTCCATTCGAGCGAGTTGTTCCCCCGGACAACGCCGCTTCCCGGCGCCGTACGGCCGGAACAGATCGATTGCGGACCGGTTCACGTTGCCGTCAGAATCCAGAAACCGGTACGGATTGAAAACTTTCGGTTCGGGGAAGTTTTCTTCATCGTAATTAACAGACCAAAGATTCAAGAAGACCAAAGTCTTGGCCTTAATGTATATACCGCTCACTTGAGTGTCCTTTGTGGTGCTGTGGGGTAGGGCAAAGGGAAATATACACGAATGTCGCATTGTTTCAATGATGCACGCTTCTGTAAACGGCAACAGGGGATAATCGTCCATGGTTGGAAATCGGTCCATCCCGATGACCTCCCGGATTTCGGCGTGTACCTTTTCCTGGTACTCTGGATTCGTTGACATAAACAGTACACTCCACTGCAAAGTGCTTGCAATGGTGTCGAACCCGGCTCCAATCAGTTCCTGCACGGTGATCAGAATGTGTTCATCAGTAAGTCCCACGGAGAGCTTTTCTTCCTCGCTGATATCGTCCGTCATTTGAATCAATGCGTCCGTGACGTCTCGGATGTTCATTTTGTTAAAAGTATCCAAGTGTTCTTGGCGCTTCTTTAGACTGAATTTATTCATGGTTTCTAGTATACTCACGAACTTGTTAAAGGACCGTTTTGTAAAGTGTCGCATCCAAGGCATAATATCCACCGGGTTTCCCGCACCGGCGAAGGCCATAAATTCGTCGTTATTTTTCACGAGTTGCATGAAATCGGGGTCGTCTCTTTTGTACCTTTTTCCAAAGCACAAAGCACATATAATGTTCCCAACGGAGAGATATATCTCATTGTGAGGATCCACGGGTTTCCCGGGGGTAGCCAGAAAATTAGTGGTCAAAAACTCGGCCTCTTGAATAATAGCCTCTTCAATGGGATTATGACGTTTGTTGGTAAACTGCGCTAATACATTTTGGGCTATACGCCGATGAAGTTGCCATCTCGGCCCATAGTCACTGAAACCCATGCTTTTGCCGTTTGCAATATAATTGAACGAATAGAAATTTGGTCTCCCCGCAAATTCTTCTGATTGTTTGACGCATACATGCTTCAGAGCTTGAAGTCCGTTGATGACCACAGTCGTATGGCTTCCCATTTTGATTTGGAACACATCCCCATATACCGAACGCAGGGATGTCAAATACTCGTGTGGTTTCTTTCCAAGACTGAGCAAATTTCCGAACACCGGCCACGCAAATGGTCCTGGAGCCGTTGTTGCTATTTCACGGTTTTGAAACAAAAGAATGAAAGCACAAACGACGACAACGGCTATCAAAATAATCGACAGAGGAATTGGAAGCACCGAAGATACTTGCAACATTTTGTTGGTGGACAAATCTCGCTCCCAGACTCAGACAGACGTGTTCTGAAGGCCGCAGACCCACCTGACAGTTGCGCAACTTATTTTGTTGACCAGTGGCCACCGGCGATTATAATTCTTGTCGGGAGAGGACGGCCGCTAGAGCAGCTAATTCACATGGACAGGAACAGATGAATGAACACACTGTGTCAAGTTGCTCCTTCCATAAACACACAGCCAAGTTTCACCCGGTTTGATTGACAGCCAAGGCGGTCCCTTATCATCCGCGCACTGGACCAAGAGCAGCAATGTTAAATATTTATCCGTTTTCCTTCAATTCATCATCGTTTTGTTTAGGCATCTGCCAGTCCGCTTGGGTCAGTAGAAATTATTTAGAGCCAGTGCTGACCAGTGCAAGGTAGATAAAAAAATGATTGCTTTTTACTGCTCTTGATTGCGCAACTGTAGAGATCGAAAGAATATGAAACCCACGGAAAACTCATTTGTTTGAAAAAATATCCGTCTTATGGTTTGGTTTGGTAAGCGTGGTACAATGACCGGGGGCCTACTGAAATCCGAGCTTAGTCAAGGTTTGACCTTTTGAACGGAATTATTTTCCTCCGCTTCTTTACACCTGTGGAGAACCGTGGATACAAAATAAATGAAATCCTCGAAATTTTCTCCGAGATAATGAATTAACATGTTTTTTTATCATGCAATTAATTTTACATATAGTTTGCATCCCCTTCAATACCATAAGAAATTATTTTTTTTTGTTTCCATTTGTATAGCACACACGCAAAATTGTGTGCATAATTTTTTGAAATCCGTTTTTAGCTCACCTGAGCGAAACCTGATCTTTTCATCTATAGACCACTGGCCTAATTTTGACCAAACTTGGCACAACCTATCCTTTAAATCTTTGATTCTGAGGGTTAGAATGGACCGTTAATGGGAGGAAAAAAGCATTATAAAAGTAGTTTGAAAAAAGTTAAACATCTTCCTTTGTAGACTTCACGAAATTAATGCAATAACAGCACGTAAACTCAAGATTATGATAACAAAATTGGTCGTAAAACTCCGCTTTAGGGAATCTATAACAATTTACGTAAGAAAAGTTGCAAATTAGCTTGATAGTGGCAGCTCACAAGAAACAGCAGATATTGCAATATTATCACCTTATGAACTCAATACTTTAATAAATATATGCGCAAGCAAATGCTCAGAAATTACGGAGTTTCGTTGAAAGAACACTGTAACGCACTTTGTATACGATTTGGCTTATAATACAGTGCTAAAAAGTCAGACAAATTTTAAAAATTTAAATGTTTAGTTACATTTTCTATGAAGAATTGCAATTTTGATTCAGAGTTATCTGGCTTAAGCAACAACAATGAAATCTATACTGGTTTTGTTTAGGCCATATGAAAATTGATGAGTACAAAGTATGCATTGAAATTATGTAGATCCTTTTTATACCAAAGAGATAAGAAATTAATATGTACCTACTATGCAAGATATTGTCTACTTGAATTAAATATTTTTTGGTTTAACGGGGCTTTATATTAAAAAAGCAAAGAAATGTTTTTCATTAAGTGTATTTTCAAAAAACTCTTATATTTTAAGACAACTTGCGAAATTGAGGAAAGCAAATGTGATTTTAAATAAAAAGGCGGATGTGCCTTAATTTGAAAGTCAGTCGCTGGATTGACCCCCCCCCCCTCCATAATCTTAACTTTTTTATCATCAGAAGTTTGATAAGAATTGAACATTTTTAAAATTAAAGTTTTGTTTTTGCAAATAAGCGTTTGCTTTCGTATTGTATATAATTACGAAATAAGAAATAAACATTACTTAATAGAACCGCACTATCTTTTTACACGTAGATACATTTCATATACAGGAGGTACACGACTCGAAATGCTGTGTCCCTTTACTATAGATAGGAATTTTTTTTTGCATTTATTTTTGTTGTTGTTAAAAATAAATTTCAACGATTATAAATGAGTAGTTATTGTCTTGTTAAAAATCCTAATTTTGTTAAAAAATATCATTAAATGAATTAAAACGAATTGTCTGTTTTGTAAGCAGGTGAAACCAGACATAAACTAAAATTGGAAACAAATCATTTTGAACTTTTTACGAGTTCATTTCGAACTGGGTAACCGAGCCCGACTTTCTTTGTACTACTGACACAGTGATCTTCTTAAACCGAACATAATGGATATCTCATGACAATAGTTGTACATCTGGAAGTCTAAGTCATCAGAAAGTACAAACGTTATTCTAAAATGAGTGATGATTTTTAAGTAAAACTGTGAAATGAAACTTTGAATGGCGCCATTAACTGTAACGGTATACGCTCAAGTAACGAGGAACATGACTGACGACTTGAAGTTGTGTCGTATCGTTTTTCATAAAACACACCCTCCCCCCGAAAAAAAAAACTCATGAAGGAAGGTAAGGCAAGAAAAAAGACTTCAATTTCTAGATGAAAAGCAGATCAGATCGTTTCAACGAT
>WFKH01010931.1:51132327-51159604 GCA_016163765.1 Magallana hongkongensis
CCCCCCCCCCCCATACTTTATGCCTCATTTGTTTTAAGGAGGCTGGATGTCAACAAATTAACCACCAGATCTAGCTGAAATTTTTAGTTGTTTAGCTATAAACTATTATTTATTAATGAAAAATTCCATATATTTTAGCTTTTAAATTCAAGTATTTTCCTATATCCTTATACAGAGCTCCTCTTCTGAAGGAGATCATTAAGGTCTAAAAATGGCAACGACCATCCAGCCCTTTCAAAAGTTCAATAAAAATTTTGTGTTTTTTGTGGAACCCTAGAATACTCAGTTTCAAAATTCTCAATAACTAGTTAGCAAACCTTTTATATTCAGCGGTCAATTATGACCAATCTGTGCATATGTCTACCATGTTTTGGAAGTAACTGCAGAACTTTAGCTCAAAGGAAAATTAATTTGTTTTGATAGATCGTAGAGCTACAATTCCGTATATACAAAGATATTGGAATGCATTTTACTGCGCACAAAATAAATTGCACTTATGTTTGACCGATTTTCATAATGTCCTAACACAGCATGTGGAAATGTTGGATTCCAAACTTTCACAGCTCTTAATTTGTGTGAGAAAGATCATAAACCTCGGAGAGAGCATGTTGTGTTAAATTCAAGTGCTGTCACCATAGTAACTTGTAAACGCTCTACTTCAATTTCCAGAGAATCAGAGTATATCGGTATAGCGTCAACGTTAGCAGCACAATATTTTTGTTTCAGATATTTATCACACTGTCATGTTCTTTGTAGTTCACAGTCCTCGACCCCACCCCCTCAAAATTATGCTGGACACTAGTACTTTACAGGATTGGGAAAGAAACTGCTTTTCTTTAAATTGTATAAACCAAACTACTGAGTATTTCGGAATAGGAATGCAGCGGGACCTAAAGACATTTAATGTGTCTGCGATGAATGAAGTCTACCTCATCAGTACGTGTATTACAGAAACATGTGCCTGTGGCGGAACCTTAAGAAGCAAGGGTTGGTTGAAATGTTTAATGTTCAATGGCTGACAGAACCAAACAATTATGTACTATGTATATTATGACTTCAAACAATTATGATAGATTTTTCCTGGCACTTGGTATATAATATTCTTAGATGTTCGTAACAACTGTACACTCCAGTATTCGTATTGGTGATTATATCGACAACCACCATTGTTAAAAAGTAGATGCAAAAATGCTATTCAAAAATACATTGATAACATATAAAAAGTATAAAATGTAAAAACGGCTCTCGTTGTCATTCAAATAATCTCTACCATATATACATTTGACTAAAAACGATCGCTATTAACTGTAACTCGTAAAATTGACCAAGTTGTAGATGGTTTTGATCTCTATGATTGAAAGCTATGTGATTTCTACAGATGGCATTGCAGAGCTCAGACTCAACCAACTCTGGGATCTCATGAATGATTGTTCTTTAAATATTCCAGCGATGTACCGAATGAACGTGATCAGACCGGCGGTACATCCGGCGCCCTTACAGGCCCGCAGCAAAAACCGGATCACACCGGTTCCCTGCTCAATGGCAGTCCTCGACAACCTGAAGGTATCAAGTAGTTTGAAATTCCTCTCCGCCTTGTCTTTATAATCAATCTGTAGAAGTCTCAGGTCGCGGTCTGGGATGCCCAGATTCCTCCCCAAAGAAATCCATTCCTCTCCAATGAATTCAGACATTCTTTGTAGGTAGTGGTCACAAAGTACGCCTGAGAAAAAAGGGGTTTCTATTGCAAGTCATAAACAAATTTGGAAGAATTTATATAACAAATTTTCCAACTTTTCAAAGTTAGGTGCAAACGAAATGAAGATGTTAAATGTGTACATAAAACTTTAAAAATTAAATGGTAATGTTTGTACTGGTATCAGATACAAGTAGGTTGGTGAAGTGATGGATAGAATATCTCGAACAGTCAGTGACAGATGCACCAAAGAAATGCGTTTCATCAAGGAAATGTCTTGATTTTAGCTCAACCGAATCTAAGGATCAAGGGAACTTTTTCTGACCACCTGGTGTCCGTCCGTCCTTTTATTAACTTGACATTATATTACATCTTTAATTTCTTCTTTTGACCTAGTAAATTTACTTTAATCAATCTTGCAAAAAAAAAAAAAAAAAATAAAAAAAAAACCAAAAAAACCCCCCAAAATCAAAAATTCTTAGGTAAAGGGTTTATGGTGGTGGAAATACATAACCATATTCTTTACCAGGGAACATTTTTAAAACTTTGAAAATAGGATGAAGTCTAAAAAAAATTCTTTGCAAGAATTACCTGAACCAGAAAAGCCAGTATAAGAAGAATACAAGGTCTTGGGAATTGAAAGCACTGAAGTGAAGTGGGGGTGGGGTGGATAATGCTAGTTGTATGCTTTGGAAATTACCTGAATCGGAATAAATTAATGAGAAATCTTTGACGTCAGCCTGTATATCAGGTTCGAATCCAAGGGCATCAATTAGCAATATAGCCTGTTGTCAGAAATATAACGCAAATAAAAAACAGTAATCTTCAAGAATTTCTGAAAGGCCGTTAAATTGAAACTATACATTACACGTACTGAAAACTAATGAGATTTGTAGAGTTGATATAAAATGCAATTCGCTGCTTTTGGAAAGCTTTTTGATATTCAAAAAATTAAGAATAATTTTCACATTTTTCTATAACAGGTAGATAAGACACTCTCTTACTTTATTTTCAAACTTAAGACGCTGCCTTGCCCAGTTGATTATAAACATCTCGCACCTCGCTGCGTCATCTTTACCGCGGCAAACTCTGCGAACCTTGACGTAGAGGCGCCTGCGCAAAGCTTCGTCTTCCACCAAAGAGGTAGCAAACTGTAGAACGCTGTCCCTTCCAAGAGCACTTAACCGGAAACCAATGTACTTTGCAAGGGCGATCACTGTTAAGGATATTTTATATCCATTCGAGCATACCGGATTTGAGATTTTAAATCTAAATATGCACATCACTGTGCATACAAGTATTAACTCATTCAGAAATAAACAAAAAAATGTGTTGATGTATAAGAAATACCTTGAACATGTAACATCCGGAATGGAGTGCGATCGATGTATGGTGCCGCTGACTACAGAAAGAAAATCAAAGATGTTTGACCCTATCATATGGACATTAATAAAAAAAATTCATTAAATCAAAGTACATGAATGGCCATACCTTTGGAAGCGTGACCTTGAGGCAGCCAGATCTAGGAGGTCTCTGCTTGACGGCACCCACATTGTAATAGAGGTCTCCGGAAAACAAAGGTTCCTGGGACTGGGCTCGCTCGTCAACCAGAAACAAATCCCCAACAAACTCGGCCGTATCGAGGTAAGAAAAATAGTACATCCTTAGTACCCCATCCTCTCCGATATCCACCAAACCGAGATTGAGGTCAAATGTGATCTCCAAGGTTTCGCCGTCACACATGCCGAACTGTATGTCTTCTTCCCAACCGTAGGTATAGCCATTGTCCTCCAAGTGCTTGATTCTGGAGGCGGCGACCTCGGAGCGAACACACTGTATGGTGATCTTCTCCTGTTGTTTGGAATGTTGTCTACAGATCAACGAGGTCCGAGTTCCGCAGGCGTCATTTGATAAGACGTCACCAAAAGCACAAAGGTCTCGCTTCATCATTTGTCCAGAAAGATGTAAAACAATGACCCTGAAATTAAACACAATATAACCCATAGTATCAATAGAATACACTGCATTTGTTTATCAATTATACAAAGTTTGCCGTACAGAAAGTTAAATCAAACATAACAATTTCATATTATTCATGATTCTAGCTTTTAAAATCATTCTTAATCATATTAAAAAATAAACTCATGATTAAAGAACAGTGTTGTTTTTACTGATATTCTCTTCCCCCGGGAGGTAAGACCAGGACGAAATCTTCTGGCCTTTCCGATATTGTTACAGTGTTTGAAGGCACCCATGGACCATCATTTTTTCTTACAAGAATCTTTATTTCCGGGTTTCCTGATTAGATGAAAATAACAGGGGTTTGTATAATAAAACTATAACACTCTTAATTTTTTTTCTTCGGTATACTTGTAATGAACTGTACATTTTAAAATTTATCTCGGTGCAGTCAATGCGGTGAAATTACCACCTTGCTGAGTATTTCCTGTCGAGGATTTGAGTTCCTTTGCGATTTTATCGACGGTTTCGGCGAACATTTTTGCTAGATGGGACTGGTTTGATTCTCGAAGACAGACAACAAAACCATTTATGTCCTCTTTATTCCATTGTTCTATTTCTCTCAACAACAGGCGAGCCTTATCTCCCATTGACTCTTCATTCTGCAATATGGTTATACATGTAATTGCTGTAAGTCAATAGCTGACATGCAGTATATTAAGTGATATTTTTGTCTTCGTTAACCCAAATCCGATTACCCAGTACCTCTATTTTTTGGCTGAAATTCACAGAATCTTTTTTGGACTGAAAATAAAATGGAGAAGATTACAACAACTTACATATATTTCATTTCCAACTTTTTTTTATCATTTAAATCATTTTGTTTAGGCACAAACACATTGTTTCCGACTTACTCGGGATTTGGCTGGGATTCCCTTTCTTCTAATTGATTCAGGAGTTTTTCTACATCTAGACCATTAACCAAACGCCTCCAGCATCGGCGCAGCGCCTCTTTTTCTGGAAACCGGAAGTCATCGGATTCATTTTTTTCTGTTCAAAAAAAGTTTCAAGTCCTTAATTGTACGAGCAAAAATGTACATATATAATTTTTCAAAGTGATTTTTGTAATTATTGTAAAGAATTGATTTGCAAAAAAAGACAACTCGAGTCTAAAAAAGAAATGCAATTCTAGACGTTTATATTGTGAACATAACGGATATACATAAAAAGTGTATATAAATAAGTTTGACACACCGATTCTCGACAGATCATAGAACACAACAGATAAATCGTCCTCTGTAGCCTCATCACAGACAATGTGTAACCTCGCGTCCACACTGATCACATGCATAAATTCAGGGTTATCTTTCTTGTATGCTTCAAGTCTTTCTGTGGATACCTCGTCTGTCTGCAATTGCAATAGACGTATTTACAAATGAATTTTTCTTTTTTTATATTTAGATATATAATAGCCGCGGTGAAAATTATCCTAACAAAATAAATACAATTCGTTTCAAAAAAAGAAACCGTGCGCTGTAATTATTTTAATTGTTTAATTTGTTTTTATAGTATCCGCGCATGCTATATTAAACGTTATTTTTAATGAAAATTTCTTGCATTTTAATTTTTCTTACCGAGAACGAGATACAAGTCTTGCCGCCGAACGTGACAGGCGAGACGAGAATTGTCATGTTTCTGTCCTTTTCCGGCTCAATAGCAATACCTCCCTCGGGAACGTTACAGTGAATTTGATTTTCCTTTGCAACTACTATCAGACCAAAAGGATCCTTTTCATGAACCTCAATTCCACTTAATTTTACTCCCTGTAATTAAAAGATTATAGGAAAATTGTTACCTAAAATTACTTATTTACTCGAAATGATGTATTATCTTTTAAAACAGCTTGGTTGATAACCACATCCAAAACGAGAAAATCTACCGGAAGTGACGTAAGATTGGTGATGTTCTTCGGTGGTAGATCCGTCCATTGGCCTTGTGGTGATCGAGTTCTAATGACGTGTTCCAGTGTTTTAGACGGTTGTTGGTATGGTACAAAGACAAAACATTCACCCTGGTTTGATGTAAAAATTGCATATAATCATAAATGTATATTTAACAACCACAGAAAGAAAAAAAACCGAAACAGACAAAGCAAAAACAACAACTCTTTTCAATAGCCAATGCTTGCAAAAAAACAACATTTGTTTTTACACCTTACCATTTCGACAGGTTGTCGAAGAAATTTAACAGTAACAAAGTATGATAGCAGTTTTTCGTATTTGTTCTTCAGGCAGGCTCTAAGGTCGTTTGGATTCTTGGAAACGGAGCACATGATATCGCTCTGTCTCAGCATCTCACGTTTGACAATTACAGCACACATGACTTCCTCTTCCTCATTGTCAGAGTGTTTGATTGGGCGATAATACCTGAAATAATACGAACTATTTGTTACCAAATATATATAGGAGCTAAATACAAAATTGTGGATGAGAGTTATATTCTGTCTATTTGAAATTTCATATATATTGCAATTTACAATATAAAATGCAATGAATTGAATATATTTTTTGGTGATTACACAAATGTGTCCCAGTCTTCAGCAGGGAAAGGATTGTCTGGCTCCTGGTCAGGGTGCTCCTGTAGCTCGTTTAACATTAACGTTTTTATATCCTCGTCATTATGACCACCGCTCATGTCTTCGCCATAATCATCGCCATTCATATTTGCGTAATGAGTATTCTCTTCAGCATCATCGTCATTTATATTATCGTCATGGTTATCTGTGATCATGTCCTCTTTGTTATCATCGCTGTCGGTGTTTTCCAACTCCTTGTTCTCAGTGTTTTCCAATGCGTTCTCGTCTTCAGATACACCCACGTTCCCAGTAACTTCGTCGTTTTCATCAACGTCTCTTTCGGGTCCACCATCCGGTCTTTCTGCTTCCGTTGACATCAGTGATTTAGATGAGCCCTGAAGGTTTTCGTTATCATTTGAGTCGTTGTTGATCTCCTGTGTGAGAGTTTTCTCGCCATTGTCATCGTTGGTGTCGTCTTCACTCTTTTTGTCTTCTACTAAGGTCTTGGTGTTTGCCCCGTCGTCTATCTCATTATGTTTCTCGTCAGTGCCATCAGGTGTTTCAGATTTATCTTCTTCAAAAACAACAAGACATAAAATTGAGACTATTGTATGCTGTTGAATTTCTAAATTAAACAATTTGCTTTTAAGTTACCATTACAAATATTGTTAGTTCAATAATTACTAAAATGCTTAAAAAAATAAAAAGACAATGTAAGAACAAAAAAATCTCTGAAGACCATTCTCATACCTTGTTTTCCCATATTATTATCATCTTCCTCTCCAGCGTTTTCTTTTCCATCCTCCTCTTTCGTATCTCCATTTTCCACTTCATCGTGTTTACTTTCCTCCGGTTGATCGGCTGTTTCTTCCTCAATCACTTTTTCCGCCCACTTCTGGATGAAATCTTCCAGCTTTTCGACGGCTACCGTGTTCACCATGATGTCATCATCCACCTTGTCCAGGATCTCTCTCGTCTGCTTTATGGATTTCTTGATGTCCAGGTTCAGCTTGATCTGAACCTGTCGATCTAGAAGACACCTGGCTTCTCCGAATTCAAACCGGAACTCATCACTATAGGTGGCGCAGTGGATAGAAAAATATAGGTTTTGTTACAGGTATAAAAGACAAAGAAATGAAATTTTCATTAAACTGAAAGTATTTGATACATAAAGCATAAACTCTAATAGTATTTTGCAAATAACTAAAGTATAACAAATATGAGAAGAATTCTTCGATCATATTTAGCTTAAAAACCATCATGAGGTTTTTACCTTTTTAAACTGCTAAGATCTTCCTTCCCATTTAAACTCAACGTTTCTCCGTCTGCAATCATAGAAACGACGTACATGTAAGTCAGTCACTTTAACAACTGCTACTTTTCTTGTCAAAATTTGAACTTTTTTTTAGTAATAGATCGTCTCACCAATGAATAAACCCCTGCTGGTAATCCCGATGACTTGTTCCGCCATTTTGATGTTCAGCTTCCGGAGTATCTGCTTGAAGTCTTTGAGTTCGTCCCTCAACTGGAGCAGGTAGTGGGAAGCTGTGGTGATGATTAGTTTGGCCTCATTTCCCGCCTTTTTGATCAGATGTTTGTAGTGGTCATTCACCCAGTCTTCTGTCTCAACCTCTAGGATTTCAAGGAGGTTCAATTTACATTCTCGAAAGGACTCCAAGGAATGCGCATCCATCTTGAAACGTTGTGCAGTTACTAGTATTTATCAGAACATTCTGCAAATAATTGTAAAACGGACAACATTTAATTTTCTTCTTTTGGTGTAATTGTCGCCGATTTTTTGTGTACAAATATTAATTACAATTGATATTAGGGATAAAGTTCATCCAATATTTCGATGAAAATAATCATTGAAACTCACCATGGATTGCTTTCCACCATGTTTGAAACTTTGACTTGATTTTGTTTTAAAGTTATCGAAATGAGATTACCAAAGAGATAATGAAATGTTATACCTCAGGTGCTCAATAATATATTATGTATATCTTGTGATCCAAGACGGTAAGTCACTGGACTTTTTAAAGATCGAAATGTATTGTGTATACAATGTATAACCTAATATTTCATTAGTTCCCTTTAACAACTTAAATTTTCAAAAATGGAATGTTTACGTAACAATGATGGTAATCTAATAGTTAAGAAAAAAAAGAACACAATAAAAATGCTTGCCACCATTTGCAAATTAGAAAATATGAATCTGCTTGCAAAACAAATCGAAATAGAGAAAAAAATGAATTTGATACAGGTATTGTAATTAACTTAAATATACATAATTATTTACAGTGTATATGCATAGAGTAATATGCTCAACTCCATTAACTTAATTTTAAAAGCTTTCCTAAAATGGGATCTTTGTTTTAGGCTAAATGCCAAAGGTACACTGTGAAATGGTGTACATGTATTTTTCAGTGGAGACGACATAGGGAATAGATTTTGATTCGTGTTATTGAAAAGAGTGCTCAATTATCAGGCTTTTAATTATGAATATGATGTCTGGAAGACAGAATTGTGCTAAAATTTAATGGATTTGTGATATAAATTTGGAACCCTACATAAATGATTTAGAATTGTTCATGTTCGGAAATAAGCGAAATGAGGTCACCATAGAACTGAGGACAGACAATACTTCAATCGAATAACGACATATTATTCAAAATTAGTGATCCGAGGTAGGGGTTAACTAGTTCACTGGACATTTTATAATTTCATATACAGAGCTTTCCAAAATATCGGGTTCCATTTAAACTATTATTAATCACTGGTCACAGATGATGTTTAAACGTTACACATGCAGAAGTTTTCAGAAAGCTTTAAAAAGACATTTAGATGCATGAACTATAACCCCCCCCCCCCCCCCCAAAAAAAAGAAAAAAAAGAAATGAAAATTCGTTACTTTAATGCAGTCGTACTGCACCAGTGTAGCTCCGACAGTGTACTCGGTAACAGGGTTCTTTTCAGTTTGGAACGTGAAGTTATAAACCATATATCTTTATCTAATAGTGAAAGAGTTTCAAGACCCATAATAAAAGTAAAGAATTATTTTTTTTTCTTTTTATTAAAACTGACAGAACATAACAGACAAAGTAAAGCATCAAGTTAACATTCGTTGGTTGACAAATACTGTCTCGGACAGCAAGAGACATTTCACGACAGCGAAATAATCCATGAACAAAAACCTTAATGGACCAGCCATATAAATATTCATACGCAGTAAAGTCCTCTCGTCGCTGTATAACAAAACGACAGGCGGTGGGCCACAGACAACACAAAATAGGTCTGAAATATCACAAAATCCAGCCACATCGTAACTCACATACATACTTTGACAGTCATTTTAATAATTTATAACATAATCTGAGAAGGAATCAGTCAAATAAATATCAAAATCAACAAAACAACTTCACAGTCTAAATGTCTCTAGGTTTTCTTTCTCAAAACAATTAAAATTTTTGTTGTTATCATAGCCACAACATATAGTCTCTAAAGAAAAATAATAAGTGACCATCATGATATTGTAACATCTCACGAGATTTCATACACATGGCGAGACAGATTCTGGTGCTTCAAATACAAACAGCTCTTGCTAAAGGGGAAATAACCCGTCTCAAAAGTCAACTTTGGCAAGAAATACGACACTTAGTTCAAAGTGCTTCAGTGGCGTTAGTGTTTGGGACATCTTGGTTCTGTGTCTCATCTTCAAAAGACTGTTCATTTTCCTCCTTCGGAGAATCGTCTTCCTCACCCGGATTTCCATTCCGCGCAAGCGTCTTGACGTATTTCAGAAGAGAAGAAACGGAAACCGCCATTTCATTGATATTAAATTCATTCGCTTTTATCTGGTTTAACATTTCATACCGAAAACTGGATATATCCTGTTTAATTTCTTCAAAGTCATCTGAATAATAAAATAAAGAGATTTAAATTAGCTTATCTTACTTATAGAATATAATTACATGAAAATAAATGTTTGTCTGTCGTTTCAATAACTATCATATGTTATTGTTAATATTCAATTACTTAATATTATGGTTAATTGCGTACCTTCTGTGACTTCTGCTTCGCGCTGTATATCAAATATATAGCGCTGTATGATAGTCTGTATCACTTTCTGAAATAAAGAATAAAATACAATAACAAACTATTGAAAACATTTTTAAATATCTTTTTCATTTTTGGCTTGTGACATATGGATGGCATGTTGATCTAAGACGTGCAATTCAGGTACTTAATTGTCATTTGACTGTAAAGGGAGACATTTTACCTTGTAGTCTAGAGGCTCCATGATGATACTCTGGCTCCTTCTTCTCATGTCCATATCCTCTGGACTCAGGGTGGACTCGTACATTTCTATGGTGGCAATATCTACACTGCGTCCCCCGTGTTCTTGCTAAGGAAACACATGTAGATATTTTAAAATCAGTATTTAGTTCTTGAAGGAAGCCTTTCAGATTATATACATGCAGTTGATTGAAATTTGACATCAGACAAAATGACCTTAAAATACAAATGATTTTAAATGAATTGAGAGAAATTCACAGTTAACAATACGTACGGCTGAGGACGTCCCGTTGGTATTGGAATGATCCGGGTCTATCTTGCTTCCGGTGACCTCGTCAGAGGATTCCCTGACGTCATCAGCACTCTTACAACAACAGCAGACCTTGACGATTTTGTTGATCAGTGCCCGGGGTCCCCCCAGAATATTGAGAGGTACGGGGAGGGTGCAGCCCTCGCCTATGTACTCCATGTAGAGTAGGCTCCGAGAAAATTTCCACTCACAATCGGCGTCTTCCTGAATATTGTATACAAGACCTTTATTTTTTGATAATAATCATTTTTCACGAAAGAATTGAATAAGTTAGTTTGCATTCGGTGCTTTCATTTATAGTCGTAGAGGCTGAAGTCGTGAATTTACCAAAATTAAAGGTTTGGAAACGTTGTAAATTGGTTAACAAACTACCTCAAATTAATCATTAAACAAGTATGAATCTAATTTGTTCTTTGAAAGGAGTTTGAGCGAAATTCTTTGTCTTTTGGGTGTTTTAAAAGACCTATAACCTCGAACAAATAATATTACCACAGTATTTAATTCAAAAAAATATAAAATGGTATAGTAACTAGATTCTTGTAAGTTCCTCACCGCAATATTTTGAAAGGATCTTGTCATGACAGCTATGAACATGTTGATCAGTACAGTCACAGTCACAATGTTAAACACGCCGTATATGATATAGCCTATGTCCTCAGTAAAGTTGTTCTGGTACTCTCCCAGGGATAAAACATCAGTGTCCCCTCGGCCAAATATGGACCAAAAGACAGTCCGAAAGGTGACCAGCACACTGTAACGTAAATATCATGGAGCCATTGTACATGTTTTCATTCACAGATCAGAATTTCAATAGAATATTAAGGTTATTTTGATGCGAAAAATAAAGTTTCTGATACGAAAGAAGCCTTTATTTGTAACATGGCTTCATTAAGGAACAATACGCAATGATGACCAAAAAATAAATAACTAGAAAAGAAAATAAAACACGGAGTCCCTATTGTGGTTTCAATTTTTTGAAATATTTCGCTAAATCGCCGTGATATCCTTCATGATATACTTAGACTCTGAACGGATTAAGATTAGTTTATTATTTATTTTAAAAAACCCTATTTACTTCTACTGAATGTCAGTTTTAAAACAAATCTGAATTTTTCAAATAGAGGGGCGGAGATCCCTAAAGCTCTTCTAGATACACGAATGAAGAAAAGCTCGATATAACTTTGACCCCCTCTAGGCCAAGAACGAGGAGAGGAAGTAACTTATGACTATACCAATGTAGAGAAAAGAGCGAGGAACTTACGTCCCAAAATATTTTTCTGCCTTGAATTGAAATTCGTGGTCCGTGATTTCGATGTCGTCGTGTACGCTGTAGTACCAGTAGAGGTTGTGTAGCCCCACCATAAAGGAGCCAATCACAACGATGAACAGCAACATAAACTTCAAAATGTCCTGAAAATATTGAAGGTCACTATACATTGGACTCAGCATTTCTTGTCGCGCTTTACATATACATATATCATCACCCGATTTACATAATAATCTTGATTTATTTTGTAGGAAAGTTTATGATTTAATCTCAAAATTTTTTCTAAAATTACATGCAAAAGATTGGAAATATAAGCAGTTACTGTAGCATTTTTATATTTTCCATAGTCACAGATGTTAACCTTTGTACAGAAACTGTCACGATTCAGACGGAATTAGCTGTCAAGTATATTAACTTTTTTCAATCGGATTACTGGTCCTTTATGTTAGACAGAAATAAATGAATATCACGCGTACCTTCACCATGCGACCTAAAGTGATCTGTAGAGGACCGAGGGCTTCATTGGCAGGTAACAGGTAGGAGACACGTGAAAAACTCAGGATGTTGGCAACGGCAAATAAGGCCTCGGCAGCATTGATGGGGTCAAAAGGTTGCCAGTAAAACCTGTCTGTTAAGTAAAGGTTTGGTTGCAATAGAAGCTAAGACACGTAAATTGCATAGAAACAATTCATGTTGTTTGTTCTTTCTTTGAGTATACATGTGCACGCGTGTACCTGCATTCAGCCAATAGAACTGCCATTCCAGGAAAAAATACTGGGCAGGATCTGTTAGATTGACATTCAAGATGTACTTCAAAGCAAACTGGCCCTGTTCAGTAGTGAAGCAAGAGTAGATGACATCAGAAAAGGAAAAAATGTGTAATAGATAATTTTAATAGCATCGAGATGAATTAGCTTTCCTCTGAAATAAAAAAAAATGTAATTTTAAGTTTCAATGTTGAAGTTCTTTACGAACCTTAATCATCACCATGTATCGCAAAGTATATGAGGCAAAATACAGGCAAAGAAGGGCAGAATCCATTAAGTTATACCAAGACTCTGTGTAACTCTCTATTCCAAGAAGGTAGATTTGGTTACACTCCTGGCAGGCAAAACCTAGAAAATATTGTATTATTATTTCAGTCAGCGACACCTAGAATTTATTTATGTACAAAAGTTTTATTTCAGTTGTAAAAATACCCTTCTTTGGTCATAAATCATTTAATATCTGTTAACACTTTAATTGCCCACACCATTTACGATGGTTCATTGCGGCACAATCCGCGTTTAATATACTAGTACTTGTGTACTTGTACTTATATTCGTGCAGCTTTATTTGATGTATTGTATTCTGTGTTGTACGCAGTGACTAAACAGCACAATTTGAATTGAAATTTCAAAAGAGATTCTAATACGATCAGAGAATCAATGGACGCCCATTTATCATAATTACCAAAGACCCATATGGATATAAGAAATTCTGTGATGGACGGGAAAAGGGGTCTCATTGGGAAATCGTCCCCCATGAAGGTGCCATTGGTGAAAGACTTGAAGGAGCTGTAGACTGTGTGTAGGTCCTTGTGCTGGGTTCTCAGTGAGTTGGTACTGGAGGTGGTCTGAGAGGACTCGGCAGTGGAGATGATGATCAGCACCAGAAAAGAGATGAAAGACAGCATCTGACAGATGAACTTGATGCATGGGTACTTCAAGATGTGTATCATCTGGAAATAGATTACCAGGGGTGACAATATAAAATTTAAAAAAAAATAGAATTTTTTTTTTTCAACCATTAATGATAATCTTTCTCTTAATTTTTATACTTTTTTCTTCAACCGTTGTAACTCGCACAAAACAACAAGGAAGCATTTAAATGTTAAATTCTTTTTGATTGGTCATATAAATTGGTTAATAGTACGGAACTATCTTATATTCGACCAATATATTCCATAGATGGAAGAGCCGGTACGTACAATTCTTAATATTTAGTTAACATACTGATTTTTTAAAACTAGTTTTAACCCGATTCGCCTTGTCGCCGTTACATGTATATGAAAGGAGTTGATTTCTCTAAACTCAGATCATCTTCACAAGCCAAGGGTTTTTGGTCCACTCCACTCGCCGTTTATGGGTAGTGGAGTGGACCAAAAACCCTTGGCTTGCGAAGATGTAAAAATGCTTCATTTATAGGCAATAAACCACCTACGCAATGCAGTGAGTGACGCAACTAGTTTTAATTATGATCTATTGAAAATTGTTCGATGGTTTTTTTTCCCATTGTTTTGCGGAGGATGAGTAATGGGAAATTGAAGAGTATATTATGCTACATCTTCGCTAGCCAAGGGTTTACGATCCACTCTGCTCCTCTACAACATCTTCGCTAGCCAAGGGTTTACGATCCACTCTGCTTCTCTGTTGTAGTGGAGCAGAGTGGATCGTAAACCCTTGGCTAGCGAAGATGATTATGCTATGGAAGAAATGTAAGGATGTATTTGTTAAAGGGAAGAATAGGTATTGGGTGAAAACATTTTCGTTCTGTTATTTTTAGACAGGTCTCAATATTACATCATGAATATTGATTGGCCCGCTAGGGTAAATGCTAGACTACTTTCTGTCTTCTCCATATTCATCTTACAAATGGAATTTTGATAAGAACCTTGGACATTTAATGTACACAAAGACTAAGTAACTGTCAATGTTTTAAATATCTGGAGCACACGTGTGTGAACAATGTTGGAATAACTGATTTTCAGCTATATTCGATATTGATAAAATATATCGTCTGGAAATTTTGTGGCTTTAGTTAAGCAAACCGTTTTTTTAATTTTTAAAATGTATTCAAAATACATTTTTAAACATCAAAAATCCAGCAGGATCAATTCTTCATAACATTACCGTGCTATCTTAATCTAACATGACAGGAATAACAAAGCCAGTAAATTAATTACAAAACAAGAGGCCCATGGGCCACATCGCTCAAAGGATCAATTCTTGAAACCCTTTCTTACTTTTTTTCAGAATTTGAACTCAAGCGATGGAATTTACACATGAAATTTTTTTTTCAGAATTCTTCAAACAGTAATTTTACAAATCGTAGAAATGATCATCAAAAGAAAATTTTAACAGCTTTTTTTTAAAATACAACTTTATTCCTATGTTGAACTTTGCACCCCTAATAAGGCTATGCCATTGGTCCTGGGTTCCCGATTCACAAATAAAACTCACTTACACATTACGTCACATATTGATGCATAGATAGAACGATGTATTGGTTGAACAATATTCAGGATACTGTACAATTTTTGAAACATTTTTGTGAGCGGGTGGTGTTGAGGTGTTATAATAACCCAGGGGGTACTGACCTGTACATTGTGTAATTGGACACAATGCATATTTAAAAAAGAAATATATTGGTCACAATGTAAGGTGGTTGATCAAATAAGTATTTAAGTTATTTGATAATTGATGAAAAAGTTTAAACCCTTACGTCAGAACAATCGACCCTTGGATCCTAGTTTTAATCATAAATTGCCAAAGGCTTTTAAGTTTTCTGTGTTTTAGGGTGCGATTCGTATAATGGAAGGGAATATTGTTGTCAACGCCTGAGGATGAGAAAAAATAATCCCCACGCATATCTATTAGGATACATTCAAAGAAACAATCAATTACAAGTCATTATATGAAAAATTAATCAATCAAGTCATATTTGCCCTTTTTAGACAAGTTGTCAAGTGTACGAGTGTAATCATAAGGAAAGATGAAAAAAGGGACCCTCAGTCGGAGTTCATAGGTGTGAAAAATGACAACCATGAGTGATGAAGTTAGGAAGATAAATTTAAAAAAAAGATTTGTTTCTATAGGTGAAGCGAGTACACATCATTTGAAAATAACCAATCAAAGCTATTTCCTGAAATTCTACCACCTTTTCTTTGGATGAGTAGATTGTTATATCTAATAGCCAACAGTCAGTATCATAAAGCGTGATCATCACTTGGCCAGGGTGTCGTATCGGGTTACTGAACATAAAAAACCAAGGACAATCACGATGATGGAGAGTGATCACTTGACACACACACACACACAGAGTCGGAGATGACGATCTATAGATTATACGATCTAACTTGATGATACTTCTACACAAGTTACAGCTTTTCCTGCCGAATGGTTGAGAAGATTTTAAAAAATACCAACAAATTTTCACTAATTCTATACCATCTCCCATGTAACGAGAGCGTGACCCTTCATTTGAAAAAAACTTGAATACTATTCACCCAATTATGCTTTATAGGTAAATGTACAAAGCGACCCAATACTGTTGCCAATTATCAGAAACAACATCGTTCACAAACTTATGAAAGAAATGCAGTTCGCACCTTTGTCTGTAAACATCTATACCGGTAGCCTATCACCCTACATTCAATTCACTTACTTAAAATCATAGAAGTGCTACTTATGTCAACCTGACCGAAAAAAAACACATTTCAGGTTTGAAATGAATAAGTTTACCATGAAACCTGATCTTTTTGATTATCTCTTTTATAATTTCTAGTCATCTTTTCAATGAACAAAAGAAAATTAATGTTATTAGTAAGGTAATAGATAAGCCTATTTCATTTATTTTCCCCACAAGATTTTAGCGGGTTTTTTATATTAACACAGGCGAAAAGAAAGTTGAAAATAGCTTAAACGACTCGTTAAAACGATACAAGTCCTTTTTTTTTCTTTTTTAAATCTCTCAACCCTTACCATAACATTTTACATGTATATGGGATTTTCATGAATATGGAATTATATATTACAAAGTACATGTACATTCCAATGATAAATCTAATGACCCTGACCTTCCACTTTGGAAAGATGAGATAGACAAGGACGAGGAAGGGATAGGACAGGATAAACAAGATAAACATCAGGATCCGCTTAGGCCAGCTGGCCCGCTCCAGGGACCCCATCCCGTAGTACCAGGACTTCATCAGCTTTTGTTGGCAGCTAGGGTGGGCCACGAACTAAAAGTACATCACACAAGTTCAAGGTCAAATAACGAATAAAAAATAGCTTTGGGCTTCAAGTGAGACAATAAAATTTATTGGTCCAATTGTATATCATATTTTATAGATGCTGCAAAACAATGTCTTACTGTCTTATTTGTGTATCGAAAAGCAATATGTGATGCACAAATGTGTTCTTCACTGAGAAGAATTGACAAATTAATATTAAGCTGCGTTATTTCCAACTTTTTAAATTATGAATCTCATAACACTGTGAATAGTTCAACCTTTACATATACCTTTTTCTCTTTGTAAAAAAGCGCAAGCTTAAATCTCGCTAAACTCTCAAAGTGGTTGAAGCGAGGTTTCCCCGCCTTATTCAAAATGATCTCCAGTTCCTGTTGAGTGCGGACACGGTCCAGTAGTTTCACTGTGTACTCACTTAGTTGTTCTGCAAGATCCTTGTATTCTTTCTGTACAACGAAAGAAGTTAGAACATATTCTATAAAACGAATTAGATAATATATTGGGTCTACTTTCTGTCAAATGAAAGTAGATTTGTATTTTGTAAGCTGCAGGAAAATAATAATACTGTACACAAATCCAATGGTAAACGTATCTGTTTAATGTTCAGAGTTCTTTATATGCAAAACAAGTAAAGAATTAAGTATAAATAAATTTGATAAATTTGATTATTTTTCTTTATCATACTTTTACATTTAAATAATCAAAAACATGTTTGAACGCGCAGTTTTAACTATTAAATTTCTTGATCATAGTGTGACACGTGATGATAGAGTGTATGTCCCTTGAGTATGTGACATCGATTACTGTAGATTCCTTATTAAACGCGAGGAATTAATATCCGCGTTAAATCGCGAGAAGCACCCTTCGCGGATTTTAAAATCTCGCCATTATTTTCTAAGAGTTGAAAACCATAAGAAATAAAAATAAAAGTTTCGCATTCGCGATTTTTTATTCTCGCGATTTGATACAAAACGGAGGGATCGCGGAATTAAGTACTCGCGTAATATAAGGAATTTACAGTACCACTGAAACAATTTTTTTTTTCAGTACGTTTCTTACCCAACCCAGAGTCTTGATTACTTAACCGAATTAAATGCATACGACTAATAACCATTTCAAGGAAGTTTGTGTATAATGCTTGATTTATCAAAACTTAAAAAATCAATGCTTTTTTCTTAAAATTGGAAAAAACACATTTCCTAACTGCAAATAAGTCGAAAAAACTATAACTACGTATTATTTCTTGAAAACCTTGACATTGAAATACATTAAGCAGGCCGTACAGCATCCGTATTATAAATATAATCCCTTCTATAAAATCGTTCATGAAGAATTCAGTTACGGGTACATACGTACTTCTGCTTATAGAAAATTAAACTACATGTACTGTGACAAGCCCCTGTGAATAAATATGGTGCCATAGTAAACTGTCATCTGCCTAGAAAGAACGAGAGGGTATAGAAAAGAGATACTGCAAATATTCTGATAAAGTATGCCAGCTGCTAATGAATCCTTTTAATGTGCTATGTTTATTAATCCTATCTTTTTGTATTTGGCGTAAAGGGGTTCTACAACTCAACAATTTAAATGGATAAAAACTAAACTTCATATAAATACACTGAATTTGTTTTTATTTACTTTTTTTTAATTTACAAAATAAAAACAAAATTTCAAAAAATCAATCATACCCCATTTGTCCTAGCAATGTTAAGTGGTGAATTTAAAACAGAAGATCAGCGTACCTTGAAGTATTTCTCGACCCTGGACAGACTTTTGAGCTCGGCGCCAAGTTCAAACGCCGTGAATATCGGATCCTTGCTGGACAGGGATATGTACGCCTCGCTGGCCAGGCCCCGGTAGGCATTCAGGCGATATTTCGCAGACCGTAGCATGTCAAACTTCATTTTGTTCGTGCATTCCTGACAAGCGCAGCGGAACTTGTGCGGCTTCTGGATTATCTCCCCTCGTAGAAGTAGCAATTGCACGATTTCGTACTGGTTCTTCTGGGACGCCAGAATCAGTGGTGTGATGTCGGGGGAAAACTGCGATTCTTCGAAGCTAGTTTTAAAGAAGTGATCCTCGTCTCCCAGCTTCTTTCTCTCTTTCCACATTTCCAGATACCTGCGATGTTTCAGAATTGTCTCTGCTATCTGTATATGTCCGGCACTGATTGCCTGGAGAACTGCCTCGTAGATGTGGCGACCACTGGATCGGTCCAGGAGAACCTCCACCACCTAACAATGACAGAACCCACAAGAAATTACCACCTAACCATTGTACACGCCACTTGGATTCAATTTGAAGTCTGACCTTAACGATCTCCGATCCTCAGCAATGTTCGATAACTCTAAATTTCCGGAATTTTTTTTATTCGTACCATAAATCTCCCTTTTATATAGACAAATTTAAGTAGTCTTGTAGTGTTAATATTACAAACTGCTTGGCTTAGTGGCTCCACAGAGACCAACTACATAAAGGTAAAGGGGTTCAAGCCACTGATGCACCGGTACAACCTTTTTTTTTTATAATTTGATCTCAACTTGTATATGTATCCCATTATACCCATTGTTGGCAAATTTGCAATAACTTTGTAAA
Organism: Magallana hongkongensis; assembly: GCA_016163765.1. Lineage (NCBI taxonomy): Eukaryota > Metazoa > Mollusca > Bivalvia > Ostreida > Ostreidae > Magallana > Magallana hongkongensis. Next base: position 51,152,034 of record WFKH01010931.1, read on the forward strand.
ATGCATGGATACCATTAGTAATTTTTTTTTTTCATTTCATTTATAAAGTTTGAAGGGCAAATAACATTTCTATGATGAAAAAAATACTTTGAGGCTGAGGATCGGAGAACCTTAAAGTCTTTTTACATTTGAAACTTTTTTTATGTCAATGAATTTCCATAGCCGATTATTCGGATTTGCTTCCAGATATATACATATATCATATTATAAAGAAATATTATAAAGAACATGGGCGAGTAAGACGGTTAGAGTGACCACAAGGAAAGAAAATAAAAGATAAAAATGCTAGCGAATTCACATGAAAGTTTGATTCGACTTTTGGGGGAGTTATGTCCCGTTTTGAACTTAAAAATTTGACCAAAAATAAATACATGTATAGTACTACTTAAACTGTTTGTCGGCGAACAACCTCTTACACTTCTAAACAGTTTTTCATGAAACTTTGCCTTAAAAACTTCTTTGTAGATAAATATATTTAGTTCTTTTTTGTCAGTCATGCCCAAATGAACCTTAGAAACTCCCCCGTTAGTCCGTTTTTTTCTCACCCTGATACACTGGTATTTACTGAATGCACTTGTGTAGCATTGTCAAGCAAAGTAGTATGTTTGGGGTATGTGAGCTTGCCTATTTTTTTCTTTCATTTTATAGCGATTAGACAAATAAGCATGTCCTAGTATCAGTAAGCTAATTATCTGGCAGAATCAAATCTGATGAAGTGTCAAATGTCAAAAATGTACTACTCTCCCTTCTATACATACTATTAAATATTGATAAAAAATAACAAAACAATAGATACATCCCTTGTTGTTTTCGGGGAACTTTACGACCTCTGTAAAGTTCTGCGGTGTTACAGAAAAACCCGCTAAAGTAGATTATATTAATATTTTTCTCCAGTGCCCGTAACCTTGTAAACCAAAGAAAAAACCAAATCAATGTTCTTATTGTTGAAATAAATTCATTCATTGAAAAAGCAATATTGTTTTTTTTAACGATCTTTGAATTCTTTGAATTCACTGGGTGGTTGTAAATATTGAAATTTCAACCCGCTAAAGACATTGTGACATAACTTTATGCAAATGTAATCGGACGATTTACCCATTTTTTACGCTTTTAAAAAAAATTATATCTGCTCCAAATTAATCAAATTCATTTGATAACGTTAAAAACTCAAAATCTAAACGCAGAATATCTTCCCACACACAAACTTAAGGTCAGAGGACACGTTCCTCGAGCATCTTTTTTGTATCTCCTCGTAATAAAGAGTTCCAATAAAATTATCATTATTTATAATCATTTTTATAATGATTAAAATTTTATGTGTTTAGATGAATATGCCTAGATGGGCGAGTGGTTAGAGTGGTGGCCGCTCACGGCTAGGAGAGTAGGTTCCATAGGTCGTGTGTTCAAGCCCCGGCTGAGGTGGAGCTCCAATTTAGTGAATTTTCACTGTGCTGTATATATTTATATATATGCCATATATTTTTGTATCAGCAATTCAAGTGTATTTTCAAGAAGATTATATAGGAAATTGCATACTCTAGTATCTTGCAGAAATGCCTGGTAAGGTATCCTAATTTTTTGCAAGAAAGCTTGTCAAAGTAGTAGTAAATCAATTACATATTCCTGGAAAAAGTTATATGAAATTGAGGAACGTGTCGTCTGACCTTAAATCTTGGCTGGGGTATTCAAACCATTATCAATCATATTGTTTGTAATTTACCTCCAGGTGTTCGTTCTTCACTGCCAGTCTGAGCGCCGTCCGTCCTAACGCATCAATACAGTCCACGTTCATTTCCGGTGTCTGGTCCAGTATCCTTTTGACCGACGGAATATCACCAAACTCGGCAGCATGGAGGAACTCTTCCTCTACGTCGACATTCTGTGAAGATTGATGACATTTATATCTATAAACAAGGTCCGATAGACAATGGAAATGGTATCTCAGTCTTTTTCTTCCCATGAAGAAGTCGCATTTCATTACAAACTTATTCCTTCTTGTATAATTAAAACTATCTCCAGTCTTAACATATTCAGTTTTCAGTGCGCTTAACAATATGTTACATCAATTCCATTAACACAGAGATACCCGCGAACAGTATTCCCCGTATGGTTTCCTCTACTCTATAAAAATGATTTGCGACCTTCTCTGATTCATACTGACTAGGCGGTTAAAATGTCTTATTCCTTTGACAGCGACTAATTCCGTCAACAGATTTTTATTTGAAGCTTCCTCTCAATCACTAATTCATTAGCTGCGACATTGGGTATGGTCGAGTATTGGAATTTTTTAACGAAGCATTCAGAATGATTGAAATGTTGTCGAAATTTGACTGTGCAGTCCATAAAACGCCAATTGGACCATTAGTAAATTGATGAAAGCTAGTTAAGTTGAATGCAACAGATTACAAGAACGACCATAATACAATATTGTATATCAAGACAAAGTAAACTTTTGATTTTATTTCTTCCAATGTTCAACAATAATTCTTAAATGCGTTGCACTAAATGCTCCGTAGGGATATATTGATTTCAATGCAGACATGAAAGATTAATGTTGGTTTAGATAAATTGTAAATTATGATTAGGTCTACTGTTCTTTGTGACAAATGACAAACTCGGTATGAATATTAATGCCCCCAATTGTAATAGCTATAGCAGTTCGTTTTATTCCCAAGATACCCTTATTTGTTAAACAATTGAAAGCGAGATTTCAGGCTGTGTTTGACACAGTCATTTGCGGTGTAACATGCTTAAATGTTATGATCTTTGTACTGGAAGAAGATAACAAACTGAGATCAATGCTTCCATTACCGATGACACATCGGTTTGTTACTTTCACCCATGGCTTTTCTAGCGGAATAACAGAATGGACTTTTTCAGGCCGTGGTACAACTGTCAGAAATTACATGTTGCTCTGTATATGAGCGATATGAAATTATTTGTACTTTATAGTAACTAGCTAGAACATTTACCTTTTATCTCTATTATATTTATTTTACATCTTTACTTTTAAAACCTGACATCAGCAATTTGGATTTTTTTACATGTTCAAAAAATTATTATCCAAATTATCTCGGAGAAATATGATAAAAGATGACTTAATCATTATAATTGAAGGTTAAGGTTAGCAACTGATTATACTTCAGTTTTTAATATCATTTGTTGAAAATCTTTAAAATTATTTTTTTCATAAGTCATTACCGAGCAGCTTTTTTCGGTTCATAAATTATTAAATTGATAGATCACATTTCTTCGTGATAAGATTTAGCAGTTGAATTTAGGTCGGGAGTGAGGTGGAAAATGATCTGAGACTCATTTTATTTAAAAAAAACAGCATAAAAAAGGTATGATATGATTTGCTTTCGGCGAGCTTACAAGTTATTTAAATTATTCGAAATAAAGAGGAAAGAAACAGTTGCTGATGTGTATGATAGGGGGGGGGGGTAGTTATATAGGGTGGGGGGGGGGGCTTGAATTGGGATGGAAGCAGGTGCCACTGGGGCTGTAGGATGCTGCGCCTGCCTCAACGGTCGCACCGTAAAACATTTACCCACTTTCAACCCCTGAATAGTGATTTTAATACATATAAATACTTACTACCCCTTATACCCATTTAAACTATGAAATGAATATGACTGTTTAAAAAACATGTCACTGACCGATAGATAATAGACAAGAAAATCGTCTTTTTGTTAAAAAAGTACTAGTATTCTGACTGTAAAGAGATATAACACCTACTCCCACTATTTTACCCAATTCCGTATTTGATTAGCAAGTATGTTTTCTAAAAGTAGGTATAATTTTGATATCGAAATACCGATTTAAAAGATGAGAAAAACACGTTTAATTTTTTTTTAAAAACCTTGATTCTCTTATTTTATAATACATGTATTTCTAAGGAAAAAAAATTAAAAGAAATACATGCAAAATTTTGGGGAATCGAACTTGTGAACACAAAACCACAATCACCTCCGGGTTACCACTGAGTCATGAATACACCAACTTGTCTTTCCAATATTTTTGGCCCTATTCTCGTGTGTTTTTGTTAAAAAATACATTTATTAAAATATTTTAGTATAATTTTTCATTTGTTGAACCAAAAAGGACTTCAATCCAAAAGTATACTACAATATCTGAAGAACTTAGTCTATTCCGGATTTTAAATCTGGATTAAATTGCTGTCATACTCTTTGTATTCTCAATTTTCTATATGCTTCGCACAAACTATGTAGCCTACATCGATGGTGTGTAAGACAATTAAGACTTTATTCAGTCAGGTACTCAGTAATTGTGTAAATTGCATTTCTTTATTGTAATTTTAACAAAAAACTGTGAAGCATTGAGAATTGTTAGATGTTTGTAAAAGTGTAATATTTTGGGCCATTAAATGCACTTAGTGCGCTATACCTATTTGTACTTTCAAAAAGTTCAGACTATTCCCGTATAGGTATATGAAGTTATATCTAGTTCAATGATTAGTAGATGACTGTGACCAGCATTCCTTGTATTGAAGCTGTATAATTAGCAACATGTTTAATATTAATGCACCACTAAACATAGATACGAAAGGTATGAGCAATTATTACTGTTTACTGCAAACGTAGGGTCCAATCGATAGCCCTGTCATCCCTATGTGCTCCTCATTTATTATTAAACAAATTGATGGTTTGAAAATCAATAATGTTTCAGTAAGAGGTGACAAATGGCCGGTGATAGGACTGTAGAAATGGCTGGCGACACAATTGTGACAAAGTCTGGCTACTAGTACATGTATTTATAGTATCTGTCGTATCAGAAGGTCAAAGAAAGTCCAACAAATGCCGTAATTCAAACAATACTGTGAACAATCAATAAAATTACTGTAAACAATTACTAAAGGTTTGAGCTGAAGAAAGTGCTAGCTACATACAATGTAAGGTACCGTCTGGGTAATTTTAACTACTAGTATTCAACCTGTACATACGCTCAAAGTCTACGAAATTCTGTAAAAATAATCATCAAATACTTGTATCGTGTACTGTCATATACTGTAAGCAGTCACTTTTGAGATTCTGAAGATGAAAAATTAGTTTTCGTATTTTTTAGGGTTCATGAAATTCCAAACACTGGTGCAAAGAGGTAATTCGTGCAAAAATTCCCTTTCATGTTCGACTACCACATAAACATGGAATATGCCGCTTACAGTTTTACCAACCAGCTTCATCCGAGAGTCTAACTATGTCACGTGAAAAAGCGCACTCATAAATATTCATATTCTTTTGTGAAGTCTCAGGGTAACCGAATTCTACGATTTTAAATTCGGTTTAGGTACGAACATTTTCTTTTATGACACAGTAAGGTGTCAACATTCTACGGACTAGGGAACACTATGTATCGAGGAGTAGTGTAAGGTTGTTGACAAGTCTTTGTGAAATTCTATATGTCAATAAAGAATGAACCATTGGAACTCTAAATAAAGCTAAATTGCTTTTTAATCCAAAGAGGCTATACGAAATAGTTATACCTTTATCTTTGGTTTCTAGAAAAAGGAAATACAAAATAAGGGTCGGGATGTAACTTTTGAAATTAGTTCTTCCAAATTAAATATGTAAGCAGCATCATTTGCTTTCAAAGCAACCTTTATATAAGAAATCAGAATTTATTCAAATCGGTCTTTATCATGTTTCAAACCTGAGTGATAATTTGTACTTTCATTTTATGTATCATGTATCATTTTGAATTGAATTTAATTAGTCATCGACTTTTATTTTCTTCGAAAAATGTTTTTTTTTTATTTCACTAAAAAGAAAACAATATCCAATTATGAGGTCTCTGTGTAGTCTTTACGATCGAATGGAAGTCGGTAACAAAACAAACAAAAGCGATAGCTGAATCAAAATATCTTGTTACCACAGAGAATGAACTCGGAAACAAAGATGTACGCTGATTATTTGTAACCTTAATCCTATTTACTCCATCCATTTGAAACAATTTACCAGATATAAGCTGATTTTTTTTAAAGATACATGTACAGACAGAAGCTAGTACTTAGCAGGGATACCGACTAAGGTGCAGATGCGTGATTGTAAATGGTGAAATATGATCACATGTGTCATACAGGTGTAGTCATCAATTACACCTGACAGACAAGAATGTGGACAAAAGATGAACACAATAATGGCTGTTTTAGAACCGAGGTAAGGATGGAGGGGACGAGGGTGGGGCTATTGGATCCCTAGTCAGGGACCCGCTAGGGATTGATGTGGCACGGACCCATAAAAACAAAATCATTTTAAAAATTTTAGATTGAAAGCCAATTGGATGAAAAATATGAACACTGAAATAGTCAATTCGTCTGATGACATTTCAGCGACAATTAGGATACTCAAACTAAAACCTGAACAAAACCTGGAAAAATCCGGATAAATTTATGGAACAAAATGAATGTGGAACAAACTCTACAAAAAATGTTGGAATTTTAAATCGCTACAGTTGTGTATGAATTGGAATGGTTGACGGAACAAAGACAATGTAGGCTCAACAAATCTGTGCTGCCATAAAGAGTTCAAGACATTCAATACAGTCAATCACAGTAATATAAAAAATTTAACAACGTCTCACTAGCGTCTCCGTCAATGAGAATGTTTTGTAAAGTTCGAATGAGCAGTCTACCGACTTAATTTTGCTTTGGGTTGTAACATTGCTCCGGGTACAGAACGCCTTACACGTTAAAGAACAACCCTTTCTTCTTGATCAAAAAATACAAGTGCATCATTTATTGGATGGTAGAAAAAAGTCCAAATATATTGATTAGAGATATCAAAGCTTCCTCTACAAGGTATAGACTTTCTGAAATTGAAATATGTTGATAATCCTCGGGTTTTTTGTGGATTTTTTTTAACCTAAAACATTAACTTTATAAGCATTATTAAGACCAGTAAACCCATGGACGAAAAGATACGAGAGACGTTTGTTTGCAGATTGTAAAATCACAACCATACCCCCTTCTTCCAGTTCATCACTTCATAAACACATGAACGCACTGATGCATTGACACGAAAACATGCTGGCATCCAGAAGGAAATGTTTAAGAGAATCAGCGATAAATCAAATGCACTTTTCTTGAAAATCTTTCCGCCACCTTTGTTACATTAATAGGACTAGAGTGCTTTTAACTACTGCTACCAACATCAAAGACCTTCGACTGAATACATGTATGAATTGTTACAAACATGATAACAGCCATGATAAGAAAGCGGCATTACTGTATGATGATATACATGCAACAATCGTAAACGATAACTTTTGGACTAAAATCTTAAAATTGTACTACTGTTTATAGATTATCACAAATGGGGATATTTGGGATTAAAATACAAGAGATTGAGCAATTTTCCCGATATAAAGGTATGTCGTATACGATGGTCAGAATACCAAACGAGCTAATTCCAAATTTAGCTCTGTACTGGACTCTGACAAGGAAAAAGAAAGTCAGACAAACCAATAGGCAGAGCTGGGCGCCAAGGGGTGGAGGATGCTTATCCTAGTCCAACAGGGAATGAACATAAATGTTGCTTAGAGGAGAGGGATTT
>WFKH01010931.1:51159614-51180419 GCA_016163765.1 Magallana hongkongensis
TTATATATAAAGTGCATTGATGTTGAACGTTATATATAAAGTACATTGATATTGGTTGTTATATATTAAGTACATTGATTTTGGATGTTATAGATAAAGTGTATTGATATTGGATGTTATATAAAAAGTACATTTATATTGGATGTTATATATAAAGTGCATTGATATTGGATGTTTTTTATAAAGTACATTGATGTTGTTGGATGTTATATATATAGTATATTGATGTTGGATGTTATAGATATAGCACAGTTTTCACTCCGACTGAAATGTCACACTTTCATTGGTTTAAACATGACACGTGACTGCCGGATATATCTCCATGTCCGTCTGGTGAGAATTAATATTCGGCAATATGGCCGACGCTTTGCCTACTCATCTCGACATTTCATAATATTTAATACAAACACCGCGTTCCGTAAGTTCTTAAAATATTTGGAGTAGTTGCCCTTTGAAATTACTTTTAAATTAGAGTAGTTGCCCTTAAATTGACGTCACATTGTTGCCGATATATTTCTGTAGTCAGTCAGTAACAAACCTAATAAGTAATATTGATGTTGGATGTTAAAAATAAAGTACGTTAATATTGGATTATAAAGATATAGAACATGTTGGATATTAGTGAACGTAATTGTAGCCTCTACAGGCACGTAGCAATAGGGTCCGAATTCCCTCCGTACTATGATTTGCAAAAGTTATTAAACTTCTTTTCATAATAGGTATATAAAAGCTTTTTTCTAAAGGTAACTGACCCCCACCCCCACCCCAAAATCGAAATATCAATAATTGTACATTGAAAACTCTCTCACGATTCATTACCAGCCCCGCTCCTTCGGATAAGGAATTTGGGGTTTTTACTAAGTTATGATTTTAACGTACCTCCAGACCATCTATCTATAAAAAATTTCGTCCCCCTCCGTTTGATAATCTGATCCACTCTTTTCTATGGACACAGTTCATAATATTAAAGTTGGATGCTGTGGATATAGTATATTAATATTGGCTGTTATAGATATAGTATAATAGTATATATTGGATGTTATAGATATAGTTTATTGATGTTCGATGTTATTGATATAGTATATATTGGATGTTATAGATATAGTTTATTGATATTCGATGTTATAGATATAGTACATTGATGTTGGGTGTTATAGATACATTATATTGATATTAGATCAATAAATGTCATAGATATAGTATATTGATATCATATCTATAATTTAAATGTAGCACCTTTCAATATCGGTATAAAATAAGGACGACAGACTCTATATCTAGCAAATATGAAAACGGAGTACTAGCATACTAACTAGCATGTTTTGCTGAGCGAGCGATCTAGAGTTATAAGGTCGGGGAAATCTGGGAACGCTCAACTGAACTTTTCCCGGTAAAATTGCATAATGTCTCTCTGGAGCACAAGTCAACATCCATTTATCGCAAAAGCATGGTGATCATCCAAACGTAACTGATTACTATAGAATTTCGCAATTATTTATTTGATCAGCAAAATAAATATAATCTTTAGCATTAAAAAAGAAATTCAGTAGAAGGGATATATAACAATGCACTGTCTCGCCGTATGGTGACGAAGTTGGAATACCCAAAGTTACGCAAACAACCGTGCGGTATGTTCCCGTTTTGCACACAATTTTTATGATAATTATGTTTGAACTGTGTTTTGAACTAGGGTCTGCGCTGTTCTTGTGCTTGGAATGGGATCGGTTTCATTATCACCAATCAAAAGATTTAGGCATACTAGAATTAAGGTAATTACGAAAAATATTAAGCTTAACTAAAAGATCGAATACCATATATATTCAGACATTATTTATCCCGGTCTATCAAAGGCTATAGAGCCATTTTGAAATTCATATCTCCTGAGAAGAATACAAATAAAATGATTCTATTTGACAGTGCTCTTTGTACTGAAATAAAACCGGAAATACTCGCCGAAGTCTAAATCATAAATATGTCAAGCAGTACAAGAATATACATGTACATGTAATAAGGCATTTATATTTATGTACCGAGTTTAAGACTACTCAACCTGGTGCTATGTTAATACAATTTTGGCATATGCTTCCTGCTTATGTCTGTTTTTCTGCCGAATTCTCAGAAACCAGGAATACAGAAGAATGTTATTAAAACTGCATTTTTTTTTTCAGTTTTATACCCAAAATATGAAGCCCCTGGGGACTGGGAAAGGAAATTTACAATTTTTACCTCCCACTAAATTTGGTCAATATTGGCTTGGTAATATTTTAGACGATGTTGAAAATGTTCAACTGCAAGCGAATGACGGAAAATAAATGACAGAAAATAGATTAAACTAACGAAAAAGACTGACTATGGATCCGGGGCAACCTTTTATGTTGTAAGGAGACAGGAAGAAGGGGGCGGGGGGTTGAAAGATTTCATAACGACACTTATCATTCTAAACTAAGTCTCTTCTGTTGAAAGAGTTTGATTCTGTTTGTTATTGAAATACGGCTTTATCGTGGGATTCAAAAATAAATCAATGATATAGATATCATGATCAACTTATGAAATAGCTTATTGAGGTTGCACCGTAAAGCACAATGGATTTCTAGTTGACTTTTTCTTAAGATACAACGACCATTTAAAAAGAGAGATAACTCTCGCCGAAATCGAATTAACTCATTTTGTCAAATTGATATATATGTTTGATAAAGTTTTTTTTTTTAATTCAATTTTTATGCTTGTGAGTTATGTGGGTTTTTTTCAGAATCAAAGATCATTGAGAGATCTATCTTACTTTTGTAACATTATACTTTTTAAATATTTTCTTTGATAAACTAATATGGCGGCGATGGGTATCTTATGAATTGTTATGTACGGAGAATAGTTTTAGAATGCCAGACGTATGTGTATAGACGTACGGAATATTTTATTTCGTTGTAATTATCATTCATTGCACGATGGTAAAGGAGATTAGAACTCAGAGAAGATTCTACCCATAAAACCCTATTTCCTTTCGACGATAACCTCCAGGAATAAGATATTTATGGGAAGATTAATCCTTATATCTTCCTCACACATGTGCAATAAATGTATAATGTCCCCGACCATCGATCCCAAAGACAGGCAAAGGATGGCTCTTTAGAAAACATAATTATTACTTTTGTTACCTTTGAGTATCAGATTATCTAAATACAGTTCTTCTATAAAAAGCCATGCACGTCAATCCAATATTTATCATAGGTGACTGATTATATTTGTTGTGGAACAGTTGCAGTGATTGCATGGGATATGGCTTCAACAGAAAATGCAACTACTGTTGTAGCACAGAGAGATAAGGAGGCTGAGTGGTTATCAAGTTAACCAGCAGATCTTCCTTAAGTTTTAGCTCACCTGCGCTGAAAGCTCAATTGATCATTATTTAATCATCATTTTGCCTTGCATGTATCTTTTATCTATGCACATGTTTTATTTGTGTAGAACGATTGCCTTGATAAATTGTTAACGAATACACAAAGAAACGTACATCTTTGCTCCCGATAGGTATGCTAAATGTAAGACTCCGAGGGGCCTGAACATTTTTCCGTTCTCCATTCTCCTTAAGGCTGCCAAAGCATTTTTTTATCTTATTGATTGCACGAGAATTACAATAATAATGCAAACAACGCAAGACTACATTGTGACATCTTGGTTCTTAAATTTGGTCACAATTGAAAATCGCAGCCGACTACGGGGAAACAAAAATAAAAGACTGGGTTCTTTGAGAATTTAATGAGGTCATAGAAATAATGATAATAATTCTTGTCGCAACACCTGACAAATATCCTACTCTAGCTTCATAATATGCATTAACCAGCTGAATATAACAAAAGCAAATACCGGTATTACCAGCATCGCAAAGGAACGGGGAATGAATTAAACGAGTTTTTTTCATTAAACGTCGCTGCAGAAATTGATCTCATTAAGGATATATTTCTTTGGAATCGATAATTTTTATCACGATTTATGTCTCTGAATGGATATCATTGCAGAGGCAATTCAAATTCAAAATAAGTGTTCTTAAAAGCATCATTAAAGATATAAGTGTATTTCTTATTCGCTTCTAATCCCCAATGCTGGGTTTGTTACATTCTGTAATCATCTTTAACATTATAAGTGGTTTTATTCACCAGTGATAAATATTACTGAAAAATAAACTGATGTTTCAAAAATAAACATGGTGTGCAGCACAGGCAGATTAAAAACATGTATCAGTTTGATCGTTTCCATGGAATCGACGATAAACAAAAAGTCAAAATTTGGAGATCGCGTATTTCGCGACTTTACAATAATAAACAAAACCGCTTAGTATATGTATCATTTCCCTAACATGATCATGTTTCAAGTATAATTACCTTTAATATGTAAAAGATGAGATTTCTTTATTAGTCTGAGAGGGATTAGTCAAAGTGTTAAATGAAAAAGCTTACCAAATACAACTTCTATTAGTTACCGCGAAATGCAATGAATATCATTTGATTTTGCGGTGACACATTTTCGTGGATTAGCCTCTTTTCACAAGTCCAAGGGACGTTATTTTGCGGATTAATAGTATGACAAATGAATTTATACTGCATTTCGTGGTATGTGAGGGATGTCACTCCGTTGGTGATTTATTGATTACCACGAAATCCACAAAAAAATTTTTTAACCCCTTTAACCCTTTCACATTCGGGACTTTTTATTCTTTTTCGGGGGTGGGGGTGGGGGGTGGGGGTTAAAAATCCTTTTTTGCATGAAATATTCTAAGGAAGAAGAACTCATTGTTTTAATTATGAGGTAATTAAATACGGTTGGGGTGATCAACTCCAATTAAGCCCGAATGGGTTTATGATAGATTTGAACACCTCATAATATTAAAAAAATGATTCCTTATTACTTATATGTATATAACTTTCACCAATCGTTCAATTAAAGATTAGACATTTTAACGTTATTTTCATTTCATATAATTATGCAAACCGTATAACAAATACGTTAATTATTTGCATCATTGATTAAATGTATTGGACTATATTTTGAAAATTTGATTCGTAGTGTCATCACAGACAAAGACAATGGAAAATGTAAATATTGAAACCTACATACACAAACATTATAAATGAATATCTTTGTATCAGGTATAATTGATCTTTTATACGTTTGACCTGTAAACAATGCACAGGGGTCATATTTGACCAAAGGTTTAATGATTCCGCAGTGCTGGACGTGATCAAACCAACCAGTGTGAACAAAATACATTCTTTGATTGTATCCACATTGTGTAACTAAGGCCACTATAACTATCTTTGTTTGACCGTTATCCTTATGAATTGCAATAACATTTACTGAATATTTGACTTTGACATCCGTCCCAAAGCCTGGAAATTTTAATGTTTAGACCTCAAATGTCTACCAACGTAAAAGGAAAAAAATATGGGGGGGGGGGGGGGAGAGAAGGGGCGGTTAAATATTTGATTTCAAAACGCTGACAAAAAGTTTATGAGAATCTAATGCAAATTCCCTTTGAATAATATATTGAACAATTCTATATGTTATGAATATTTAATTCGGTTCTTAGCCATAATACTGACGAGTCACCAGACTCTCATTGGACAGATACGTAACAACCTAGCTTGAAAATTTTATGTTGAACAAGGCGAATACATTTTATTTAACGCGAGTCGTAATAATCAACATACTATGACTACATATAGATCATGTAATTTGTCCTAATTGTTTTTGACATTAACTAAGATTGTATATTTTCATGTTTATTGCAGGAACCTCATTAGACATGAAGCCAATACTGACACTGCTGATTTATTAAAAGGAAAATAATGATGAACTGTTATGCATTAAAAAAAAAACTACGTACAAAATTTGGTTACGAGATATTCCCCGATGACATGTCTCTGAATATTTCATTATCTTTCAACTAATATAATTAAATGTTACTTTCGCAAACAAACAAAAAACCCATTAAAAAAACCTGTCTATTGTGGAAAAATTATTCAAGTTCAATGTTTTTATCTCTGAAACTGGGTTCTTTCATCGTTAAAAGCAAGCTTGTGTTTGAATTCTATATATCGTTGCCTTGGTATATCTTTACGGATACCAACCAGCAAAGCATTCGTTAATGTTATTCACGTAAGATTTACAACCAGAAAAAAAGATCCAAACGAACATTTTTTTGAAAAATGATAGTCCTCAAGGCAGATTTGTTACGTTCAATTTTCTCAGCCTAAACGTTTCACTACATTATGTAGTTTAATAAAACCCCACACTGATCTGATGAATTGAATTAAACCTTTTTTAAATGAAATGTGGCGTCACAGAAAGATTTTGGTATTGGCGTGGAATATGGTTGTTTTTAACCCCTATCTACAATCGAACACCTTCTTCCTAAACTACTAAATCAGTCTATATATAGTATCTACAGAGGTACTCACTGTTTTTGTGTCCACGGAGGAATTGGACATGAAACTCAATCGGCTTGATCCAGGCCTTCTTCTCCATATCCTTTTCTTGGAACTGGACATCGTCTGCAATTTAATATGAGAAATGACAGCCATCATATTTGTATTGCGTTGGTTAGTTGGATCGGAGCGGTGACCTTTAATCACCCGGGGGTGATGCCTATCCATATTTGAAGACCACTTGGCTACTGATTCAGGTATTGCAGGTAGAGACCTATCTGTGTTACAATGTTTGTGTTCCTTTAATGTCTTCCAGTTATCATCACTCGACCGTCGAAACATCAATACCTGACAACTCGTATACACCTCAACAATGTTGGTGAATGGTTAGGAGGTAGAAACAAATAAAGAGATAGAAAAAAAAAACCATAGGATAATCTCATCGGTAGCTTGATAAAACCTACGCCCTTATTACAACTATATGTAAGTAATATTGATCCTATGTGATGGGTTTTTATGAAAGAAAGGGTGTGCGGTAATAGGTTCACAACTTTTATAAATGTGGCACCACCCAAGCTCGGATATCAGATAAGCTATCGTGAGTTTATCGTATTGATAAACCACAAATACAGTCAAATTAATATTGTTTGCATGATAACGCTTTTTCTAGAGAAAGGCATGGATTTTTCTATTACAGCGCACACTTATACCATCAGAAGATACAAACTTCAATCAAAAACGAAAAATCAATGAATAGAGAAATAAATGAGTAAATGATAAAAAAAACCAAATAATATTTCATTAATTGATCTTCAAACGATCAATAAGCCATTGCAAAATAACAAGATAATGAAAATTTATTGTTGCACCTAGTAACGAAAGTTGAAAAACATTTTAGTGGCATCTTGTATATTCTGTATTAACATTCCACAATTTACTGACAAACGCGTTTTTCACCAAAAAAAAAAACAAAACCCAAAAGAAACAAAAAGAAACCAAAAAAAAAAAAACCCAACAACAACAAAAAACCCCTCAGAAAACCCAAAACATAAAAAAAAAACCCAAAACAAACCAAAAAAACCCCCCCAGTATTGTTGCCTATGATCCCGATTGTATTTTAGCTTAAATCTAAAACACGTTACGTATATGTTATACAGTCATATATAATCAATTTCAGATTTTCATTCGTGCCCGCCCCTCTAAATATCCAGCCAGTTGCTTAGATATGATTTCAATTTTAAAAAAAAGAAGAAAAACAATTAAGAAAAAAATCGGATACAGTATACAGGTGTATACGAAAATATTTATCACAGTACAAAAAATACAAAGCCCATTAATGTGCATAGTGGGATATCATCTAGTAACATTAAAAGAAACCCATAAAATTATGCACACGACTGTCTCCATCTTTACATGAACACTTTTGTTAAAATTTTTATACAAAATCAGGAAAGATCTTGGACACCAATAAACTAGCCGAAAATAGGCACGCAGCAAAAAAGGTGAAGGGGAGGGGGCAGGTCTGCATTTTTTTGTCAGTCAACCCTTCCTGTAATCTTTATATAGAAAATCAAATTTTCAAACACACTGGCACCTACACATTTTTGGGAAAATTTCAAGAAAATGACATCATTTTACCACCTTCCACCCCCCTTGACTTTAGAATTTGAGGTTTGGGGAAGCTTTTTTTTTTTTTGAAATATAAGTCCACCAATCAAGAGGATCTTCATTCAGATAGGGCTAAGGTTTGTTTAATTCTAGTGCAACAGTTTCATGAGGATTTTCCCCCCTTACTTTATCAGATTTTGTTACAAATACTAAGTAATAATATTTAATGTAGTTCAGTTTTCACACATATTGGTAGGGTATCGCATGTCTTAAAACCGAAATTCGACATGCAGATTATCATTAATAAAAAAAATAACAACCATAAGCTT
The DNA here is from genome assembly GCA_016163765.1 of Magallana hongkongensis. Lineage (NCBI taxonomy): Eukaryota > Metazoa > Mollusca > Bivalvia > Ostreida > Ostreidae > Magallana > Magallana hongkongensis. Next base: position 51,167,971 of record WFKH01010931.1, read on the forward strand.
GTCAGTGAAATGGTTTTACTCACAAAACACAGAAATACTCACAAAACACAGACACACTAAGAAATAAATAAGAATTTCCCATTTTATTAAATTCGTAATGAATAGTAGCTAAGACAGTTGTCTTGGACTTGGGGTATGTTAAGAGTTTGTATATGTTAGAATATTATAAAGAAACGAATGAGCAAACTGCTAGCTAGCAATCAGGGTGTCGCATTGAATGGTGTTGAGACGGATGAATATATTAAGCGTGCGTCAACACATCTCAACAATCCCTGATAATTAGATCATTGCAATTAAAAACGTCACGGGAGCACTTTCTCTTTGAACGACATTAAACTTTAACGATGCTACGGAGCGTTTTACTGGGACATCAAATGTTGATGGACTGAAGTCCTTTATACCCGGGTATATATATCTCTAACATGATGAATCAAGTATTTTCCTTTGTCAATTCTCAGTGGATTAATAGTAATTACGGCTCGGGATTTCTCATGATATGCATGGATATATACCTTCTTTTGTACAGTAGTTCAGTATTTGGTAAGTAGTATTGGGTGCTAGCTTTTACAAAGGAGCCACCTTTTGTTCATTACAGCCTCCTGAAGTGAACTGAATGAAAATGGTCGTCCAATCCTCTTATCGTATCATCAAATAAATCTTTTTAAAATGCGCTATGCCATTCTTTTTACACAATATAATTTTTTCGTGGTTCATGCGTTCATATGGTTCGCGATCATTACAGAAAATCGATTTTTCTGCATTGATAGCTTCCCCTAAAGTTCTTATGAACCACTGAAGAAAGATTTTTTGTTTATAATCAGATCTCCCTGAACCTCTCTTCAATAATCCATTTGAAATAAGAAGAAGTACGTAAATTGCCGTTGTCTATGTGTCCGTTGCAAAAGAGGAACAGCCAATTTTTCCATTTAAGGATCATATGTACTACAACTATTTGGATGTCTGACGTCAGTCCGTGCTTCAATGTAGAAAAGTTTCGATAGAATACGAAAAAATTCGCGCGCCGTCAACCCCAAAAGTATTAATTAAGACACCATATAACAATGTGCACATTATTTATTACAGGTATTTAAATAAGCTTTGTCACTTAATAAACTGAACACTGCTAAAAATCAAATATTAAAAGAAATTGGAGAGAAAATAATCTGTATGTATAATCAAAAGTATTACATCCATTTCAAAAAATGAATATCAACATTGCAGATTTATTAGGCTATGAACTACAACGCTACACACCGGCATATTTTCAATGAAGCGTATTCATAACCTCACGGATTAGTCGACAGGAGCGTTTTAAAATAGTGTGAATTTAAAAAAAAGCAAGGAAAGACCTTTACAGTAAAATCAGTTGCAAAAGTTAGCCCTACTTGTTGTTTAACTCAATAACCATAAATATTTCCCAAACTTCTTTTGGAAGGTAGGTTTTTAAATTCAAAAGTTTTTTTGTTTTTGTTTTAAATCATATCAAAAATCTTGTTCTCATGACAATCTATTGTTGATATTTAGAGTGAGCTAATATAAATAATAACAATCATCAATTTGATATCAAATATTTCCTGTTTAGCTCATCTCATATTAGCTTAATTTTGATTTCTCTCGTTTGATCGACATTCTTCCTTAGACCATATACAAATATCTAATGTTTTTGTTTTGACGAAACAAATGCGAAGACCATTTTAGTTACTAAAATGACCATTAATAGCAACTGCTGAGTATTGATATATGGTTGAATTTAATCATCAAATTTGGATAATTTTTTCGATGTAAATAGGATTCTCTTTGTTAGTCATGAAACTGCTCCAAACGCATTTTAAAAAAAAAAAAAGACTTCATTTTTAAATAATAACAGAAGGAATCAATAACAAACAGATCTACAAGTAATAAATTCGATAGCTACAGAGTTTACACGAATATATCAAACTGGAGTTGGATAGTTTTCGCTATCTTAAACTGTTCCTTCTCGATTGTATTCATATAAATGTGCTAGTAAACGAATCTATTTCTTATAACTGATTGATTTCAACTAATAAGATCGTGATTTTGTTTTGTTTGAACACAGTCAGTATTTTTGACGAATGAATGTGGATGTAAATGTATGAAAATTAAAAAAATCAACAATAATCAATTACAGTAACTTTCATGTAAAAATGATAAATTATTAGTTCTAGGTGTTGCTGCAGTCTTTATTTACAACATGAGGCAATTTCGATATTAACCTTAAAATCTTTCACAATGCTCTCACAGTCGTTGCTTTTAATGATATTTCGACAAAATGTTTTGTCTTTTACTAATTAATAATGTTCAATTCAGTGGTCAATCGATGACAATTGAAAATATTTAATGTTAGACAGTATGATATATCTTTCATTTACATGTATAGTACGACTACTCATAAATTAATATCTATCAACACAAACTCAGTTAAGTATAGAATCCCATGTATACCTAGAGAAAAGTCTTCAATGTATTCAACCCCCTTTCCAATTTTTTTTTTTATTAAATGGCAAATTCTTTTGTTTATCTTAAGAAACAACGTTTGTCATTTTCTGTCTTCAGAATCAATAATATTGTTATAATAATAGTCACCCTTTGATGGAAGCTTTTAATATCCTGACAATGTCCTTTGGAATGCAACTGTACTTTGTATCAGATTACATCAGCAATATGTGCGCAGCAACTCTTATAATCACAGACAAACCAGGAAGAGGAATTTTTAAATTCAATTTTAACTTTAAAATATCCTACACAATTGATTTGGTCGTGAATCTTGAATATCTGACGATGAGAGGAACCATCGACTAAAAATATTTAGATTAGCATACGCTCAACCACTGTAAGTATTGGTTTATACCCAATTTTAATTCAAAATGCCATGAACATTTCAAGTGGATAATATTCAGGTATAACACGGTACATCGCCACGTGCGAGATATAAATGTACAATGTGTTCGATAATTAAACATTCAAGACAAATAAAACTAAATCAGATTCCTATAGTTTTTCTCAAGTTATTCTTTCCTGACTTTTTGACGATTTTTAACGAAAATAAACATACAGGTCCGTCAAATAAGTACAACTGAAATCGATGAAAGGGAAAAAATCCAAGATTTTTTCCTGGACACGTCATCTGTTTTAACTGAAAAACTCCGACGGGTTGAGGCTAATTACTCATTTTTCTACACAAGAAGGCAACAGTGTTAATTAACCATTCCCAATTTTGTACAGTCAAGTACTCTTCTTTCATAAACATTCTGAGAAACCCTCTTACATTAGCAAGGCCTGTACTCTGTCCCAAGATATCTATGCAGCACATTTGGACGATTTTTATAAAAGTAAACATACTTCAGAAAAAAGTACAATTGATATTGATATAAAAGGGGGGAAAATCCAAGATTTCTTCATTGACACATTATCATTTTTCACTTGGGAAAAATTCCCAGGAACGAAAACAGATTTCTTACGGAGATTTATGAAGGGAAAATTTGACATCTTTAATCATTCGAAAGTCACTCGGAATACTAGTACCTCGCACAATTTTTCAACGTTATCATATTATCATACTTTCATGTCTGTTGCAATGCAAAATCCCCCGTAGACTTTTTATTTTTAGTTGTGTTTCGAAACCTGACAAGCTAGGGGGCGTTTCAAAGGAGAAATCTTGGGATTGGTTCATTCTATTGAGTAAACATTGCATGAACCCTGATGTATTTATGAATATCAAATAATTTAAGTGCTGCATAGATATCTTGGGACAGAATATAGTTTGCTTTATAGGAAGAATACTCAAGGAGAACGACTTGGGTTTTTGCGTAAAAACTACCACAGAAAAACTTTTTATTTTTTTTAACCAAATATACACCTACTCTAGTGTTCCTGCAAAGTTTCATGAAAATCTACAGTCTGATTCTTTTTAGGGGCAGTATAAAAATACAGGTACATTTACTATAAGGATATAAAGGAAATTGCAATTTTAAGCACTTTGAAGCTAATAATAAAAATACTATAATAGACATTTTCCACAAATTGTAATTTGAATTGGCCACCTATTGTTTTCTTCATATCCTCATTTCATGTGTGCATAATTTGAATGAAGTCTATTTATTATTAGTACCTACTATTTTGATAGTTGGAGGTGGACTCTATTTGAACAAATTTCTTTAATTTTTGCACTGGGCAGTATTCCATGATACTACTGTTATTCTATAATCTTTGTCATTACCATCATGACTCCTTGTTTGCTGGATGTTAACTCAACATTTCAAGGTAGCATTCAAAACTAATGTAGGACTTTGGTTCAATTTCTAAGAATTTGGGGGTCTCCATTGCTGCTGATAAAACTAAGTTTAGCTTACATTACTTTCTAGATATAGGGATCAATATTCAATACAGTGTCTTAAACAATATTATTCCTAAAGTAATTTCTCAGTGAGCAACATTAATACTTCATTAACAAATTTAAAAAATTACACCAATAACGACCATAATGTCTGTCATTAGCAAATCATCATAAAACTAAAAGCAGATCTTGCATTTATTTTAACCCTTTTTGGTGCCATGACAAGCGGTCCAAGTATTAACCTGCTAGATGCACTTTTATTAATCAATTCGATACATTCATTTAATGACACCTGTCCTCATTCTGATCAGCTGTAGTCTTTACACCCAGACTTGGTATTCTTTACACGCTTGTTAAATTGACAATACACAGATAATGTTAAGGTGGGTCCAAACTCTAGTGACGTCATCATTGGTAGTTCTGTATACACTGTATTGAGAATAAGTAATTATCATTACTGGTAAAGCACAGAATTATTGTATAGACCTTGAATTAAAAATACTGAATTAGTAGCTGTCATTAGCTGACCAATGTGTAATTCTCTGCATGATATTTAACTACCATAAGTTACTGTTTTAATATTTTGTTTGTACATGCATGGTAGTATATACATTTATTTTTGTACAAAAATACTAATCTTATCACATGGCTATCTCTTAAACATAAAGACTTCTATTGTTTTTTTTAAACATACAAACTAATTCACTTAGAAAATATGGGAAGAAAAATTAATTAATGACATTTTCCCAAGGTCAAGTTGATTGAGTGAAAAGGGGTTATACATTATCTAAAAGCTGTAGAAAGAAAATAAGCGTGTTAACCCCTATAATTTATTTTAGCTTTCCAAGTGCAACAGATATAAGATTGTAATAGGAAGAGTAAGTAGTTAAGACATAAATTGTTTGCCCTTTTTAATAACAATAGGTGTCAAATAATGATTTTAAGAGAAAAAGCATCACTTTAACAAAAAAAAATTGCTGAGTAGGGACTCGCCGTAAGTTCTTAAGGGAATGGGCTTACTTATCATGGCCCAAACACGGACTGGGCCACCAGCACATCTAATTACAATTAACTCCAACTAATTCTGTTGCATGATTTTAAACGCGCAACTTTCGTTAACCTTACACATGCAGTCCCATCCCATGAAAGTTACGGGGCCTCTCACAGTCAGGTTCAACATTATTACATGCAGCAGTCTTTACAGATACACATCAGACTTGTTAAAAAGGCTAAATTTTGCCGTTTAGGAAGTCATCTTTAACTACTCTTCTTTGGACCATTTGGTTTTAATGCATACGTACTTGTATTCCATTGATTGCATTGATTGTTGATGTGATGATTGATTTAGATTTACTGTGCAGCCATATACCTGCTCACCAAGTGGGTGGCAGATTGTTTGTTAAATGCTTGTGTAATTTTAATTAATTAACCACGACCAAAATCGCCAGTCGGTGTTCTGCTGATTGTTTTGATTTTATAATCAATGTTTATCTAACACTTTCATTTGTATCACCATGCCATATGAATGCAGAAATAAGAAACTTTTCAAGATTTGAAACAGAATGTGTTGTTTGAATTTATTAAGTACCAATATGATATTCTTGTATAATATATGTAAGTAATTACTGAACGAAAAATGGTTTTGGTATTGGATGCAACATGTGTTAGCCTAGGAGGCCAAAAATCATACTAGTAACCCGCCACCATTTTCCCCATATGTTAAATATCAAGCGATTAAGGATATCATAAATTTCTCTTTTATTGCAACAAAACTACGTTCTTTACGCAAATTAAACCTAAAATATTAGTTGTTTTAAAAATAACTTACGCATTTAAATGTATTTGGTTTTTATTTCTTTAAAAGAAAAACAGAAAGCAAAATTACCCCTGATCAGAGACATAAATAACATTATTTATGTCTCTGCCCTGATCAAATCAAAATCCTCTCTTTTAAAAAGATAGAAAGACAATGTTGTAAACAAGGCACCGTGAAAAACACAAACTTGAAGAAAATTTAACGTTAAAAAAAATCAAAGAAAACAAACAGTCATATATATTTTTGATATCTTAAATTCAGAAATAATAAAAACACGCAACGAGCGATCCCAAATATGACGATTAAATGATCAACGTGAATTGGTGATTGAGATAAAACTAAGAGTATATCATATTGACTGTTGAATTAAACAGACGATGTTAACGAATGCAAAAAAGCTAGCTTTCCTTGGTATGCGTAAAATTTAAGACGCAGCACCCAGAATCTGGCCACCATTATCTGTGTTAGATTAAATCGATTCACATCAGATTACAAACAAGGCAAGGTGATACAGGCGGTACCTATCCTCACTCAAATCATCAGTACACAGTTACATGTGGTTTTCTAATTATCTTATTCTTAAACAAAAAATAATATCACATTCAGCGGAAAAAAATGTTTATATGTCTGTATATATGATGAGCGATAGGTTAAGTGAGTTTGCAAGCTACATTTCATTATTTTTATTTAGTTCATCTTGTACATTGGTGGCGTAAATTTGTTTTGATTAAATGGAAACTTTTCGTACCCGGTGAAAATAATATCACCTTGATTCCAGACAAATACACCTTATGCAATATGGATTTTTCTGATATTCATTAAATCATGCCACACCCAAAGACTCTGAATTAATATCGTGTGACGTCATCAGTACCACGGAAACGATAGCAGTAGAATTAATGTGAATACAAAGTTGAAATAATATTTACAAGTTTAACTGTTATATTTTCTTCGTTTAGGTTAAGTTTCCCTCTCATTATGAGCAATATTTCTATATATTAATGTACATTTATGTAATTATATGGCGAGTTTTCAGTCTATAAAAAAACTACACAAAAATTACTTTTAAGGGATAGCTACATGTATTAAATAATTCAATTATGGCGGCTGATTTGGTATAAAAAGTACTATATCAGATTTTTCATGCTGTACAATAAAATCTGCCTTTTTCCGCGTAAATCTACATCCCCAGCAAAAGAATTACTAGTATTATATTAGTTTATGCATCCCTTACCAACCAAATAGTTAAGATATTAGAATGTTACCATAGATATGTACCTAAGAACGTGTACATATTATTGATTACTTTTCCGTCTTTTACCAGTACTGCTGGTTACTTTTTATTTGAATCAGTCTGGGTACGATGCTATAAAACTATAAAACTGAAGAACTCGCATTTATTCTCGGGCTCACTTTCCCTCCACTCGTAAAACCGAGACTGAGACCCTGAAGTCTCCTGGATAGTTTTTCTAATTTCATTCATTTTTTCTTATAGATAACAGGTTGTTTTAGCTGTCGACCCCAGAAGGCTAAATGACGTATATTTATACAAAGCTCTTCTTTTTAAGGAGATCAAAATAGTCTAAAAATGTTCATGACCAAAGCCCTCTCAATTAGGGCAGTTTACACTTAGTATATATACAAATATTAATTTTGCACCTTCTGAATTCTTTCCCTATGAATTAAATACCGGTATCTCTACATGTACATGCGAAGAAAGCAAGACCATTTTTCAGCCATAGAAAAACATGGCGTTACGAAGTGTTTTGATTTTTGTGGTCGTTGGTTCTATTTCCCCCCTTTGCAACATTTTTTTCATGGAACAAGATGTATGTTTCAATAACCATCAAATGGAACTCGATTATGTTTTCATTTTCATTTGAATAATATAATCCAATCTGATCTTGCTCCTAATGTTTTGTAGATCCAAGTATGCCACTTTTATCAATTTTGGACGCATTTAAATTCTATTTAGTTTTATCTGAAAGTTCAAAAGTAAGGTCTAACATAAAATCTATGGAACAATTAATAAGTAAGAACAATACGAAAGTAATGTTTTCTTCTTCTATAGATATCTTACCACTGAAAACAAACCTTAGAGAATGAAAGTACAAATAAATGAAAATAGCTTTTAAAATGTAGCACGATCAATTACAAACGAATCCATTTCGAGCAAAGAGCAGATATTGACTTGAAAGGAGAGACAACCAACAGTAACAATGCTGTTTATTAGCAATAAACTGAACGCCCCCGGATGCCTCGGGAAAATTTATCATCCTTTCCTTGATTCCAGAATATGATCTTTTCATTACCACCAGCTCTTAGAAAATCTTGAAAAACAATTATATGAAGTGCGACTTTTTGTGAAAGTTATTGAATATTTTTTTCTTCTTTTATAACGTAATATGAATAAGACAGTGTGGTAACATCCTAGCTATACAACTAGATCAGGGCTTTGTTATGTCTTACAAGTGGTCTGTGGGCTTTAACGGTCACCTGACATGAGCAATTTCCTCAAAGTTAAAACAACGCCAAAGTAATTAAATGGTTCTTAAGATATCAAATAAACCTTGATATTATATACATCATTTCCAATAGTTCAATAGTTCAACATGTCCCTCAGTAGGGTCCGTTGAGATATGAACCTTGAAACTCAGAAATGCGACTTGGGTCTTTACTTCCACAGCAAGTGTCTCTCAGTAGTCATAACAGAATTGGATTAAGCGCTGCCCATAGAAAAGATGAAAGTATTCCGATACCAGACATACCAGTACATGACAGTGAGGGAGTAATCGGACGCTGTAAAGGTCACTTGAGTATAAACTCAAAAATGTCTCAAAACAAAACACTGTATGTTCGTATACTTTGGATTACTATAATTACTATTAATTTAATTATGTTTGCGGATGCCTACTCTAGTGGTTTGTCCTAAATTGATGAATACAATGTAGTTAAAAGACAATTTTTAAAAAAATATATCATTGTAAGGGTACAATCAACGAGGGTGTAGATTCCACGACAAGAGGTACAATTAAAGTCTATTAACATTATAACGTCGTAAAATAGACGATTCTCCAGTATTTGATATCAAGATGTTCGGGTCAAAAACCTCCAATTAGCCAGAATTCCGTTGTTGGTATGTTTGGTTTTTTTTCAATTAATTATTTTGTAGATTTTTCTAGATTCTGGCTCGCTATCAAATCAAAGATAAGTGTAAGATCCAGTCTCATCTTGCGCATGCAGAGCTGAAAAGTATCATAGCGGGAATGATTGGTATCAGGGGTCGGTAATTCCTTTAGGACTGCGAATTTCCATCAGCAAAATGAAAAGACTACTATTAAACTGTGCAAGCATGAATTTCCCTAGAGGATTTTTAGTTTGTTCACAAAGAGCTAAATTTCATTTCATTTGAACCTACATATACGCTGCTATACCTGCAAGAATACGTTCATCTTGTTTATAAACTCCAACCATCTTGCAAAATCCTTACTTGCATTGTAAATACTTTTTAACAAGAACAAATTTATGTTTGAATGAAGCCATTGTGATCAGGTGAGAAAAAAAATACCATTATATAACGCATGTTTACAGCAATAGTGGTTATCACCCATGTAATAAATTTAAGACAATGTGATATATTATCGACAGCGAAAGGTGTGAACGATAAGGACGTCCATGAAAAAAAAAAGGATTGAAATGTGATTACTGATTTAGAATCGAAAACAGACAAATACGAATTAATTACAATAATCAAGAAAAGTCATTGGATGTAATACCAGCATACAAAACAGTGATCTAATGACAATACATGCAGCCCTTTCGCTGTTCGTAGTAGTTATGAAATTGTTGATCTTATGACTACAGAGGAACAAGCTGACTTCTTCCCAAACAAGATTACATATTGTAACTAAAACATAAAAAAGATATACAAGTACTACCATATATTCTTTACAAATATGATGTACCAGAAATAAATAACGTTACATCAATTGTTGATTAAAAAACATTTATTAATCTAAAAAATACTTAGCAAGGAAATAAGTGTTCGGTATTAATTAACACAGATACATCCGGTTAGAATGTTCATTGCATGGTCGATGACGAAACATTAACCTGGTTTATTACCAATGAGGGTTTTCAACTACAGTGTACATACATTGCAAATCGGTAGGATAATTCTTAAATCTGGAATGAAAAATTACTTTAGATATATTAACATAAATGGTTCTTTTAAGTAGTACAAGTTTGACAGTGCACAGGCAACGTCCCTAGTATCCTATGTATTCAAGCTACTTTTTTATGAAAATTAGATTCCTATATATGTGCATACATTTTTATATTTTATCAACTGTTGTATTGTATATTTTCATGAATTCCGTTACACGATTTTTGACCATTGTAAAATGCAGACGTCACTTGTTTTCTTTTCAGAAAAAATAAATAAATTACCTTTGATTTGTGAGTAATCAAAAACATATTTCAAATGTGAATGCGGTTAATCTTAACCATCTTTCACTGTTTTTGTCTAGGTTTTTACTGATTTTGATAAAATGACAAACACTGCATTGTTCGATATTGCCAGTAAATGTTCCTTATTAAATGAAATCTATCTGACACCAACCATTGGCAAAAAATAATGCAATGAATACCATTGAGTTTACTGTTTTACTATAGGCTAATTTGAGTTTTTATCTTCAAAAATTCTGAAAACAATAGCTCTAACCTGTCTTGAGTTCAGTCTTTATGAAAGAAACAGCTAAAACAAGCGATAAGATACCTATGCTTTGTCCTTCCATATAAATGCACATCATGCCTTGTGCGCGGCAGAACAAACTTTAAGGTTCAATTCCCATCATCAACTCTAACCAAAGCTTGGAGCCTTTGATAGTTTGCCCGTCGCCAGACATTGCTAGAGTGGATAAGTATACATGTATCAAACTCACGAGCACTTTGTAAAATTCATTTAGAATAAGTATTTAGAACAGACTTTTGAGTAACCGTAGTAACCGCTGGTCTGTCTACCTATCGGCGTTTCAATGTGTTTGATATACTACGCCTTCCTCAATCGGCTTGGAGAAAAGATTTCGTCGGATAATATGTGATCAACCTCTCAACGTGCTTACAAGCGAAAACTAATTGTTTTATAGCACCATGCTGTATGAACAATAAGCCAAGACACTGATAATTTAGAACGTGTAATCTAGCGTTCCATGTTTCATCCTTTTTTATTTAACACATTCCCTTTTCAGTTTTCCAACCAAAACACAATCCCTACCTTACCTACTCTCCCTAAAAAAATAGAAAAAGAAAAAAACTCACTGTCGCAGCTACAAAAAAAAATACCAATTGGTTCATCAATTTGATATTAGGAAGGCATAGATAAATAATAAAAAAAGTTTCAAGTTACGATGACTTACCTTGGGAGACGATGCTGCTGAATAGGAGAAAATACTCTTATTACTGTAGAAAGACATCCTCAGCAGTCGGACTCAAGTTATCCAATAAAAGGCTTTATTGCATCTTTTCCCTCATTATTTCGTAATTATGGTCTCAGAGCCGTTGTTGCATTCACAAATCCTTATCTGACTATATGTGTCGATGCAAAACAAGAGGCATAATGCCGCGCACACTCTTAATGGCGAGAAAGCACGTCTGTCACACAGCATTAAGGGTATTACATGTATTAGTATATTGCAGAGCTTTTGTGTCATACAAAAGAAGGCTGCGTTCGTTTTTTCTCTTAATTACATAAAATCGTCTCATTTCTGCACATGAGCAATCTAACATTTCTCCAAGCTACCTGTGCTCGGGAAATTAATGTTATTGATCTACCAGGAAACGGGTATTTTTCTTACGATATCGAGATGTCACAATTCTTATCTCCTATTCATTATTAATTTCTATTCGCTATTAGAAATATCAACTTCGTGCCTCTTGATTTATATTAATCGAACACACTTATAGATATCAAGTATGTAAGCAGTTGTATCCTAGAGAACCTTCTGTTGCCTTCTATGAAATTTATTATTTTGGTTATTAATACATTTTTTTTATTACATGTACACGATATATTAATCGCATGATGACAAGCCACAAGAGACTACATGTATATCAATGAAATAAGTGTGTCGATTAAATAAGACTAACTTTTATTGTTGCAGGGAAAATAAAACATATCTGATCGTTACCAAATCAATCTGATATCATACACCAATAATGTGACCAGAAATTGAACATAATGAACAGTGATTGTTGTTTTCTATTCGTTTTATTTTTCCT
>WFKH01010931.1:51193037-51208380 GCA_016163765.1 Magallana hongkongensis
CTCTCTCTCTCTCTCTCTCTCTCTCTCTCTCTCTCTCTCTCTCTCTCACCTGAAACGCATGTAGGCTGTTTCAGCAGACACGGACCAGACGGACGACAATTTTCATAAGATAAATCACAAGTCTCTCCGATGTTACATTCCACTATCTAAAAAATAAAGCATTTAATTACTTTTTCACTACATTGCGCAGTGAATTTCGAAAATAAAAAAAAATTATATGCATATATATAGATAAAATAAATCATACATTTGCATGAGTTAAAGGAATACTAGTAATAATTTAAAGAAAAGGAATATGAAAATAAACTTAGTTTCTATAGAAATATACATTATGAAATTTATAAATATAGAGTACACAAAATGTTAAAGCCTGACAAAAATATTAATCATATATATTTACATGTACGGAGACCGCAAACAATTGCGCATGTGTGTATCAATGTATCAGTGTAAGGAGACCCGTCTACCACTGTGTATTGAATATATTGTCCTTGCCAGCAGAACGATGGCGTGTCTAGATAGAAGGAACTGTAATGTATAATCTGTGGCAGATCCATCAGGAAAAAAATATAAAAAGTCTGACTGAATTTCTTGCCTGTAGTCACGATTCTCAACATTAAAATCTCGCATTGAATCGTACAACACCAAATCTATGGTAATATGTGATAATTCCACAGTCAAAATTCTTTCTGATAAAAAGGGATGAGAGAGAGAAGGGGAGAGAGAAAAATAATATATATCGAGTGAAAGATAGTGTATGCTAGCATATCTAATTAATCGATTCACAATGAGTTGTAATTCTAAAATACGACAATCCATAAACATATACACTATAGTTAATGTGTAGCGAATGTGCAAGCATGTACAACATATCTAATTTAATTAGACTGTTACACGAAATGACCATTATAAAGCTTACACATGAAGACGTTACTGCACGGTCGAAGCTTCATAAACCTTCGTTTTGTACGAAAATACCGTGAATTGGCGGATTTTGGGGTTCCCGACTATTTTTCAGATAATTTCTTGTAAGATTTTATGGTTTTAACGAAATTTGATTTTATTTTAACGAATAAAACGAATAACTTTTGTGTCTCGTTGGAGGTTAAGAAAAACGAAATTAAGACCTTTTATAACGGTATTTAAGGCTTCAATAATTAGAAATATTAAGTTGATGAAAACTATTATACAGATATAACAGATAAAGCGAGGTGAATTCACAGGACCCCATTAGTGACTTTGCTATAAGTACTACTTAATGTCAAACATAATTAGCTAATTGAATGATCCTTATTAGAATTTAAATCTGGCACTGGATTATAATTTCTCAAACAAAACGAAAAAACCCCCAAAAAACAGAAAAAAACCCCCAAAACTGAAAAGAATATGATACATAACGCAAAAAAGAATTCGTCCTAGAACGGAGAGCAAATCATAGCAGAGGGGTTATCAAACAACTGCCAAATAAAGAAAGAGGTAATAACCTCAAACTACTTGAGATTAATTGTTGATTTTTTAATTCAATGAAAAGAAATACTAAAAACATCTATTGTTCTCTTAACTTGAAAGATGTTTACTTTTGTATTACGTTTGTTTTATGATTTTTCTCTTTCGTTTTTAATTGCCAAATTCAAGTGATTACATCTAAGGATTATACTGCTCCTGTAAACTGGCATTGTCACTTGTTTGAAAACATTCGAGGAGAAATCGAAAAATGAAAAACCTTTAACCCCCTACCCCCTACCTAAGCTAAAAAACATCTTTAAAAAAAAACAACGAAAAAAAGAAACAACAAAACAAAACGAATAATCCCCTTCCCCGTCAAAATAAGACACATTACAAAGAATAAACCACAAAATCGTGTAAAATAAACAAGAACATTGATGTATGTACAAATAAACAAATTCATGTAGGTCATTGGCCAGTGTGGACAGATACGTCTTTCCTATTACACGAGACCAAATCATGCTTTGCAAAAGACGTATTCCTTATATCGTTAACAAAATGATATCGGCTTCACCAAAAAATAACAAAAAACAACAAACCAAACAAACAAAACAAATAAAACAAACAAACAAAAACAAAACCAAAAAAGTGTTCTCTCAAATGTTTAAGAATTATATTTGGCCGTATTACTACTATATATTCATCTGTGAAATACATCTGGTTTAAATATGTACATATAGCCGAAAGACATACAATATGTGACTTTTGTCGATTGCCATAAGACACAAGACTTCATCTTGAAATGGAGTTCAATTGAAGAAAACCAAAATATTAACCTTTACAATAAACATTAAATAAATGTGAGACTTGTCTAAATTACACTGCCCTCAATATGAACTGACGTGTCGGTGTAATAGAAGAGTAGGCGCGGGCGTCCTGATTTTGATGTTCTCTCTATGTAAGACCATTAAAACGAGACCTGCCTATCATACTTACAGAGCATGCATGCCGCCTGACGACTGTCACCCACGGGTTCTGGAATCTAGACACTGTCTGGGCGTACGTTGACTGGACCATGTAAAGCTGGAGATCGAGTGAAATAGAATTCAATGAAATACGTACACACAGCTCTATAACAAAATTCGCACAAACTCTTGATTCGATAAAAAGAGCATTGAAATGCACACTCTCTCATTGTCATACATTTTCATTAATTTTTCCTTAATAATACTTTACTGAACGTTAATTTTATACTGTTTATTTATAAAAATTAATAAATTGTAATATTTCTAGAACATGTATGAAATTTATTTTGAAGTTTACTAATTCACATAAATTGAATTTTTAAGAAAATTTATGAATGGTATCATTCATCATAAATCTCGTTTGTCCCATTACTGTTCATACAATAAAACTCTAAGTCATGTTAGCAAAACAAACCAATTTTGAATTATTTCAAGTTGCAAGGTGATTACATGTTTAGTTGAACTTCATCTTTTAAAAGATCGAACGCACATCTTTCAAATGATTAAAAGTTTATTTCAAATTTTGAGAAATATTACAAAAATCTTTAATACTAGTAATGAAATTAAATCGTAAATTAAAAATAAAGATTTTTTTAAAATCTTACCAACAAAAGATAAATCCAAGCCATCCTTCTTATTTCATTTGATCTACGACTTGCCTTCTATAGCAATACAACCATTAATGGCCGTAGACCATGTAAGCTATGTATGTTAAATGCCCTTTTCAGATTGAGTAACCCCCACACAGGACCCCATAAACAACGGAGAGAACGTGGCCCAAAAGTCATTGAATCACCGTGGGTCAAAAGGGGGGCTTTTCCTTGTTTCCCATGATGTAAACAAGGCGAAAATCAATCAGTACTCTTGTTGTAATTCATTATTTGGGTCTTCATTCATGATCGAAGATTTGCATGACAAGTTGATTTCATGTTGATTTCCTGTTTCAATTGTTCGGAGTCAGTTTCATTACATACTAGTACAAAATGCAGAACATTTATTGCTAAGAGAAAACATATGAAACAAATGAGGTTCGTTGTCCGCTGGCATCATAATTGAGGTTTGACGAAGACAAAAATGTACTTTAAAAATCAGCAATATCATAAGTTATGTAAATGATACATAAACTTTGAAATTTGTGCAAGAACTGTTTTGATTTAATCCAGATTTACCAGATTATTTCTATCATCACAAATTTCTATCATCACGAATTTTAATCGTACATTTTTAAAAATAAATATTTTGTTTATTTAGTTTTTCTCCTGTCTTTTGGATTAAATAATTATGTCAATGTGATTGAAAATCACATGCAAAATTTCCAAATTTTGAACTGAAATTGAACAGAATCATAAATGTATTCTCATTTCATCAGAAACAAACTAATTTTCCATTGTGTCCATTATAAGATACTTCTTATTAGCGTATCAAAGGAATTGAGCCGATGATGCATCGATAATCGTTTTAATGTTACCAAGGACATATTACTTGAAATCCATGAAAAGTATTTAAACAATACCGTCAGGCACTTAGCAACAGGGAGGGGACTTCTATAATATAAAAATGCATAATATGAATTATAAAATATGAAGGGTATAGATTAGATTACTCTCCCCTTCCTCCACCTTTCAATGATTACGATTTTAGCTCTGAGAATGATTTTGATTATTTTTTACTTATTAAAATTTTTTTTTATTTTCGGTGAAAGTCTGCCCCCCCCCCCTTTAGAAATCGATACTAACTGACCGTAAGATCATTCATTAGTTTGAAAATGCAAAATTATTGACAAAACATGTAAGTAAATACTGCTTTGTTACCGAAAACATAACGTTATAAATAATTGAATGGTTTGAATAATTGTCACACATTTGAAAAAATAATTTATGCTTAATTAACTGAATAACACGTTTTCAGTAATTTAAAAACGGTTCCGTCAAATTTGACATTTGGTGATAATAATAAAATGGGTAGGTTCGCCGATTGATTTATTTGTTGTTTCTGTCCCGTCGATATGTTTCTTGCTCATGCAAAAAACGTCACAGCACCTGCGGAGCCTCGACTATCATTAGCTCGTCGATTGTGGTGCCGAATATCGATTTAAAAAGGAAATTTATCAAAGATTGAATTGAATCACATTCGGATTTATTTTTGTTCGTTGTTTCAAGATAGTGACAGTGCAATAATAGTCGATAAAAATTACTCAGTTCTGATATACTTCCGGTCATCTTCCATGGATGATGACGTCAGATAAACCCAAATGTCAGAAACATGTATGCAAACAGAGGGAAATCCAAAACAAAAGCTTTTTCACTCCCAGACATAAAAAATGCCAATCATGACCACGTCTGAGAGCTATTGATATCAATAAATCCCGCGACCTGACCGCTGATTGGAATTGATGGGCATTTGGGCATTGAGCAGATAAAAGACCAATAAATAATACCGTAAAGAGCATGTTCATTCAAGGGGAATGTAACAAGTCGCCATTGATCACCACTATGTGCGACGTTTAAGTATCGTCAATTGTAAGTTGAATTAATTAATAGATATTTTTAAATATCGCAAATGAATTAGATATTGTCATTTGTGTATGCTTGAAAAATATTTGTTCATTTATTTAGTTTTTTCTTTTTCTACTCATCAATTCATTCTAACGGTAGATATTTCTTTGTTGATTTTTAAAGGTATGAAGGTAAAGACCATTTAACCTTTTTTTAACATAGACCCAAAGCACATCATTTACACCTCTGTTTGGTTTTCTTCAACTATCTGGACATATAAGGCCGCCCAAACTTTATTCTACGTTTAACGTAACCTCAAAATACCAAACCTACGAGGGAGGGCAATAAAATTAACAAACAACATTTATAAACAAATGACTTTTATCCATTTACATAATACAGTAAGTATTCAAGCTACATGTAGGCTACCTGTATAATAATGATCTTGTCTGACAATCCCATTGAGTGTATGATATACCCCGGTATATAGTCCATAATATGCTCGAAACATTCCGAATTTCTACAATTTACAGTATTTTAGTAAAAACAAACTGGAAAAAATCAAATTAAAATAGGAGTTTGTTTTTTCTAAAACACAATTTCTCCTAAACCTACGCGCGTGGGTTACGTTAAACATAGAATTAACTTTGGACAGCCTAAAGTGAGGAAACGTACTTAAATTATTATTCTTCTCGATCAGTACGTTGCATAGAAGAAAATTTGTTTCCATATAAAGGATGGATCAGCGATTTGGAAGTCAATCCGTGCTCTAAATGTACTAAGTTTCGACCAATTACAGCTAAATAATGTTTTTAAAAAGTTCGCTGACAAATTGATTTCTAAAAATGGTTTAATCGTGATTTGGTTAGCAGCTATATGAACACGATCGGATTTTTTCAGAATTAGGGGCAAAATACTCAATCGATGAAAAACAAGGACCTATATATATACTAACAAATTTATTAGTACAAAGGGTACCAGATTAAATATATAAAGCTCTTAAAGAGTCTTGGATATTTTTTAAATACATTTTAAACATGAAAATAAATGAAAGGAATATAGAAAATATTCAAATTATGTCAAATTAAAAAGCTAAAAGTAGGGATTTTTCCTTAATAATAAATTAAAATCATCTAACTTTTTTGGCAGATCTGGTGGTTAATTTGTTGACTACCTAGTCTCCTTAATTAATTAGGTTCTCCAAGCTTATTGATCAATTGAAGTACATGTACTTAGCATAAAAACCATTGTTGACAGAGTTCATTAGTGTAGAAATTTGATACACATACTTGTGATGGATAACTGTGAACAATTTTTTTGTGACAGCTATATTCAGAACACATTTAAACATACTTTTTTGCCGTTTATGATATTTCCTTATTTTTGATACAATCTAAATCATTCTCTGAAACAACAATAGTTGCAAGTTTCTTCTATTTTCTTTTTTATTCAAAATGCATCAATGAAATCCTTTGAGATCAAAGAAAGACACCATTCAAATTGATTTTTTAAAAAAGAGCTGAGGGCGTGGTGAACGGTTAACACTATGGGAATGATTGACATAGCACAAGTTTTTGTGCTTAGTGGACTTTTTGCACTGTAACCAATGATTCTGCCTTTACAGGAAATTATAATCCAAATAATGTTAGATTCTTAGTCTACACTAGATTTAAAGGAATGTAAGGATGAGCCTTGAGATTGGAAGAAAACATCTTTAAAAAAACTGTGTAACCATAGAAATCAAATTATTTAGTATTCTGAGACCAATATTCTGTGTCCAAACCAACAGAAAAAACCAACTGCTCCTTAACCTTATACAATCAACAACACAGTACATATTTATATATATTGTTTAATATCTTCAAAGATGCAAGGAAATGTATTACAGAGTCCATTTAAAATAGTTTAAAGCAAAAATGCAAGAAAGCATGGAAATATATAAAATCTTATTTTATTAATATATAAATACTTCATTTAAGAATTACTATAGTAACCTTTATTACTGGTTAATCAGGAAATTTACTTTTGCAATTAGCATGAACTACTACCATTTGGAAATTGTTAATTCTTATTTAAGCTTATTAATGATATTTCTCAAGATCTTTCATTACTTAACAGTACAATGTACCTATGGATTAATCTTAACAATTTGAAAGGCCATTACAAGTTTTCTCTATGTTTAGCGTCCATGAACGGATTGGGTTTGAAGCATGAAAATTAAAACAAAAACCATAAACATGTACCACAAAATAATGTACATGCACTCTTTAAGTTTGAAAATACATGCACTAAGATGTTAAATTTGCTTTGTTTAATTTTCATTACAGTCTAAAACAATTACTCAAATAATGATAATAGATTTTATTAATGTACTAAAAAATAATGTGTGTTTTTCTGTTGATTTGTGTTTGTTTTCCTGATATAAAGATATGTTTTGGACTTGGGGTGGACGCTAAACAGAGAAAAAACTTGGAATGGCCTAACTGTAAGTAGACACTGAGCACTTATAAAGTCAACCTCTCTCTTGAGCGAAATCGAAACAAGAGAATGTGGTTAGTTATAATTGCTCTAGTAAGGTTTTTACATTAAACAGCAAAGATTAAATTATTAAAATAAATAAAAAATCATCTAAAATGCACAAAAATAAGACTATAAACTATGGACGGAAAATGATGAAAATAAAAACAAAACTTAAACAACGTGTCAAACATATAGCACCAAATCACATGGAACATACACCGTCCACCTGTAAATGACCTAAATAAAAAACTAAATAATGACTGTGAGGGTCTATATCACCGGGCATAAGGTGTGTACTTTGTCAAATTCACTGCAAAAAATTAAAAAATCAACCTACATTCCATTCAAAACAACCACCAAAAATAAACGATTTCATGACAGGTGACATCAGTGATGCAATGATTTGACAATTCCATATTTTCTTGAAAGTGACTTGAACATGATCTTTTTTGTGTATATTTATTATTTCACTGACCATTAAAACTTTAAAAAATAAAATTACTTAACATGTAGGTGTATTGCACACAGCCAAATGCCCACTGACCTTAATTAAATGCAGAATCTCTTATCTATCATTAATATCTATGTATATATATATATATATATATATATACTAAATAAACCAAGATATGTAAATGACAGTGTACAGATTACAATAAAGTTGATGTTGACTAGCTATATCACTTCATTCAGTCATTCAATTCTATTTTTTCAGAAGGGACTCAGATGATAAATAAATTGTACTTCAGAAGTCATTATTGACAGTCAACTAGTAACCAAACCATGCTAAACATATTATACTTAACAAAATTATTTTCAGTAGGAAATGTAAAGTACTCTGTAATCAAAATAAATAAATGGATGGATTGAGATTTTTCATCATTTGTTACAGTACTTTTGCTGTGTCATATATGAAAAATATCTTTAAAATTTGCATAGGTGATGCTCTTCCATATTTTACATAATTCATTCTATCATAAATGAAAATCGTATTTCTTTGGCATCGAGTTAACAATTGCATAGTATTCAGTTGAATTCACCAAAAATAAAAAAATGTATGATATTATTTTCCAGCATGCCAAAATATCACATGGAACCAACAAATGGCAAATCCAACATCCATAAAAATGCTGCCACAGAAGAATCTGCTCACTTCTTGAACTGTGAGCACTTTTACCTGCCTTACTTGTTACTTATAAAACTTCTACAAGTGTTCAAGGATCAGGATTTTGTTTTCCATATATTGAGCTGTTTTTTTCTGTGTAGATTTTTGTGAGTATATATTCATATTGCTTTGTCCCAGTTCAGCCCCGCCCTCCTTAATCGGCTTCCCCGTCTGAGGACACGTACACTATCTTTTTGGGCTCCTGTTGGTCTATAGCCTCTGATAACTGCTCATGCTGTCTCAATTTCTTCATTGTCTTTTTAAGCACCGTTTTCATTCTGTCATTTTCCGAATTGGCAGACTGCCATACAATTTCTAATTCATCTTCAACTTCCCTGAAAAACACACATCTTGATGATACGCTAAATTTATAATCAATACTTACTGGAAGTTAGGAATTATTGTTTCTATGGTAAAAGGTATATTTATCATCTTTTATCATCAAAGTATTCAAAACTAAATTTTCAAGGTATAGGTCCACAAATTTAGCTGTTTTACAGAAATATTTCTTCACGCATGTACATATACACTCTAAACACAAGAATTCACATTCAAATTTCAACAATTTTTTAAATGCATTAATTCAAAAAGATTTTTTAAAAATAACATATTTTTTTGGAATGACAACAAATTTACCAAACCCATTTTTCGCACATTTCTAAAAAAAATCTATATTAAAATTTATTTCACTTAAAAAAGGCTTTAAACAATATAATTTGATATACATTGATGTCATACATCAATTCACCTCAGAAACTGAAAAGTTATTTACATCGTAATTAAACTCTGAAAGGGTAGAGATTCACTTTAAATGAATGCTATAGCCTTCTATCAAACACATATTAATTGTCTCTTACTTCTTGACAATCTCTGGAGTTTTTACATCTGTTGAACAGCAATTACTTTGCTCTCTCTATTAAACATGGCTTGATATGGCCACTGCTGATAACCTTCAATGGCAAATAATTACCTTTTCTCCGTGGCAATATCATACAGGTTGTGTTCTTTCTCCTGCAGTAGCAGACGCAGGTGATTGATTTCCCGCTCATACTCCTTTTTCTGGTTCATAAACACTTCATCTTGTTCTTTTAGCCTAAACATTAAACAAAGCTTTACTGAACCCATGGGTATTAGAAAAAGATGAATTGACATTTTCAAAAGGTTAAAGTTGATAGTAAATGTGTGATTGCACTTTCAGACGGATTCATTCAAAACTACTGCAATACCTTCCAGCCACAGTATTGATTTTAGCAGCAGCCTTCAGTTTGTACAACTGGAAAAAAGGGAGAAAAATCACATGAAAATAAATTAGTTATTTAGAAAGGAATTGTGAGACAAGAAGAAGCTTGGGATGGGCTTAGATATTATCAATGTCTAGATAAATACATGTAAATTCACAGTATTTACAATTCAATTATGAAACAAGATGAAGCTTGAAAGGTGATTAGATATGATTAAAGCTATATTATTATCATTATCATTATTGTTACTATTTTCTTCTCATTCAACATTCAATTTTTTGGGGAGATACCCACCTTAAGCTTTTCCTCCATCTTTCCTTTGGACACACTGTTTTGAAGCATTTTATTCATGGCTTTCTTTGTTTCTGTTTCTCGATCTCTAACCTACATTGAACAATTGATTCAATTAATTCTTAAAAGGGTTTGAGTTGTAAACAGTTTGCCATACAGATGTATTTATTAAATTCACATTTACTTAACTAATAATAATGGACATCTTGGCACAACCACAAGCATAATTATGTTCAATTATTGATTAAATATAAAGTGAGAATTTATCAGTATCTTTTCTGTACAAAGGTAAAAAAGCTCTATAAAATGGCCTTGACCACACAGCCTGTTTAGAAAATGATTACTCTCAACATTATTTCTCAGATTTCTCAAATTATGTGATTGTGACATCAAATTACAAAACACATACTCAGTAGTACAAAGTACAAACAGAAATAACCTACTGCTTTTGCAAACGAATCCCTCTCATATGCTGTTTTTTCAGCCTAAAGAGAAACAATGAAAATCATCTTAAAGTCCATTAATACATGCATTTATAGTACAAATTTTCCAATTAAAAATTTTCTTCCAAATCAACAAAAATACTAGTAATTTTGTTTATTTTTCTTTAAAATCCTTGGAAACATTACATACAGTTAAAGTAATCATTTATGCAAATTATCGGTAGCATAATAAAATTATAAATTGACAAATTATTCTACAAACCAGTAACAGATATTTTGAAATTAGATAGTATTGCTTTAAGTAAATACATCAGAGAAATTTAGGTACACTGACATGTAAAAGACATTGTCTGAACTTTCCTTATATACCTGTAATTTCCAAACATATCTAATATGTTTATTCTACAGTTTTGTTTCAGAAGAGATTTTACAATAATAATACTGACCACTTTAATGACAGAGGCCAACTGATCCTGGACATTCTGCTCCTTAGACTCTGACTGCTCCATCGCTTTCTGTAGGTAGATGATCTTACTCTGGGCTTTCCTGTTGTCAAAATAACCAAATAAATAAAAATCATGCCGGTGATTCCCAACTTTTCTGTATGTTCGTAAGTTGTCAATATAATCAGATGATCTGGTGCCCCTTACCTAATGGCTTTTCTCATGGCTCGCAACTCAGCTTGGCATCGCTTGTTTTCAGCTTGTAATTCCACAAAATTAAGTGTCTGATTTTTCCTCTCATCTTGTACAGCCTATATTTCACCAAAATATATTACTATTTACATTAACCAACAAGAGGTGTATGGAAATCGGATAGAACCTACAGTTATTGCTTTCTGAGTTTTATAATCAGTTTAAAACTAAATGTCTTTACAACTACTATCAGAGCAATAAAAATATCAAATGACATTTATATAAACCAAATATACCTGGATCTTAATTTTCAGATTCTGAATTTCCTGATGATAATTTTCCTCTTTTTCTGTAAAAGTCCTGTCAAAAAAAAGTCAATTTTTTTTTTCAAGATACATACAAAACCAAATAAGATAGTTAAAAATTGCCAATCTCTTCGTGATGTAAAAAAAGCATGGTGGAAACTCTTCATGATGTCAAGCATGTTGGAAACACTACCTCTTCAGTTCTGCTATGTTGTTGATGTATGTCTCTGAGGACTGCTGGTTCTGATTTTCCAGAAGCATGGCATCATATTTAGTCTTCAGTTCCTTGTATCGCTTCTTGATCTCCTCCAGATCTTGGTCTTGGTCAGCTTTCTCCGCTCTCAGTAGCACCAGTTGTTTATTGATCTTGGACACTAAACATATTAATGTGTAAATTAATACGTGTATTACAGTACAAAGAGAAACTTATTCAAAATTTTGCTTGACTGTATCCTTAAGTAAATGTACAATGATGAAATAAAAGAGATCAACCTAGATACCTTCTTGCATGTGGGCCTGATGCATGTCTTGAGCTTTCTGATCTTTTACTTCAATCTGCTCCAACAGGTTCTGGTTCTCTTCAAGAACCAGTCTAGCATTTTCTTTCAGATTTTCCCTATATACAAAATCAGTATGTGTAGTCCAGTAAAAAGGAAGAAATTTTGTATTTGTAATGCATTACTGCTTAACTGCTTTAAAGAATCTTAACGATATTGCAATGATGGCAGTTGAAGATTGAAGATTACCAGTCATTCATATCCACAGGGTTTTCTGTTTGAATTCTCTCAAACTTTTCTTGAAGCTGTTGATTTTCTGTCACAATGTCTTCAGCTTGAAGTTTAAGTTTGTCAATTTCCATCTGAAAAAGATATGTTTAGACATTTATGAAAATAGGTACATCTACATGCAATATAATTTGATATTGTATGCTATAAATTTCATTGTTATGCAAACTTGCCTGATATCTCTTGATGATCTTTTCTCTCTCTTCCAATCTGTCATCATAGGCCAGAAAGAGGGGTGACAGGTACTTGGTGTTTATCTGTAGACATGTCAAACAACAGCTATTTTAATCATTTCTTCTTTCAATCTAATACATGTATCGCTTTGTTAAAAAAATAATTCCGGTGAAATTTAGTTTTCTTTAAAAAATAGAATTTTTCAGGGTTTTTTTTTAAGTTACAAAAAACTATAGAAACTTACAAGCCATGATGGGCAGGGTCCCTTGTTTGGCAAACCAAGTAATTCTGAAGCAATCTAAAAAGAATGAAAGAATATATCATTCTTCTGCAGCTTGCTATAACTGTTGGACAAAATTAATCAGGTATTTATATACATATATGTACACTTTGTTCATGTACTTCATATGTTTATGCACACTGTGTTATATAATCATCATGTCTTATTTTTAAAAATCAATTTCTCCTTTAATGATCACCAAAAATATGTCACCTCAGTGAAATTAATATGAAAGGCACTATTTTGAATTACATGTATATTCTCATTCAAAATTTGGGTTGAGAGTCAGTAAGAACATTCTGGTGGAAAAATTACTCTGTATACTGTACTTTATAGTGATATTCAGATATGTGGCCAATGGAATATCTAGATTAGGCATTGAGACTCACTGATCTTTCCTCAGGTTTGAGAATCCTGTGTTTGGCCTGGAAATCACTAAACTCCACAGTTAATCTGTGTACAGTATTTTTCAATGTCTCATTCTCATCCTTCATGTCTGTCAGTTGTTTCTTCAACAGCAAATTAGCAGCTGTGTCACGATCTAATGGCAAAAAATGAAGATATCACAAATGCTTTTTGGTTCTACACTGTTCCATTTTTACCCTGATCAATTGATTGCTGACTATTTAGGTACAATATCATTCTGGCAAGAGAGACAACTCTTACTCTAATAATCCAATCCTTCAATTGCATGCATTGGATTTACTGTACTACATGTTTTAAAATTCATTCTGTAAATTCATCATGAAAAGTGCAAAATTTTACACCAGTGCACAGACTGAAAAAATAAATTGAATCTTTAAGTCCTTAAATGTTAAAGTTACTAGGTACCTACCCCCTTTCTCCAGGGCTGCTGTGACCTGTCTAAAGGTCGTGACCTCTTCCTCCAGCGACTCATTAATGGAGCGGAGTAGAGCGTTCTGTCCTTCCAGCCCCCGTTGTAACTTGTCTGTACTACGGGCAGTGTGTATTTCTGATATACTTCGGGCGGTGTTGGATCCTGAGTGCCTGCCTGACTGTCGCGGTGATGGACTCGCACCTACAGCAAGCGACACACAGATTAACTTGGAAAATTTTATTCCAGTGGTGGGATCTTTAAAATATTCATGTTAATTATAATACTTGAAGATTCCATAATAAGTCCTTGTAAACTTATACAATCTATTTTAGAGAAAGCCAGCTAGAGCATTTTGAATTGGTTACTGATTATTATGAATAAAAAATCTCAATTAACACATTTTATTAGAGTGAAATTCTACCAAAATGTATAATTTTGAACTACATTACCGATGTCATATAATATCTTGAACCCCGCGATATATTGAACCCCTGTTCAAAATATCGCTGCGATATATTGAACCCCCCCATAAAATATTGAACCCCGGGTTCAAAATATTATGGCCGCTATATTTTGAACCCCCCTCTAATTTTCATTGCCATTGGAGAGGGGGTTCAAAATATGATGGCCGCGATATTTTGACCCCCCCTCTAATTTTCATTGCTATTGGAGAGGGGGTTCAAAATATTACGGCCGCGATATATTTAACCCCCAACCTATTTCCAATTACCTTTGGAGAGGGGGTTCAAAATATAATGGCCGCGATATTTTGAACCCCCCCTCTAATTTTCATTGCCATTGGAGAGGGGGTTCAAAATATTATGGCCGCGATATATTGAACCCCCAACCTATTTCCAATTCCCTTTGGAGTGGGGGTTCAAAATATTATGGCCGCGATATTTTAAACCCCCCTCTAATTTTCATTGCCATTGGAGAGGGGGTTCAAAATGTTATGGCCCCCGATATATTGAACCCCCAACCTATTTCCAATTCCCTTTGTAGAGGGGGTTCAAAATATTATGGCCACGATATTTCGAACCCCCCTCTAATTTTCATTGCTATTGGAGAGGGGGTTCAAAATATTATGGCCGCGATATATCGAACCCCCAACCTATTTCCAATTCCCTTTGGAGAGGGGGTTCAAAATATTATGGCCGCGATATTTTGAAACCCCCTCTAATTTTCCTTGCCATTGGAGAGGGGGTTCAAAATATTATGGCCGCGATATATTGAACCCCCAACCTATTTCCAATTCCCTTTGGAGAGGGGGTTCAAAATATCGCAGCCATAATATTTTGAACCCCCTCTCCAATAGCAATGAAAATTAGAGGGGAGGTTCAAAATATTGCGGCCATAATATTTTGAACCCCCTCTCCAATGGGAATTTGAAATTGGAGGGGGTTTCAATATATCGCAGCCATAGTATTTTGAACCCCCTCTCAAATAGCAATGAAAATAAGAGGGGGGGGGGTGGTCAAAATATCGCAGCCATAATATTTTGAACCCTCTCTCCAATGGGAATTTGAAATTGGAGGGGGGTTCAATATATCAATGCCATAATATTTGAACCCTCTCTCCAATAGCATTGAAAATTAGAGGGGGGTTCAAAATATCGCAGCCATAATATTTTGAACCCCCTCTCCAATAGCAATGAAAATAAAAGAGGGGTTCAAAATATCGCAGCAATAATATTTTGAACC